>LPNX010166634.1:479300-571483 GCA_001517045.1 Pseudotsuga menziesii
GGAGAAAGAATGTGTGGTGATTAAAGCCTTCGAGACAAAAATAAAAGAAAGATAAAAATAAAACCAAGTAGGAAGATGAGGGCCACCCAAAGGATAAGGTGACAGTGAGGACCAAAAATAATACTAAGAATCATGCAAGGACAAAAGTTTGTAATGAATGTTGTTTGTCCGAGTGGACACATAACCTGTAAAGTTTGTGGCTTTACCATAACCTGGCGCTTTACCATTGCAGAAATGGCGGTGGCTGTTTTCTTTGTGTACATGCCCCCAGTGCTTTTTTGGCTAGTGGTTGTTTTCTTTGTGTACATGCCTCTAGTGCTTTTTGGCTGGGGTTTGGTTATGGAATGGTGGTGGCTGTTTTCTTTGTGTACATGCCCCCAATGCTTTTTTGGCTAGTGGTTGTTTTCTTTGTGTACATGCCTCTAGTGCTTTTTTGGCTGGGGTTTGGTTATAGGTAGGTGCTCAGGCTTTGGCTGGGTACCTCACCCTGGTTGTTTGTGGGTATTGATAGTTGTTTGTGGGTATTGAACATGATTTTGAGGGTATTGAACTCTATATGTGGGTGTTGACTAGATATGATACCCAGTATCATAAATGTGTATCTTGTTACCTTTGATTCTAATGAATATCAAAGAATTAATATTTTTCATCTAGAAAACACCTGTAAAATTTGTAGAATAAAAACTTGGAAGATGGTTCATTTGTATTCCCCTCGTAATGGTTTGATCCATAAAGTAGAAAAATTAGAGTTTCCTTCGACAAAGATCTACAATATTTCTTTTTGTATATGAGGCCACGAAGAGTGTATTTTATTGAGAAGTGACTCCGCAATCATGAGCTTGGAAAGTCGCTGGAAGTAGCGGCCAGCCCATGCTTTCCTTTCATTTTAATGTTTCACAACTGCCCACGCCCACGCGCTTGCTAGCAGCAACCACTTTCTTATCCACTGTCTACAAGAAAGGGCCACGACTCACGCGTCATTGAGCATTGTAAAGCCCCCCGATAGCGGTCTCCAGTGAGCGATGACGCGCTTGGGTTGGGAGGAACGAATCTAGAAGTTGCCAGACGGTAGACTCCACGGTAAATAATGCGGCCCAGCATGACAACCCACTGTCAACAGCTTTCGCTTCCTGATAACCGCGTACCTTGGCATACTTATATGGCACCCCTCTTCTCAATTTTTCATTAATCAACTTCCTCCTATTCCCAATTTCTTCTTCACTCCTTTGCCTCTGAGTCGAGCGTAAAAAGTTTCTGCACCCCTGTTTTTGACATTGCTGCAGCCTCTTATTTGATTCTCATAAGAGACTTTGCATCCTTTGGTTTTCTGATAGATAGTGAGTGTTGCCAGGTATTTTATCTGCTTGCTTTCAAATGGCTGGGTCTCTTTCGTGGCCTCAACTGACCGCGATCCTGCTGCATATGGCGCTATGTGTGGCACTGGCAATATTATGTGCATCTCCTGTTGCTGCTGGACAGTCGCGGAAACTTGCTGCTTTGGTGGAAGAGCCATCTGTTGTTTTGACTTACCACGATGGTCCTCTTCTCTCTACCAGTGGGGTAACCCATGTCCATCTGATCTGGTATGGCAAATTCACCCCTGTTCAACGCTCAATCGTGAGCGATTTTCTGCAATCTCTTGGGGCAAAGACTCTAAAGGGGAATGCAAATCAGCCCTCTGCGTCCACCTGGTGGAAGACCACCCAGAAGTACGAGGGTGCTGCCTCGAATAAGGCGGCCTCCTCCAGCGTTATAATGCTTGGAAAACAGAAGGTGGACCAAGATTATTCCCTTGGCAAATCGCTTAAGAGGACAGACATTGCTGCTCTGGTTGAAGCTGCCGTCAAGTCAGGAGCTCTGCCTCTGCCCGGGAATAAAGCTGCGAATACCAACGCTGTGTACTTGGTCCTTACATCTGATGATGTTACCGTGGAGGGGTTCTGCATGAGTTCATGTGGATTCCATGCCAATCTCAATCTACGGTCACACCAGAAACCAACAAGAAGCAGAATGATGGGGAAGGATGAAAAAAATCAACAACTTCCATACGCGTGGGTTGGGAACTCTGCAAGCCAGTGCCCTGGACAGTGTGCATGGCCCTTCCATCAACCCATCTACGGCCCTCAGACTGCTCCCCTGGTGGCACCGAATGGCGACATGGGTATCGATGGGATGATCATCAACATTGCCAGCGTTCTGGCAGGAGCAGTCACCAATCCTTTCAACACAGGCTACTTTCAAGGCGACGCTGCCGCACCTCTAGAGGCCGTATCCGCCTGCCCTGGGATCTATGGGAAAGGGGCATATCCGGGGTTCACTGGGGAGCTTCTGGTTGATAAAACGACGGGGTCAAGCTACAATGCCCACGGAGTAAATGGAAGGGAGTTTCTGTTGCCGGCTATGTGGGATCCAACTACCAAATCTTGCAAGGCATTGGCATAATCATTTTTCATATTATCGTAGCTTTAAATGTCCCGTAAATACACAGAGATGTGGGCAAGGAGTAGAGTAAAATTAGGCGCAGGAGACACAGCATCTATCAAGCCCCATAGATGCTTCCTGAACACAAATTCTTTATTCTTTACAAAGATTAATACATAATCATTCAATCTGTTTCACATTTTTTACAAAGATTAAAACACTATGTCATTTTTATTGTATCAATCTCTTCCACAGTCTTTACAGAGATTGAAACACACTTTCGTTCTATTGTTTCAATCTGTTCCACAAGAATACATAGATTAATGAACCAATACAGACAATAAGGATAGAGGGTTTCACTTAGACAAATAAACGATTTAAGAGGTTTGATAAATGTTCTCTTCTCTTTGACGACGACATAAGCTCTTCAACAAAGTTTCTCCTTTTGTATTGCAATTGCGTGTATCTCTAAGTTTTACCCTCTTGCAATGTAAAACAAATAATACTTTTTGAAAAAATAAGCAATAATAATTAAATTTGTCATCGAACAACATAATATTTTTATATGTTCATTCAAACAAATATTTAATTAATTTTAAACAAATTTGGTTGGTTTCACTCGGCATGTAAATTTCAAACATATTTCAATATTATTCTGGGTTTGGTTCATTAAATGTATTTTTCAATCGCGCATTCATGTTTGATGCAATGTTTAACTAAACATTCTAATGCTGTGCAAAAACGTTTTTCTATTGACAATATATTTGAAAAAAAGTTTTGGGACTTCTTTACCTCAGTAACCCAATGCTTAATAATATATTTGAAAAAATGCTTTGTGACTTCTTTATAGGCACATCTTTTTCTAAAAGGTCATTCATCATTTGTTAGAGGGTTACTTCATTAGGCAGGGAGGGTAACAATCATTTCTCCTAACCACCCAAGCTACAAGTTTATTGGAATGAAAGTCATATATCTGGATAAATAGTCTACCGCTAACGTTATCTTAGTGTAACTTGAAAGTCATGTACTAGTTGAAATAGTTTACTACTATCATTATCTTTGTGTAACCTTGTGACTATGATAATTGTCTAATGAAGTCCATGAAGATTCTCACACAAAGTATCAGTAAATAGACAAAGCTTCCAACAATGTTGCATTCATCCTAGTTTAAATGAGATAAGTTCAAACGTACTCCTTTACATCCTAACTCATATGCTTCCAATAAAATCCTCTTTCCAACAAAGGTAAAGTCCTTTGTTTCCCTTGATGACTAAGCCACAATGAATCATTGTACACTTTCAAGAGTTCCTTTCGAAGGCTTTCCATCTTGGGTACATATATTCACTCATAACGATAGTACAAATAACCATGCTCTATCCAAAGCTTCCTTGTTTTTCCAAATTTCACATGCTTGCCAAATCCCTTCCTTCATCTTTTGTTGTAAATCTACAATGGCCCATCCTTGACTTCCTACATGCCACTCCATTGCATCCTCATCCATGGTAGCCAACTACACCTTCCCACTCAAGGAATATGTGACAATGTTCAACTTCCATGAATGTTATTTTATGGTCATGTCAAACTTTACTAAGACATCTTGCCACTATGCTTGCTTAGGTGAAAACTTTGGTTGAGTGGCAAAGAAACTTGTTACCACGATTCATCTTTACCATGAAAGGCTTGGTTAGTGAGTAATATCTCCAAACTTAAAAGAAATGCACAACTATGATAATTTCCTTCTCATGAACCAGGTACATTTGCTCACAATCACACTTTCCTACTCTTAAAAGTTATAGGATGACACTACATCAATACTCCTCTAATAACGTAGTTTGTGTTTGTCTACATTTCAATGTTCTACCCAAAGTTTGGCAATGTCAACACTAGCATTGTCATAAGACTACACTTTAGTTTGCGTAATGTTTCTTGGGATGTCTCAAAGCACTTCTGAGGTGTTCTTCTTCAACAAATTGCTAAGTGGTGCTGAAATCCATGAGTACCCTTCCACAAATCTCTGGTCATAGTTTCCCAACCCTAGGAAACTTCTCATCTCACAAATGGTCCATGACTCCTCCCAATCATCATTGACCCTAATCTTCATAGGATCCATGCAAATGTGTCTTTGGGCTATCCAATGGCCTAAGAATGGGATATCAGTCCACCCAAAAGAAGACTTAAGATTTATTCAAGTAATTTATTGTTTTATAGTGCTTGGAAGACTTTTCTTGAGTGTTTCTTATGTTCCTCCATGTTCTCATTGAACACCATTATGTTTTTTTTTAAATGTGGTTCGTTTCCCTGTAACTTTGACGAAACACACTACATCCACGAGAATAATACCCAAGGGGGCCACCTGAAGGGGCCTCATATTGTCGGCTCCAGTTTTGGGAGCCTAAACCCAAAGGACCCAAAGAATTGAACCTCTGACCTTGACTACTTTGGTCTTGGACTCGAAAGCACCAACCAACTGAGCTACCCCTCAGGGATTAAACACCACTATGTTATCAAAGTAAACAACCAGTTGCTTGTACAATGGTCCAAAAACATTGTTAATGAAATGCAAAATGTGGTAGGGGCTTTGCACAAGCCAAAAAAACATTAGTATAAATTCAAAACTTCCATACCTTGTAACACAGGTTGCATTCACCTCATATCCATTTACAATTCTTAATTGATAATATCCTTGTCTCATGTCCAAGTTCGAGAACACCTTGGCCTTTAGATAAATTGTCAATACAAAGGGGATACCTTTTTTGATGGTTTACTTGTTAATACACAATAATCCAAGCACATCCTCAACTCAAGCATGTCTTTCCTTCTTTGGAAGAGGATGGATGCATGATAAGGAGGCTTGGAAGCTTGTATGGAACCGATGTTGATAAGCTCACTCAATTGTTACTTCAACTCCTCTAACTCTCATCGAATGGTCTATAAGGTGCTTTTGGCTTTGATCACCACTCCTCTAAGTATCATCGAATGGTCTATAAGGTGCTTTTGGCTTTGATCACCACTTAAGCTTAAGTTCAATGCAACGGTTGGTTATACATAGCAGTTGAAGTACTTTTGGTAGTCTTCGACAACTTATAAGTGAACATGACACGAATCTATATTAGCTTTTGAATCATTAACAATGTGTTTAATAAAGCAGATAATATATTGTACCTTTGTTTGACAAATTCTTTGGATTATGCTTGTATTGTACTTTTGTTTGATAAGTTCTTTGGATTATGCTTATATGCATTGTAAAAAATACAACATCCATTTCTTAGAATTCCATTATGTAATTTTTCCAACATTTGAATAGTTTTAGAATCCCTTATCAATAATAAGTGAAACCTAGCGCAAAAACATTCATAGATAAGAAAAAACCTAAAAAGCAGAATTTTGATAATGCTTAGTAATAGAAATTTCCATATTAGTAAGAGGATAACTCTTCTGGTTGAAGAGTTTGGATTTACTCATTAAATTATTTAATATACTTTAAAATATGATGAAAATTAATTTATATTTTTGTTGAAGAGTTTGTATTTATAAATTAAATTATTTAATATACTTTAAAATATGATAAAAATTAATTTATATTTTTTTCTTAAAAACATTGGTATTGAGATTAATTGATATATAAATAAAATTGTAAAATTTGTAGTATTATTTATTATTTTTAGTTTTCACATATAAAACTTTACTACTTTTATAAATGAATTAATTTAATATTTTTGTTTAGATTTTAATCATTTTAATTACATTTTATTTAAATATAAAAATATAAAAATGTTGTTTAGAAGAATATTTGTTTTTTCTTTGTTTATTAAATATTTGTCTTGCTATATTAATGAAATAGAAAGAAAAATAGTTGCAATGCAACAAGTCCCTCAAATGGGCTTCTTTTTTTGCACGATGGGAGGGAATGGTAGCGTGGAGGGTAATGGAAGGAGATGGGCTTCATGGAGGGGAGTGAAAGGTCATGGTAGTGATGGAAGCATGGGAGGACCTGATGGAAGGTCATGGGCATGGGGAGGCAAAGCGTTACAATAATTTGGATGGAATATGTGAAACAAGGTAACTTTAGGCTTAGGTGGGTGAAGCTTTTAAATCTCTTTGTTTCAATTTTGTTCAAATAGGTCGGGTGGGGTCCCAATAGTAAGCAGACATGTTATGCAAATTACTCTCTCTACTCTTAGTAGCAATGGTAGTCGAGGTTGGTCATAAACTTAAGTAGTTCGGGTTATGTAGCATGGACACCTCCTATATCTTCATAGCAAGTCCATGCTCTTGCAATATTACAAAAATATCAATAAACAAGCTGGAAGTAAAAAATTTCATTAACAATAAATTAGATGTGAAAGTCTATGTTTCCACGACATTCAAAAAGTTGTAACAATTAAATAAGGAGTCTGCTATGTAATTAAATGTAGTGCACATTTTTTTTTACTGAGAACTAGGATAAGAATTTAACAAAAAAATGCCCATGAATCTATATTTTAAAATTCTCGTCAAAACAAACAATTAAAGCTATGAAAACATGTCGAAACCATAAAAAATGACAAATGGAAAATTTTCCATATTCCTTCTCTGATGAGAACACCCATATTCTTACCAACGAAATATATGGAATGACAATCAAAACACCTCAAAACCCTAATAAATTAAAATGTTAGTTGGATAATTAAATGTAGTAAGTATTCCTTACATGTTGTGTACATTAATCCTCACTGACTTTTGATAAAATCAATATACTTTTATTATACTATCATAAAAAATGTCACCAATAAAAAATATTGTTTACAAACAATCCACCTTCATACAAAGTTAGCACTAGATGGATAAATATGGATGTAAAACCCATGAAAATTGTGTGCAAATAGGTTGATATGTTAATCTTTATTATATTATCATAAAAAATATCATCAAGGTTCACAAACAATCCACCTTCATACAAAGTTAGCACTAGATGGATAAACATGGATGTAAAATCAATGTAAATTGTGTGCAAATATGTTGATATGTTAATCTTGATTGTGACCCTTAAAAAAAGTTAGGGATAAATATGGATGTAAAATCCATGTGAAATGTAGATTGATATGTTAATTTTGATTGTGATTGATGTTTGAACTAGGTATATATCAACCTAGAGTATCATTAAGATAATTTGACTCTTACAACTAGCTACTAGAATAATTGCAATGTCAAATTTTAAAGCTTAAAGTACATTATTTTGTATTTTCTTTTTCCTTCTTTGAAAAAACTATTACAACATGGAAAAAAGTAAATCTACTTTGCACTTTACATTAAGATATACAAAAATTTGCAACTATTATTTTAAAGTAATTTTCCTAAAATCTAAGAATACATCAAATAGAAAAAATGTTTCTAATAATTTGTATATCCACATAATGAATCTTTGGCTTAGAGTTCTCGTTATTATGAATAACAAATTATTATATCCATATTCCATTCAAATATAAAATGTCACAATCAAGTTATTAAACAATATCTATAAGATATAGAATACACCATAATCTTTGTTCTTTCCTTCATTTTTAAGATACAATATTTCTTGAATAACCTTGTGGTCATTTTCCCTTAAATGAAGTCTCTCCCTTTGGGAAAGAAGGTGTTTCCATAAGGTATTACAAAAACCAGGTTTGTTCTTATTTTGTAATTTATTTTTTTAATGGATAAGTGAAATATTAATATACTGTAAACTTTTACAGATTTACATTTTATTATTATTTTTCTATTTAATCTATAGTTGAGTGAATAGCATGACACATTTTAAAATGTAGTCATAAATATCTTTACAGTAAATCTCATTAACACATAATCGCTCGTTGATAATGTCGGTTAGTGCACGTGTGCATCCCACATTTGGTCACCAGGAGGAATGTCATTGTCCTCTGCTAAAAGTGCCCTTTGCTTCATATAACATCTAGCACCTCTACCCAGTGGTGATGAACTCTTTTCAACGACTGTTAACAACCATAAAACTTAATGAACAAGCAAACCTGATAACAGGAGTCCAAGTTTATGTAGTATCTCGAGCCTAAAAACAAAGTAGACTACTATATTCCCTAATGTATCTTATTGGTCTGAGTGGATACTAGAAAATGAATACAAAAATATTAAAATCCATAAGGGTTATTCTCATATATGTTTGGAGACACTTAGAAGACAACAAAACAATGAATTCTATAATGCAATTAGTTTGATTCAAATAGCCTTATGTAAATGATACCATGATATCAAAAGGCACGCAAATTGAATTGACCTGTGAAATAATTAGAGGTATCGAAGATCAAGGCATGTAAGCAACCAATATTGGGAGCACAACAATTGCTATTGCCATATCCATTAAGATTTGGCCCGTTCCCCACCACAAACAATGCTTTCAACACCACCTTACAACACATGCTCTCTATGTGTTTGTGGGCTCTGTTGGGATTAGAATTTGAACATTTTAGACCATGACGTTTACCCATGTTTTCTTTACCACCATAAGCTACATAAGGTTCTTAGGTGGAGGTAGTTGATTGAAATTGGCATGTTCATGTATGTATATAATTATTTAGGTTATTCTTAAACTGAGATAATTGGAGTGACAACGTATTTTAAATGACTAATTAAAAAAGAGTAAAGGGAGTTTTAATTAAGTAATTTATGAAGTATAGTAATTGTTAGTTTTGTATCCTCGGGGGAACATACTTAAGATTATGGTTATACTTATCAATAATCAAGCGTGCATAGTCAACATGGTTAAGAGGAAAAAGAGAAGATCTTGTGTAAGCGATCATGATAAGAACAATTATAATGTTTTTATGTTGTGTTGAGCTCATAGCTCTCCATGAAAAAACAAAAAAAACATTCACTGAATAAAAAAACTAATATTCAAGCTTATATAACAACAACATAGAAAGATCTTTGCTTATAATTATTGCTTACATTCTCAAGAACCACTAAAAACACTAGACTCTAGTAAATCATGTATTTTCAACATTAAATTAGTAAAAAACAAATCTAAATTTACCTTATATAACACGCAAGTGAAAATGAAGATAAGCAAATCATGTAAGACTCGGAGAAGATACTATAAGAAATCATCTAAGGCCTTTGTTGGAACTTCTTAGAACATTAATTCTTGCTAAACAGATAACAAGCTCGTCTTCAACAATGCCACAC
The DNA here is from genome assembly GCA_001517045.1 of Pseudotsuga menziesii. Lineage (NCBI taxonomy): Eukaryota > Viridiplantae > Streptophyta > Pinopsida > Pinales > Pinaceae > Pseudotsuga > Pseudotsuga menziesii. The sequence goes on from LPNX010166634.1 coordinate 488,898, forward strand.
TAGAAGCTGAAATATATTTGAAACATAGTTGAACTAGAAATATCCATGGAGGAGACCAATGAATCCATTGAAAGGATGGAGTATACTAGTGTCTACAAATAAAAACGTGGTCAATGGAACTCAAAATGGCACACACACACATAAACAAACAATATGTATATCAACAAAACATTTAGCATGAAAATATATGAGAAGATATCCATGGAAATCTTCTAGATCTTTGTTCGTATTTCTAAGAGAATTAATCTTGTTAAACCGATAACAAGTTCTTCATTAACAATGTCAAACTAGATGGTAAAATATATTTAAATCACAATTGAACTAGAAATTTCCATGAAGAGGACCAATAACTTAATCTTCATAGAGAGGACCAATAACTTTATGGAAAGGAAATTTATATTAATATCCACAATAACCAAATTTATTCAATAGAACTCAAAAGCACATCAATGACAAGGAAATGTTGGAGTACTTAAAGCATTTTTTGAAAAACAAAAACACGAAAAAGAAAAGACAAAAAAAAATTCCACCAATAAAGATAATAAAAGCATAAAAGCAAATTGTCAAACCAAGTAAAACCTAGACACTGAAGAAAATATTGGGCCCGAGAGAAAGAAAAAACACCCTTGTAGGGAAGAAAATTGGTTGAACTACAGACAAAGACCAATAAAGAATTAGATCCTAAACACAGTGAAGTCAACAATATTGAAGCCCATGAGTCTTTTAGAAAATAGTCTAGGCTAAGAGCTAGAATTGGATATGTTGTGGGGAAGCCGTTTGTTGAAGCTCTCTTAACATTCAAGGTCAGTGATTTCATGGTATAAGACAAAAACATGACAATATATTTCTAAAAGTGAAAGAGAGAAAAGTGTACCTTTATTAAAAAATGTCTAAATCTAAAGAAACAAATGACTTAATAGAAAGAAGGAACTTGTAAGATCCCCAACCAATATGAGCTAACTTTTTTACCGACTGTTTATATGAACTAGTTTGGGACTTCTGGTAAACACTTAGGTGACAATTTCCTTGATGTCTTTGTAGTGTTCCATGTTGAGAATGAATCCGATTTTTTTGTTGATTTTATGTAATAGCTTGACTGCTATAATTTCGGATCCTTTTATACATTTATTCGTAGAGTGTTCATATCAAACAAGTAATTGGTAGCATTTTTAAACAAAAGAAAAAACAACTATATTCTCTATCACATGAAACACCAGTTCATAAAGAGGTATACAATTCAGATTTAAACTCTATTTTCAGCCTTGTACATTGCTCCTATAGATGACATTGCGTTTGCACAGTTGCATAGTCCCGACAGGAATCACGATTTGATTGCATTAGGTGTCTCTATTTGTTTACATCTCACTGTTTGCTGAGATGAACCCCACCATATGCCACAAACTATTGAAAGTGAATTACTAACCGCTGAACATCACCATTAGATACCACCACAGTCCAACAGTCCCCTTATCCTTAGATTTATGGCAACGTCCTGAAGGATAATACTCTCAGGAGTGATAGAATGGGTTGAATACTCCCAAATCGACCTGTGGAATGGGTATGCACCAACAAAACAAATGCCCACTATGGCTGAGTGTTCCCTCCTTCATAAACCCTGTTGTCCACCGATTGCATACCAACAGTAGAAATCTAATGAAAGCTGTCTTCTCACTTGAGAAAGTGGGAGAGGTGTGACCTTGGGGGCAAGTACAGAGCCAGGTACTGTCACCTACTCATAGCTCCTCCGTTTAGGCTAACTCCTAACGAAGCCAAGGGGGGTCGTCCCTAACAAAGAGTTTTCTATGGCGCAATGTGCTTAAGTGTTTTTGATGTTATTATGCGGATGGGTGTTTTTTAGGAGTTTTTGAATGATTACAACTTTATAATAAAATGAGCAATCCACGTTGCAATTACAAAACACAAGATTTGAGACGAACAATACAAAGATGACTTGGAAATTAAAGACATCCATAGATAGATAATGATTTAAGTAAACATTAGGGACAAATGGTCCAGATCAAGGTGATGCATGGAAGTTTAAGACCAGTGCCGATATGGAGTCAAAACGTGCTTGTGAATGTTGGAATACAAGTCTGAATAGTAGTGTTTGTGAGATCGTTTTGCAATTGTTCTTTGTTTATTTTATTGTAAATTTTAAAGATGATCTTGCTTAAGGTGTCAAGAAAACCTAACCGGAAATACTTTCAGTGGCTCCATTCGAAGACATGACGGACCTGTCTGGAATCACAAGCTAGGTGTTCAGAGAATTTAACCAGCGAGTGTCCAGATTGGGTTGCCCGACGCCCACACTTGGAATATGCCCACTACCTGAGTATTTATCGAGATAACGCCGGTGCGTTGGTTATGGGGTGAAAGTTTTATTATGTTGTCACTTGCAAGATTAACAAATCCGATCACTGTTCTGAGTACGAGTCCAACTTTTCAGGGACGGTAGAGCATACTAGGTGAGGGATAGCAACGAGGTAGAATTTAAGTGGAGAAATGTGAGTTGGAAAGATTTTATTATTATGAGCACACAGTTCAACTCTCCGACAGAAAGTGCTCTTGGCTTTGTCTTATGATAGAAATTCAAGAGACTTTAATTAATCTATATGCTTGATGCAAGGATAATGCGGTGGGAATGCTCTCCGACAGAGAGTGCTTTTGACTTGGGTTATTCCAAGTTCAAGAGACTTTGGTTCTTTTTATAAGACAATCAACCTATAAATTGAAACCACATGATAGCTCAACAAATTGTAAAACAACGAAACAATGTCATAGAATAAAAAAAATACACCACTTGCAAATTAAATAAATGAGAAACTAGTGTTCTACAACAACAAGAAACTAATCTAGCAAAGAGAAGTAAAAAATGAATTCAAGACACACTGTCCCCGAAATTTCCAACTAGCTGGTCATACGCAAAAAGACAATGGGAAAAGAGAGGTAGCACACAATGTCAATGCGGCACTTGGGATGAAATCCCAAGGTACTTCTCAGGTCAAGACTGAAACAAATAAAAAGTCTAAATACAGAATTAAACTACTCTAAGCATGCAAAGTAAATCTGAGCTAAGAGCACAAGACATTCTTCCCCAAATGGGGAAGAAGAAACCAAAAGATGGGAGGCCTTATCCCACTTTGCCCCTTTATTAAGAGAGTACAATATTTAGGATTTTCAACCTTAGAGAAAGAAAAAGACCTTGGAAAGACAAATGGAACAAGCCTTCATGGTCGTTTTACAAAATGAGAGTAATTTGGAAAATTTTGTCTTCTTTAGTTCAAGTCCCAAGTATTTGGATTTTCTTGGTTTTGGTACTTAGTTTCTACTCTTCTCTTTGGTATTTGTTCTTCTTTGGCTCAATATTCAAATCTTTCTCTTAGGATTTGTTTTTCTTCATACTTGCACACAACACAAATCAACTCAAAGCACCCATCAACTGTTAATTAAACCAAATCAAATATAAACTACTTCTAAAAAAGAGATCTACAAAAATAAAACCAAGCACAAGATCTAATCTATGATATGAAAACAACAGTATAGAATGCTACAAAAAAGTGAGGGAAGAGGCTGAAAACAACGACGAAAGAGGGCAACCAACAAAAATGATAGTTGGCTGCAAAAAAGTGAAAAATAGGGCAGCGAAAAAGGTTAAAAGAGAGGCAAACAAACAGTAAAAATGGGGCAACGAACAGTAAGGAAGAGGACTGAAAAACAGGGAAGCAAACAGAGAAGAGGAGGACAAGCCAAACAAGGCAAGAAAGAAGAGGCTAGCAAGCAAGAAATCGAGAAGATCAAGGAGCAAACAAGAGAATTGGAAGAGGGAAGTTCGTAGGTCTAGGTAACCAAATGTGTTTTTTGAAACTTTGTTGATGGAGGGAAGGAGAAGCTCTGACAACTATGTCTCTTTCTTGGATTGGGAAGTGCTTAGAAAGACCTGCAAGATGAAGGAGTTAGATGGAAAAAACCACTGGTTCATGAAGAAGCGCTTGATTTCAAGTTTGTTCTTCACCCCTAATGATCCCTGCAAACCCTTACAAACAATATCAAATCCGAACAAGATACTCATAAACTAGATTGTTAGCCCTTCTAGAGTATATAATGAAGAATGATTTAATAATTGAAAAGGCAAGGTGAGAGAGATATCACCAAAGACAATGTGAATCCACAACTCCAATAACTTGTGCATGGACCTCCAAAGTCACAACTTTATTCCAACTTCAAACAAATATTACAATAATTTTGGTAGAGTGTTCATGCCCAAAATCTCCATCTTAAGAGAGTGCCAAGCACCTCTATTTATACAAAAACCAAGCCGCAAGGGGGACTTTATGAACTCAAGAGAGAGTCCAGAGTTAACTGAGTTAAACCTGAACTTGAACCGGAGCTGAACTGAGCCTGAACTGCCAACACACCCAATTAGATCGGCATCAAAATCTATCCGCTTCATTCACCCACCAACTAAGCGAGTCTCCTTCCACACGTGCGAATGGTACAGCAGCTTGGCGTCAATTCCTCAATATTAATTCGCAGCCTCCTTGAAAATATTCACATGCATTGGAAATATAGTTTATAAACCATGGTTTAAAAATATAATAACTCATGTGGAGAGGGGACCACATATATGCCAGCGAAACCACCTCATGAGCTATGCCAACGTGAGCTCTTTTAGTGGTTGGCGTCACACTCCTCATAAAACAATCCGCATGTATTGGAAAATTAGACAATGGTTTATAACATTAATTTAATTGGAAAGGGGTCCACTCCATTCCCACATACACCATCACACCATTTTATACTAGCGTGAGCTCTTCATCCTCATGCTCACGTCACCATCGTTTTTTAATTTAAGTCAAACCTCAAATTTATTCCAAAGTTTCAACTCATGTATAGAGTCATAACTTAATATGGGACCCATGCCAAATCACCCTTTACCATTTAAATATTCAAATTTGATTTTTTTGAATACTTTGACGTAGGTGCATTATGTCCACTTTTAGCATTTAAATGCTACTTTGACGCTCTGTTAGCTGAATGATGACTTTCGGGATGCTTCGGCCGGTTGAAACTTAGTGAAAGTGGACCCTGGGGTAATGACGCTGCTCCGGGATTGAAAATGATCCCAACCATGCCAGAAACGGACTCCAGATGAATTTATTACATTTTGAAATTTTCCATTTAAACCATAAAAAAATGGCTTAAAAAACGGAAAAATTAAATTTTCTCGGAATCCAACAAAACTCTAGGGGGACCTAGTACATGTTCATATGACTCAATCGGAATGCCTAGCATGACAAAAAACACTGACACGAAGGCTCTAATAACCTCCCAAGGCCGAAACATCAAGATAACTACCCCAGCTTTGGAGGAGCGAGTGAAAAACTCAGAAATTATTGGTTGTTTGTTCAACAGCCAATAATAACCAAGGGAAAAAACACTTTGGGCTAGTTGGCTTGATGCCCAAGTCCGAGAAGTCGAGCCTTTTATAAAAAATTAAATGCTAGGATGTTTTTTACAATCTCCCCAAGGGGGTATGAACGTGTATTTACAAAAAGTTTTGAACAGACACCCAGGAAAAGGTTGGCGGACTTTTGAATTCTAATCACGAATAAGTGTACTTGTTCAATGCTCTGGCGGCTCACCAAAAAATCCACTAAGTGCAAAATTAGTGGATAACAAACCCCTCTAACTGTCCACAGATGCAGCATCTTCCTCTTTTGACAAGGCTCAACAAAATAAAGGAAAGTATCCTTCCATTTCAGTTGTAGATGGAAACGTTCAGTTAGAAGATGAAGATATGCCCAATGCCCTCCTTGGTAAGTGCACTTCTCATTGGATTTCCCTTCTAGACTACTACACCCTTCTCAAAGTGACTGAAACCTCCATAAATCCTCACAAATCAGTTGGTAACTTGTTCTTCCTCCATGACAATGAAACTCTGTAAAATATCCGAGTGATCTCTTCGCTCACAAATTGGCTACGAGTGGATAGTCTCACCACCGAAATCAATTTCTCTCTTAGGGTTTTCGTCCCAAGAGCCAAAAGCCACAATAACTCTCCAAATCTTTTTTTTGAAAATGAAAATGTCATGAATGAATAGAGAATAAGGTTACTTGTCCTTTTATTCTCACTTTGACTTTTTTTTGGGGCCATTTTTACCCTTTTCCCCTTTTAATTAATAAAGTGACTTTTACAATAGTCACTTTACAAATTAATTAGTCAACGCCACTTCATAATGTTACCTTTGCCTGGTGACATTAAATAATTAATCAATTCCCTCTTTTTGACTATTATAGACTACAGGAATTAAATAGGCTAAAAAGTCCTTCCCTGGAGTTATCACTCAGAAAGGGACATGACGGGCCTCCCCAATGGTTAAAACTCAAAACAAAGAGTTGAACCGATCAAGGATCAGCACGTACCAAAACTAGGAATGAACCGGAGCGATTTGATTTCAATGACTTAAACTATTCAAAAATACATAAAATTTTACAATTTTAATGGAAAAAAATATTTTTAACATTCCAAGCTATAATTCCAAACCATTAGAGACAAAATATGCAATGTCTACTAATGTAAAGGTGAATATATCAAAATGGCACCAAGTGCGATACATATTTGAATCAAACTTGAAAATACATGATCATCAAAATCATTGCCTATTTTGGAATCCTATTCATCAATAGTTCGCCCCTCCTCCAGGATTTGGCCCTTTCTTGTACCTTGAATCTCAAAGTTGATCCTCCAAGGAATATAGTCAAGACCCTACAAATTTGATTAAACTTTCTAATCCAACGTTAAAATAAGGTAGAAAAAGCTTTCCCTGCTTAATAAGTGATTTTGCTTGACATCATGGTACATTTTTACCAAGTCATGATAGAGGTGTTCAATCAACTTCAACAATTAGGCATCAACACCACCAACATCAAGGTACATAGAGAGTTGATGTGCTTGATCAAATTCCAATCCCTTAACCTCATACATGATAGAATCTAGTGGTAACGTTGCAATCCTGAAATCCTGAAAAACTGTTAAGGTTGTTGAATTCTGAATGGGATCTAAAATTCTACCTTTTTGCATATGAAGTCTGATGAGGTTGGAACCACTCTCAAACATCCTAAAACAATCAATGGTAATGTTAAAAAATTAAGTAAAATGATAGAAAATGAAGATAAGGAGAATGTCACTTTTACTTTAAGAATTTAACACTACCATTCAATATTATTGACTTTAATATCACGAGTACAAAACTGGACATTTAAAAAAAAAAGTTTTTGTCTAGCCTCCATGTGTGCACCCTAGGCATTATTCGATTAACTTGGCCGAGTTTATGTGTTATCGACCAATTCTTGGTTGGTTTAGTGCTAAACCGACTGAGTCAAGGTCTAACTCAACTGGTTCGACATCAAATCGATCTCTAGACCGAGTTTTGTACTTGTTCAAAATTGATTAGGGTTAGACCGGTCAACTCAGCCCGTTCTGATTTTGAGTTGACCGATTTTTAAAACACTGGTCCTCCCTTCCCTAGATTGCTTGTGCTTAAGCAACTGCAAATTGGGATGCTGCATGATCTATTCTCCCTCCCTCGTAGCATCCTCCACTCACAAATCTCTCCACCTGACTAGATATTCCCTTACCACTCTACTCCTCAATCTCCTCAAGGTCTAAAACCAACCGCCCATCCTCATCCAATGAGGGTAACTCTATTGAAGCAGTAATATGTTGTCTAAATGCCTTCTTAAGGCATGACACATGAAATACACTGTGAATTTTGCTTTCCTTATGTAGCTGAAGCTTGTAGGCTTCCTCCCCAACTCTCCAAACTACCCTATATGGACCATAGAAACAAGGCTTTATATTTTTTGCTCCGCTTTTCTTCAATGATGACTGTCTATATGACTGCAAGCTTAGAAAAACCAAGTCTCTTACCTCAAAGTTGAGCTTAATCTTATGCATATATGTATACGTATTTTATTGATTCTAATCCGCCTGTAAATTGTCCTTAAGGACTTTAAGGATATCTTGGATGTCTTTGGCTTTAGGAGCTCTGCTATCCCCAAATGCCAAATCTACAAAAGACGGAGCATCATAGTCGTATAATGCTTGGAACAATGTCATACCAATGGACATGTGGTAGGTAGTGTTGTAGCAGTGTTCTCCCATATGCAATCACTTAATCCATGTTTTATGTTGTCATAATACATAGTTGCGCATATATTCCTCAACCCATTTGTTTACAATCTCTATCTAGTCATCAGTATGAGGATGATAAATGGTATTAGGAGTCAACTTTGCACCTGCCAATCTGAACAAGTCTTTCAAAAATGCACAAAGAAACTTGTTGTCCCTGTCACTAACAATGAACTTAGGTAGCCCATGGAGTCTAAACACCTCCCTTAAAAACAAGTTTGCCACTTGCATTGTTGAATAGTTGGATGGAATGGAAAATAAGTGTACGAACTTGGTCAATCGATCGACCACTACTTAAATGTAATCTCTTCCCTGTACCTTCGATAACCCGTGATGAAGTCCCTTGAAACACATTCCCACTTCTACTTTGGAATGGGTAGGGGCTGCAGTAATTCCACTGGTTGAGTATATTCTGACTTGTTCTACTAACAAGTCATACACTCCCACACATGCTGCAATACATCATTCTTGAGGCCCTTCCATGAGAACCTCTTCCTAATATGCCTGTAAGTTTTGAAATATCCTAAATGTCCTATCAATGGTGTAGCATGAGTAGCCCTCATGATGTTATATTTAAGTTTGGATTCAAGCACTAAGTATATCCTATCCTTGTAGAAGATGATGTGTTCCACCACTCTATACATGTTGTCCTAAATATGGCCATCCATTGTCTCATAAGCAAACTTGTTCTTGGAGTACTCCACCAAGAGGCGGGATTTCCAATCCGCTAAGATCTCCATAAGAGAAAATGCTTTTGGTTTCATGGAGAGGGAATCGACAACAATGTTTTTATTTTCCTTCACATATTCTATCTCAAAATCAAAAGCTAGAAATTTGCTTACCCATTTCTGTTGTCTCTCATTTAAGTCCTTCTCTAGGAAATATTGCAAGTTGTTGTGTCCATCCTAACCACGAATCTGCCACCTACCAAGTATTGCCTAAACTTCGCCAAGGCATGCATAATGGAAAGCATATCTTTGTTATAGATGGAGTATAGTCTCTCTGGATCCCAAAGCTTCCGACTAATGCTATCAGATGTTTTTTTGCATAAAAATAACTCCTATTCCCTTGCCTAAAGCATAACACTCAAGCATGAAAAGCTCAATGAAATTAGGAAGTGCAAAAACTGGACAAGTACTGATCACCTCCTTGATCTTGTCAAATGCCCGCCAAGCCCCATGCATGAACTTTAATGCCCCTTTCTTAAAGAGATATGTCAAGAATGCACCATAATAACTGCAGATCCTATAAAATCCACGCAGCTTTGTAAGGTTCCTGGGTGGTGGCCAATCCAATATGGCCTGGATCTTCTCCTGGTCTACCTAAAATCCTTGTGCACTAATCACATGGCCCAAATATAGAATCTCTGTCAAACCAAACTCACACTTTGAAGACTTGGCATACAATGATTGCTTCCCCATAATGCCCAAAAATCTCATCCAAATGATTCAAGTGGTCTTTTGCATCAAAACGACTCTTATGCCCTCACCTGAAGCATCACTCAAGCACGAAAGGATGAGTGAAATTAGGAAGTGCCAAAGTCTTGACAAGTACTCATCACCTCCTTGAGCTTGTCAAATGTTTGTTGAGCCTCATTCGTCCTCCTGAATGCCCCTTTCTTAGTGAGGTCCATCAAGAATACACCCAACTGTGTGAATATTTTAACAAAGCGCTTGTAATCGCTGCACATCGCATAAAATTCATGCATCTTTGTAAGGTTTATGGGTGGTGGCTAATCCAGTATGGGTTGGATATTATCCTGGTATACTTGAACTCCCCGTGCACTAATCACATGGCCCAATTATAGAATCTTTGTCAAACCAAACTCGCACTTTGAAGCCTTGGTATACAAAAACTGCTTCCCTATAATTCCCAATCTCTCGTCCAAATGCTTCAAGTGGTCTTCCCAAGTACTATTGTACATAAGGAGGTCATCAAAGAATACCTATAGAAACTTCCTCAATTGCTTGTTAAAGATGTGATTCATGCAAGGCTGGAAAGTAGTAGGAGCATTGGTCAACCCAAATGGCATGACCAAAAACTCATAGTGCCCATAATGACACCTGAAAGTCATCTTATGAATGTCCTTTCTAACTCTGATCTGATGGTATCTTGATCGAAGATCAATATTTGAAAAGTACAGAGCTCCATGCAACTCAGACAAAAGCTCATCGATCCTAGGATTGGGGTACATTTTCTATTGGATTCTTATTCAAGGCCCAATATTTGATACACATCAGCATGGTCCCATCCTTCTTCTTAACCAAGACAACAAAAGAAGCAAAAGGATTGGAACTAGGTCTGAAATGCCCCATCACTAACAAATCCTTTATTGCATTTTCTATCTCATCTTTGTACTTCTTCGGGTTCTTGTAAGGAGAGTTGATCAAGGGATTGCACCTTCCTTGAGATCAATGGTATACTCAAAGCCTCTGTCAGGCGGTCTCCCTGGAGGAATTTGTCCCAAAACACTGCCATGTTTGCTCGACAATAACTGAATGTCTACATGATATGGATGGCTACTATCTGAATACTTCTACGTTGTAATCAAGCACTCTGTTGCATAATCTACATCCCCATGCCTGAATAGTGCCCCCATTTGCTTGGCTAAAACAATCATTCAGTCATGTTGTAGTTACTTGTCGTTACAGTCAACTGAGAAACCTTCTATATGCATGGCAAAGTGTGCCCACCAACTACCTCCACATTGAATCCTTCAAAGTCCTTTGTATGGATGTCTCTCCTGGTCACCAAGGATGAATATGTAAATTTGTGGGTTGCCCCACCATCTATCAAGGCTATGACACATTGTCCCTATATGACTCCCCCGACCTTGAAAGTGTTGAATCTAGGAGCCTCTAATGGAGTAGCAATGGTTCCACTATGAGTATGTACTTGTGCTTGTTGTACCTATAGGCGCTCATCATTCTCGTTGCTCTGCTCACCATATTCAACGTGTTCTTCCACCTTGTCCTCCTCCTCATCGCTATTTGACAGTACTTCTATGGAAGCACCTTGTCTTTACCCATGCACATGTGTCTCGGTGTTATCACCAACCTTGTAGTTTCCTATGTAAGGTGGATCCAGGATGGATGGTAGAGGGACAAGCAACTAAGGAGGTGGAACCAAGATTGCCTTGACTCCCAAATGGATGGTTGTCATGCCAATCGAGGCAGTCTTTGCTTTATGTTATCTTAGCCCAAGACAATAAAGGGGGAGACCCAGATCTACTCCTGACATGAGAGATCAAACCTAGACACCAGATCAAATCAAATAGACTTGAGGTACACTTAAGGTGTAAGGTAAGTGGAAACCCTAGATCTATGGATGACGTCACTAGGTGAACCAAGGCTTTGAATTAGGGCTTTTGGAAGTATGAGGTTCAATCCAAATTGTGACACAGGCGACTTATGAGGTAAATACTAGATCTAGGGTTGAGGTACTAGCAACAGGTGAAGATATCCACTACCTTGGGAAACGTAACTAATGCAAGGAGTGCAAGGACAGGATTGGGGCTATCTAGTACTGACGGATAGACTCAATGAAAGATATGACAATGTCAAAGTACCCGAGTCACTAGGGAAAAGTCAGATCACAGGAAAAAGAGGCAAAACAGGGGGTAGCGCTAGGGTTGGAGATCAGTGCCTATCAGATCTAGGGCAATGGAGTCACTATTTGCCCAGCGTTGAAGGAGATGCACCTGGGAAATACCCCGATCTACAAAACCAAAAAGGTATTTTGGCAGAAAAGTAAGACTACGGAAAAATCAGTAGCAAGATAGCTAGCGCTAGGGTTTGGGAGGTCGATTTTCAGATCTAGGGCAACCTGTCCACTTCTAGCTCAACGTTGAAGGAGATTTGGTGAGAGGATGATGCGATTTACAAACCCAACAAGGTATTTTGCTGGAAAAATTAGATCTAGAAAAAAGTTAGAAAAATGGTGGATAGCGCCAAGGTTTGCGAGGACAGTTTCTCAAATCTAGGGAAAACCAATCACTTTCAACTCAACATTGAGGATGATTTGGTGAGGGGATGACCTGATCTACAAAACCCAGCAACGGTTTGGCCCGAGATCAAGCGGGCTAATTTTTAATATATTTTTTTGTTTTTATTATTTATGTGATTTTAATGTAAAAATGAAGAAAGCAGATCCCAATGGATTGAGATCTGGAAGAACGGTACTAACCTGTAGATATTACCTAGAAATCCTTGTAGATGCCTTGATGATGATGATCCCTGCTATCCTAATCAATTTGAGAAGCTTTGATCAAGTTCTATGTCCAACGTTTTGCTCCAAGAAGTCAATGCGCCCTCTCTCCTACACAACAAACGTCAACCATATCAGATTTGCTGCATCATGAGAAAAACACAAAATGCTAGAGAAAAATAGCAAGAAGAAATCATAGATCGCAATGATACTAATTAGTAATGAAAACCGCCTGATACAAGCGAAACCAATCCAAGCGAGTTAAGGAGCCCCTGCAAAAATGCCCAAGCTAAAGTCACCCTCCTGTAGACAAGACAAAGATTTCGAAAAAAATATAGATCTTGCAACAATTTCCCGAATGCTTGGAAGCAAAAGACTTTCCAATCACCATCTAAGAACACCGAATGCAAAGGAGATCCAAGAAATATCCACAAGAAAGTTTTTCTATTATCCAGATCCAAGAGCCAAAGACCCCTTACAAATGAGAAGCTCTCTCCTTTAAATAGGAATGAGAGAACAAAAATCCTAACCACTTTTCAAATGAGTGGCTAAGATTAAATATACAAATGTTCTAATCAATGGTTGAGATAAGCTCAACATACAATACATGGATCAATACAATAATATAATGTAAAAGTGGACTAAATCACCCTAGGAGAGGGGATCCCACTCAACAAAAAATAAATGAAGCACATGGTGGGTCCAAGGAGTGTTAACTAACTCCCTTTGGGTGTCCCCATGGCACAATAAAAATAATATATTTTTTTAACTGTAAAATTGTGCCTCCTTGAGGAAATCGTGAGCCTCCAAAAGCTCTAGAAAATAATATAATATGCCCCAAAAATAGATGTGGGCCCATCCAAGTGTTGCAACTGCTGGAGGAGTGGAAAACATCACCCTCATCATCAACACTCATCCCATGCCAATTCCTTGCCTTAGTAGGCCAAATCGTATTTTTCAATAGCCATTTTAATTATTTTTTATCTGCCTTGGGAAATGTGAAGTGCCAAACTGCCTCCTAGGGTTCCTGTGTTATCCAATTGAGCCCCATAGGCTCTCTAAGAAGGGGGTAATATGGTACAAACGAGTGGATGGACCCCCCATGCCCCATACAACGCCCTAGGAGATCCAAGAAAAATATCTCCCTACTAATTAGACAGGCCATTAGGTATGGAAAAACTGCACCAGAAGGGTATACTGAGCCAAATCATCTCTGCAAGTGCCTGGAACTAAAAACAAGCTGTCTCACTGGACTCAGAGAGTCCAAATCCATTGAAGGTGTATATTCATACCTCCTCTAGGTCTCTTTATGATCATCTACAACATCTAGATAGACAAAATAATAACCTGTAAATGACCATATAACCAGTAATATAAATCAGGCTAGCATCCATCTGCTGCAAGTGTTCATAGGTCAAGACATGCTCTACAAATCATTCAAATAACACTTATAACAAGTAGTAATCATTTCACTGGCGATCTATCAACCACATATATCGGATTTCATTTATTAACTATAACTCAGACCAGACTTTCAAGACCAGACTCACTTCATAGTTGTAATCATTTTATTAGTGAAGGGTGAGGGCCAAAATTCACAAAGCTAGGCCAAAGGGTGACTACCAGCTTGACATTATGACACTTCAGATACGAACAGGGGATACTCACTCTAGCATATGACGAAAAAGCAACAACAAAGGGGATTACAGTGTCCTACAAATGGGTGAGTTACTTCAAAGGTGCTTATTCACCTTGACAAATGCTCACAATCCAACTCAATACAAGTAAGGCCAACAATCCTTAGATATAACTTTAGGAACCATTGCTTTTTTGGGCCTTTGATTTTTCATAATCTTGGTCCATGTTTTTTATTACACGTATTTTTATTATTTAGGATTTATACATTCATGTATGTTGAAAAGCACTACTTTTCATGAATGTTTTAAGATATTCTTTTCATTGTACTTCAAAGCCAAATTCATTAGGCTAGACTTGCATTCACGTATGTTTAAAAACACTACTTTTCATGAATGGGATTTTTTATAAGATATTCATTTTATTTCCAAATACATTGCATTGATGGCAACGCTACTTGTTTCAGGTTAGCCAACACAACCTAGGAAACTCAGAGCCGAGACACAAATAACAGGGAGGCTTGTCCAACAAAAGCTCTAGTGGGGAAAGGTCCTCCATGCCACAAGTCAAACAGTAGGTTGGGTTAGAAACATAAATGGAAGGTAATGGATGGGTGGAGATAGTGAATGATGAAACCAATACTAGCAAGCCAAAGCATGGTGGGATTGACTACCTCTATTCTCCCGAAGGAGGGCAAAACCAATGAGTATAGATCAAGAACTTCTAGGTCTGATAGGTACATCAATACATAATATAAATACATCCAAGTCCATATATCTATATGACTGCCAGATCATGACATTAAATGCTAATACATGTCACAAGAATGAGTACAAGAGCAATGATAACCATAACACAAGATAATATAAGCTAAGTCATAACATGTAAATAATCCACCTGAAACAACATATGTCCAATGAGAAAACACTGATGCAAATCTGGGCACCACTAACTGCTCTGCAAATGGATAAATTACTACATTAGTCCTCAAATTTGAGTGTCCTGAGACTCAGTCATGGCATGGGAGAGTACTATAGTCCATCAATCAAATAATGATCCATCATAAATGCTCATCTCACCATCTCATATGTAGGGGAGCTGGCTGAAAAATGTACTGGAATCTGAAAAATAGAATATGGTAGCCCGGCTACTATATATGTGATAACACCCGGTTCCCAAGGTTCTTTGCAGAGGAATCATAGCTTCTTCCTTCTCTATTCATTTTGGGTCTCATCATCGAACTTGTTCTTCCTAGTACCTTCCTTCTGGAAAGGCTTCTTGTCTTTTCCTTTTGTAGGAATGAAAGGTTTGGACGGGAATTTGTTCTTTGGAACTGAATCCTTCATATCTCGTGCTCCAATGATGGCATCCTATAGAGTCGTTGGTTTGAAGGCCTTAACCCAACCACATAGTAGCTCAAATAATCCTTCAACGAATAGCATGATAAGTCCAGGCTCTGATACATTTGTCACCATGACTGCAAGCCTCGTGTTGTCTGCCGAGTGCACACTATCAGTAGAAATATTTTGGACTGTTTTTTCACAAGCGGGAAAGGTGTGGCCTTGGGGGCAAGCAAAGAGCCAGGTGCTGTCACATGATCCCAACTCCTCCGTTTAGGCTAACTCCTAACGAAGCCAAGGGGGGTGGTCCCTATTAGATAAGATAGATAAGATAAGATAATTTTATTAATGTCCACTAATGACCACAAATAGGTCAACGGGACTGTCGGTTACAATAATATGTCATGCATGTGGGAGGATCAAACGATCTCCCTTAAAGAAAATACAATATAAGCAATGCAAAGGAAGTAAAGAAGTACAAAACAGGTTAAACTGTAACATGGGAGAGCTCTTGCTCCAGTTTCGCCTCTGTAACCTTGCACAAGGGAGACAAAGTTCAGGTGGACAAGATCCGAGAGCCAAAGTGACCAAGGAGGGTCTGGTACTCCTAACATCCGAGGCTGATCAAAGAGAACTGAAAGAAATGCAAAAGTGTTTGTTGTCTCGAATCGGATTTGGTGGGCGTGGAGCGCTCTCTAGAGTGATGCCTGCGAGGTCTGGAGGGTCCTGGGCGCCTCTCGATGGGAGGTTTGGTCTGGGGCTGTCATAGAGATCTCGTGGGTCGAGAGCCCGCAACCCTTACTGATCTGGTAGCTGGGTCGATATCGAGGTCAGTAGATCTCTTGGTGCCCCTGGAAGAAGGTAGCATGCTGAAGAATGATGTGATCCGATGAGTGGTGTCTGGTCTAGTGGGAGGCGTCTTTTCTGATGATCTTGTTTAACTCTTGTCGGATAGGAAAATCTATGGTTTTTAGTCTACGAAAGAAAAGACTAAATCTAGGAGTTAATATGAAATTGATGAAATTAAAGATTACCAATTATTGCAAACAAGATTTAACTTTAGCAACACTTTAACTCAAATTAGATACACAATCTTTAATGACACATTGCGTGATTCACTTATGCAAAAAAAACAGAATAGACCAGTGACAAAATGAAAAGAGTGCTTGCAAATGTTGTTTGCTAGTGTAGTCTTCGTGAAAGTATGGCTGTGTCTCGGTTGGTAAATTTTAGATTATTAAATGAATAATTAAGGGCATGGGTTAATTATGGGTTTGACCCGACAAGTCAAGTCCCTTCGAATTGAGTGCTAAAGCGGTAATACCAAGTGTCCAACAGGGTGAGGACGAAATTGCTTGGAGTATCCCCCTGACTCTGTAGTGATTTCCCTTTGCAACCTACCGAGTTCTCGAAGAAATCACTTGTGTCAATTTTCCTATTAAATCTAGTAACTTGTATCTCTTTCTGATGCAGCCAACTGATCAGACAAGCTGCAGCGGTGTAGAGCATACAGGGAAGGAGTCTTGGTTTATTTTATTAGAGACATAACAATGAGTTCTTTAGATGATGACCGAAGAGTCTCTTTCACCTTTCAGGTACTCGGGAAAGCAACGGTCGGATTGATTAAATCAACAAATAAATCGGAAAAGATAAAACTAACAGTAAACTCTTCGACAGAGAGCACTCTTGATCCACCTTTCGGTGAGATTCAAGAGATTTTGGGTTCCTTCTTTTTTTTTAGCAATTAAATAAAAGCAGCAAGACTGAAATAAAACTACATGAACAAAGTTTTATTTTATGAAAGTAAAGAGACTAATCTACTCTAGACAATTATTATGCATGTGAAAAGTAAAAACAAAAAACAAGGGACGATACAGGCTTCCCCCAAATGGGGGAAGTGGGGTGTGGGAGCCTTTATCCCACTCACTTTTTATTAATTTCTTTTACAATGCTTTGGTGTTTTTTGCCTCTTCTTGAATGAACAAGGTGAGAAAGGGAAAGAGGAAAGAGGGAGGTGTTTTGTCTTTTTCGCTCTTTGTTTGCTTATAGCCTCTAGGCTCTTTTTTGACTTTCCTGAAAACAAGAGCTTTGAACACGAACTTGTTAAACGTTAGTTCAAAAATAAAAATAAAAAAACAGATCTACAAACTAACTCTAAAAGAAACTAAATTTGTACAATGAAAACGGAGGAAAGCAAACAGAAGAAGAAGCTATGAAATGGAGGAGAAAAAGGCAAAAAGAGGGCTGCCAACTAAGGTGAAAGAGAGCAGCACAGAAAGGTGAAAGAGGGCTGCAAACTAAGGCAAAAGAGGGCTGCAAACTAAAGTGAAAGAGGGAAGCAAAAAAGGTGAAGAAAGAGGCTGCAAAAAAAGTGAGAAAAGGGGCTGCAAAAAGAGAGGAAAGAGGCTGCAAACTAAGGGGAAAAGAGGAAGAAAGAGGCTGCAAACTAGCAAAAGAGGGCAGCCAACAAGGGCACACGGTTTGGTGAAAATTATGTAGCTTGAAATCCAAACCTTGCCTAACAAAAAAATAAGACTTTTTACTTCAAAAGATGAATAAAAGTAGGGAGGAACCGATTGAACCTTTGGATCTTTGAAAGACATTTGGATCTCACATAGCAAGTAATTACTGGAAATTGCACTTGACTCCAATAGAGGGAGATGTAGCTGAGCTCAACCTTCTTCTTGGTAGGATGGAATGACCTACAAAACAACAACTCATAGACTCGCCAAACAAAGGATTAGATCATGTATTGTTCACAAATTGAAATAAAAAAACAGCATGAAATATAACTGAATAAAACAATGCTCCTTTTTCAATCTCTAAAAGTAAATCAATAAACAAATAAATTGAAACTACAAATACATGTTCTTATGTGCTTGAAAAACCCTTCTAAAGCATAGATTCATAATCCCAAATTGACAAAGAAAGAGAAAACTAAAATAACATCACCTCATCCATCAAGTACAAGCATCCACAATATCACACCACATGAACCTCCAAAGCCTTTCCTTTTATTCCAATGGTTGCATGAAAGCAACAAGCATTTACAAAGTTTCACCAGAGGTTCTCTAGAAAAATTATCGACCCTGAAAAGGGAGAAGAGACCTCTTATTTATAACAAAAACCAAGCCACAAGGGGGAATTTATGAACTAAGGATCAAGCCGGAGTTAACTGAGTTGAAGTGAACTGAAGACTAAGTTGAACTGCAGAGGCGATTGAAACCTCTCCCAATTAAGTCAAAATTATTTGCTAACACACCAAACAAGCTCCACCCACCATCCATCGACTTCCTTCATTTCCTCATGCGTGAAGATTCCAATGTTGGCGTGAGGAAGGAAATGTGTGATGTCATTTATATGATGTGCTAGCATTCGAAGGAATAAACCATGGTTTAAACCAATGTTGATTTTAAACATTGGAATGGGGTGCACCCCTCCCTCCCCTCATGCGAGTTTCATGTGACGTGAGGATAGCTTGACGTCACCCTGATAATATGCCAAGCTTATGACTTCTTTTTATACCAAAGTTTCATCATATATCAAAACAATAAATAAGTGAGGGGTCCACCCACTTAGCTCCTCCAATCCTCACGCTAGCTTCCAACCTTTCCCAATTCATGTTGACGTCAACCTATGTTGCACAAGTTTCTGGAACGCGGGTACGTCGGGTACGCGGACACGAGTATCCAATACGGCTAGAAGCTTCGCCCAAATTTGCAGGAAACGTCGGGTTGGGAGCAGCAATAATATATATTAATTTTTTAAAAATATATTAAAAAAATAAAGTTAAAAAATACATAATTGATTAATTTCATAGCTTAAACTATTTTATCCTCTTAATCCTCTAGTAGTGTCATGAAATTCATTCTTTTTAAATTTGCTCACTCCTTTAGGTCCACATTATACAAATCTCACTGTAATCTCACATTGCTCCTAAGAGTTTCTAGTATTTGGGTGCCTCTGCATTTTTTTTTATGGTAACTACTACTTACTTCTAATTTGAATGAACTTGATTGTTTTAAGTTCAACTAACAAACTTTCAAATCTTTTGGTATCTTGAATTTGATATGGTTTATGATCCTAAATTGCTATATCAGTCAGTATGAATAACATAAGCTAGCTATAATCATTTGAGATATGAATTAAAGTAGTTCAATATCTTAGTATTGTAAAAAATTCATGTATATTCACTTAAGTACAGTTGCAACATATATTGAGTGTGAATGGATTTAAACATTTAAGAAGTGTGCGCCTTCTTTATTTATATAACCTTGAAAATAAAAAAAATGGCATTATTGATAGATTTAGTTGAAATTTTTGGTATTTGGTGATTTCTTGACACAATAAACTTCAATCATTCAATTGATTTTCAACACTTTTCTTATGATTTTGGCCTCCGCATGGTCGGGAGCTTGTAGAAGCTCCCTGTCTGTTTGGGAGCTTCTGGAAGCTCCCAAACATACAGGGAGCTTGTAGAAGCTCCCAATAAAAAGGGAGCGGCAAAAGCAAGTTCCCCAAAAGCTCCCGAAAAGCTCCCAAGTTTCCAAGGAAGCTCCCATAAAAAAGGGGACGTTTCGTACCAGCTCCCAAGCTCCCAGGAGCGGGGAAACGTCGAGTACGGGTTACCAAAATCAAGGGAGCGGTACCCGTGCAACTATGACGTCAACCCTCTCTTCCACGTGAGCTTCATGCATTAAAATCCACTCTTTAACAAAGTTTTAATATAATATTTTACCCACACTTAAGTTGAAAAGGGTCGTAAGACTATTTGGACCACATGCCAAGTCATCTCCACCAATAAAATATTCAATTTTGACTTTGAATTTGACTTTTAATATTTGGACTTTAGTGCATTTTGTCCAAATTTTGCATTTAAATGCTACTCTGATGCTCTGTTAGCCAAATGGTGTCTTTCGGGATGCTTCAGCTGGCTGAAACATAGTGAAAGTGGCCCCTGGGGTAAAGATGCTGCTCCGGGATTGAAAAGGAGCCCAACCACACCAAAACAGACTCCGGATCACCGATTTTTGACATTTTGAATTTTTCCATTTAAACCATTAAAAAATGGCTTAAAAACGAAAAAAATATTTTTTCTCGGAATCAAATGAAACTCTAGGGGGATCTAGTACATGTTCATATGACTCAATTCGAATGCCTAGCATGTTGAAAAACACTGTCACGAAGGCTCTAATAACCTCCTAAGGCCGAAACAACTAGACAACTACCCCAACTTTGGAGGTGTGAGTGAAAAACTCAAAAATTATTAGTCGTTTGTTTAACAACCAATAATAACCAAGAGAAAAAACACTCTGGGCTAGTCGACTCGATGCTCAAATCCGGGAAGCCAAGCCTTTTATAAAAAATTAAATGCTAGGACATTTTTTACAATTTCCCTAAGGGGGTATAAACATGTGTTACAAAAAATTTCGAACAGACTCTCATAAAAAGTTTGGCAGACTTCTGGACTCTGATTATGAACAAGTGTACTTGTTCAATACTTTGGCGGCTCACCGAAAATCCACTAAATGCAAAATTAGTGGATAACATCTGGCTCCAACTGCGGGACGTGTGCTCGATCTAGTCTCTTAGGCAAGAAGAGCATATGAGAACACCAAAATCTCTGGTTTGCATATCCTATAAAAACATCTCAACTTGACAAGAAAACCTCAGTAGCACAAGATTTATGAAAAATAACCAATGATCCAAAAGTTTCTTTATTTAAGGGAATGACAAAACTTAACTAAAAATTTATTTATTTCTAAGTACAGAAAGAAAATGCTAGAAGTAAAAGCTCACTTTGAGGAGTCTATTTTCCTACTCTAAGCATGATATAAAAAAGGTTAGGTGTAATGATAAATCCAATGTAGCCACCTAAGCATTTTATTAATGTAAAAATGCTTTTTCTTGTCTTTGGTTACCAGCCAAAACAAGAATATTTTATTCATAAAATGCAAACCTGCGTGACGATCCAGAATGGGCAGGCTGGATGGGGAATCATAGGCATGCATAATGTTGTCGAACTTCTTCCCAAACTGGTAAGTGCTCTTGCAATATTCTTCTATCCAAAATTGGATAGGACTGATGTAAAAATTAGTATGATGAGGCAGATCATCATACTCATAAAAATGGCTTATCTGTTGATAACTCTGTGTAAGCCCAAAATTGTTCCAAATCATAAGAAACATCTATGTGTGAAGATGATGGCTGAGAAAGAAATTCAACTAGTTGCACCCCATCTGATTCTTCACTGCATTGCTTCTCCAAGTCCTCATTACAGATACTCAAATACAACTCTGACTGATCATATGAAAACTCTGACTGCTCTTCTTTACAACTTTCATAAGTGTTAGAATAAACACTCCCCTTGTTGGATTCATCACAGATTGGACTTCCATAATTTTTTGGACAAACACTCACCTCGCTAGACATATCATAGATGGGATTCTCAAGAAGATCATCCCCATCTATGTCAGTTATGAGAGAGTGTTCTTCACTGGTACTAAGCCCTTGCCTATCTTCATCCTCCTTATGATCGTAACAATCCTCTTCAAAAAGATGGGTTTCAAAGATATCACAAGGGTCCCAACTTTCCACATATTTTCCATCAGGTGGAGAGCACGGAGGATTGTCATCACACAAAACTTCAAAGGTTGGATCTTCCAGTAAAGTCTCGTAGTGATCATCCATGTAAACTACAAGGGGCTCTTCATCACTTGTATCATGCTCTTGACTGTAATCTCTTGCTTGGCTCCAGGTTTCTGTGGTGATAGGATGGAGCTTCCCAATTGTGTTAATGTAATCAGCCTCTCTTGAATATTGTTTTTCCTCTCTCCAACTTTCTCTAAAAATATTATGCATGTCACCTACATGGTTTATATACTCGGGCTTGCTTGATGATGCTTTAGGACTACAACCCTCTGGAAAACCATGCTCCTGAACATAGCATGCATAATAGCAAGAAGATTCCTCATGAAAGTCTTCACATGCCCTACAAAATGGTGTGTAAGGTTCAACCATGTTAGCAGCTTCTAATTGATGAGGAGGCCTCTGTTCATGGTTGGGTGCTTTCCTTTTCCAGTTTACTTTTGGAGGGAATGTTCTTGGGACAGGTTGTGATTGTGCCCTCTCCATACTTATAACTTTGTTTTGTACCTCTTTCATCTGGGCCAGATGTTTATCTTCCATTATCTCAATTTGGGCTAGATTTTTTCCTTCCATTTTTTCAAGTTTCTCCTTCATTTCCATCATTTGTTGTTCATAAGGATCCTCTTCTTTCAAAGGAGTTGAGGACCTTGAATAACTAGGAAGGTTAGACTCTCCTGAAGACTGCATGTTTCTATCTATCTTGACTGCTAATTCTTGTGCTTGAAGAAGAGTAGTGGGTTCCTTATCTATGATCTGATACTGCATCTTCCCACTAAGTGCTTCAATGTAAAAAATCAAGATAGATGGTGCAGGAGGTTTATAAGTGGCAGGAATGGCATTAGATAGTTCTGTGAACCTCTGGTTAAACTCATGCATAGTCTCGTTCTCGTTCTTCTTTATGTTTGTTAATGAAGCCAACTAATGCCTAGGTTCCTTCTTTTCACCAAACTTGTTAGTGAAGGCAGTTTTGAAAGCTTCAAGTGCAGCAAAGGAGTTATCTAGTAAATTCCTGTACCAATCACTAGCTCTTCCATCCAAGGAAAGAGCGAAGAGTTTCATGTAAACATCGTCATGTTGATGTGCATTATCACTGATGAAGGAATTAACACATCTGGAGAAACTTCTGAGATGCATAGCGGAAGTGGTGGCATCAGAGCCAGTGAACATAGGGAGCTTCTCTATGGATTTGCCTGGAAGATGATGGGGTTGACCTGCTATCTGAGAGAAGTCGAGTTGAGTAAAATACTCACCCATTATGTCAGAAAAACAATTTTGGTTATTATTTTCTTCAAATAAAGTGTGGATGTCTAGAAAAGACTTAGATCCAATATTCTCAAGGATCCTACGAGAAATTAACTTATTCAATCTCCTCCTCTAAACTTGTTTAGGCTCAGGGATGAAACTGAGTAAGCCTTCAAAGTTTCTTCTAGCTGAATACCTTGGTAAGTTATTTGACAATGGAGTCGCCAGATGGATTCAAGTCTAATTTCAGAGAGTTGATTTGACTAAAAATCTGTCAAAAAGGTAAACCCTAAGAAAAAACTAAGGTTTAAAGTCGTCCAGGAACAAAAAGAATTGTCACTGACAACGACACCAAAAATGTTGTTTGCCGAGTGCACAACGTTAACATAAATCTTTTGGATTATTGTTTCCCAAGTGGGAAAGGTGTGGCCTTGGGGGCAAGCAAAGAGCCAGATGCTGTCATCTGATCTCAGCTCTTCTGTTTAGGCTAACTCCTACTGAAGCCAATGGGGGTGGTCCCTATTAGATGAAAATCTATGGTTTTTAGTCTATGAAAGAAAAGACTAAATCTAGGAGTTAATATGAAATGGATGAAATTAAAGATTACCAATTACTGCAAACAAGATTTAACCTTAGCAACACTAACTTAAATTAGATACACAATATTTAATGACACATTGCGGGATTCACTTATGCAAAAAGAACAGAATAGACCAGTGCCAAAATGAAAAGAGTCCTTGCAAATGTGGGTTGCTAGTGTAGTCTCAGTGAAAGTATTATAGTGTCTTGGTTGGTAAATTTTAGATTATTAAATAAATAATTAAAGGCATGGGTTAATTGTGGGTTTGTCCCAACAAGTCAAGTCCCTTCGAACTGAGTGCTAAAGCGGTAATATTGTTATCCACTTATTTGTACCATAGTTGGATTAGCTGAGGAGCCGCCATTTGACAAACATGATAAATGTTTGTGTTCCAGTGTATCAGATGATCTGCCTTTGTGCCTAGCCAGTTTTGGCTAGTCAATTTTTGTTTTAAGTAATTATGACCATGGCCCCATGGGGTTTGTAATAAAATATGCTAGTAGGGTGTTTTTGAGTGGTTTGGACTCCAAAGACGTAGAATTTCAACAAAGGAATTCCAGGGACTTTTTTGCCCTTGTCAATTATGCTTTGCCCATAGCCAAGTATAATCGACGAGGTTTTCTCCCGCTTCCTCCAAAGCTGGAATGCCCGATTTTGAATTATGGGCCTTGGGGGGTTATTAGAGCCCAACTGAGTATGTATAAACCTACTAGACATTATTAGAATATACTATGGTCATGTCGTAAGTCACTAGGACCCTCAGAAAAAATTCTGAAACATTTTTACCGGACGCGTTGGATTTTTTATTTTTAATTTTTTCCTAAGTTTTTTAATTAAAATTTTCTATAATTTAAACGAAAAAATTCAATTTGTAATAAGTCGGTCATCCGAAACCCGAATTCAGTGATTGAAGGATCTAACCTTAAGCCAAAAATCATTCATGATCAGCCGGCCAGCTATCCCCAAGTTTCAGATGTTCATTCAGCCTCATAATTAATAATTTCTCAAAAAAGTCATTTACAGAGAAATTATTAATTAAAATATTAAAAAATGAATATTTTGGAGAAAATAAAAAACTCTCAAAAATTAACCAAATTCAACAAAATAAAAGGCTAAATGACATGGCACGGAGCATTTATGATGATTCCAATCAATATCGGTCAGTTTCAGATCAAGTATCGGAGTGTAGCAGTTGAACTATCAGTCAGAAATTTGGCCTCTTTGGTCAAATCCGTTATTGGTTGAAGTGTGGGTTATCTATTGGTTGGGTGATCATTACGAGGGAGGATGAACCACCTCACCCTCCCTCATTACTCCAGCACTTAGTTACAACTCAGTTGCAGCTTAGTTCAACTCCAAATCATCATGTCGAGCTCATTCAATTACTCCGGTGTTACTCTTAGTTTGGTTTTAGGGTTTTAGCCTTCTCTCTTTGTATAAATGGAGGCTCTTTGAGCTCTATTAATGGTGGATGATTGATGTAGAGAACTTCTGGTGAAATATTGTAATGCTTGTTGCTCTTATGCAACCTATTTTTTAATAAATAAAGGCTTTGGAGGCTCATGTTGTGTAGATCTTGGATGCATATGTTCCGGTTAATGAGGTGATATTATTTCAATTTCTTTGCTTTTGCTAATTTGTGAGTATTAATAAATGCTTTAGAGGGCTTATAAAAGCACGTAAGAATAGGTATTTGTAGCTTTCAAGTTACCTATTTATTCCATTTACTTTTAGAAATCTTAAAGAGCGTTGTTTTATTCAGCTATATTTTATGCTTTTGTGATTTGTTCAGTAAACAATACATGATTTAACCCTCGTTTTGGCAAGTGTATAAGTTTTTGTCTGCAGATCACTTCATTGCACCAAGTAAAAGGTTGAGCTAAGTTGCATCTCCTTTTCTTGGAGCCAAGCATACGTTTCTAGCAGCTGCATGCTATTTGGGATCCAAAGTGGTTTCAAGGATTCAAGATCCAAGTGGTTTTATTTTCTTTATTCACCCTAGAATTAAATTTTTCAATTTCTCCACTTTATGTTTGCAAGTAAAATTCTGATTTTTAAAGCGAATCGTTTGCATCTTATTTGCTCTCATTTCTAGATCTAGGAAGTGTCAAAATTTTTGCATTTCTACTTAGATCTAGTTAGTACTTGAAGTAGCATAAAGTTCCTATCTTTGCTTAAGTACTAAGTGTATTTTGTTAGTGTATTGTATTGTTTAATCCATCATTTTGCAATAAAATAGCTCGCTGGTTTTTCTCTTTTCATGACAGGTTAAGCGGGAATGCTGGCAAAAAATCAAAGATATAAGCTCCAAGAAACATTCATTTTTTCCCTTTCTTCATCCTCATTCTCCAGGTTGCCTTGAAGACATTCTGAAGATCACAAAGGACTCCAAATTTCAAGCATTGTTAACAAATTAATAAAGAGCAAGTGGGATTACGGCTCCCACACCCCTCTTCCCCCATTTGGGGGAAGCTTGTATCGTCCATTTTTCATGCTTGCATATTTATTTACAATTTGCTAAAGTTAGAATAAGATAGAATAGTTCAAATTTGTTAAAGTTTTGTTTCTTTTACTAAGGTTAGATAGTTTATTTCTGATTAAATTATCTTGCATAAAATAGAAAAGTAAAAAGTCTCTTTATTTATTTATTTTGCTAACATAAGGTTTTGTTTACTTACCCCCATGCTTTCCCGATTAGGGCCTAAAAAGCCTGAAAGAGACTCTTGGGTAGTTTAGCTTTCTTTTTTTTAATTAATTAATTAACTAAGTCTCTTGAACTTGCAATAACCTAAGTCAAGAGAACTCTCTATCGGAGAGCATAGCTAGTTTGAATTTTCCCTTGCATTAGGTATTTAGTTTAATTAAGTCTGTTGAACCTTTGCCATAAGACAAGGTCAAGATCACTCTCTGTCAGAGAGTTTTAATTAATCTGCTTAATTAAAATTTGCAACTAACTTCCCCATAATTAATTAACTTCGTTGATCGTCCTTCACCTAGTATGCTCTGCTGACTTTCAGGTTGGGCTCGTACTCAGAACGGTGAATGGACTTGCTAAGTTTGCACAAGAGAAACATAATAAAACTCAAACCCATAACCAACACACCGGCATTGTAGAGAATTTCCTAAAGTTCTTCTTAGTAGAAGCGACGGAACTCCCCGCTGTCTAAGCTTCTTAGCTAGCTGGTCAATCTTCGCGATACCAGCCTGGGATACTGGGTGGGTCGTCATGTCTTCAACAGATTAAACTTGGAACATTCTCCCGGCTCTTGACTAATCCTTCGCTGACACCATAAGCAAAATCACTTAAAATCCTTAAACTATACCAAGAGCACTTGCACAACGTTACATTCACTAGCTTTATTTCAGGACTTGTTTATTTCTTAAGGCATTGCAGAGCGTTGACTCCATAAAGGCACTGATCTTCTAATCTATGCATAATTGTTATATCTGGATCACTTGTCTTTGGTGTATTTAAATTTCTATCTGTGAATGCATCTTTGTAAAGTCTTGAATTATTGTTTATCTTTTAATTCTCTTGATAGCAACGTGGATTGCTTTATCTTATTTGTCAAATTCATAATAAACAAACACATTTAATCACAATAACTCCTAAACAACACCCATTAGTATCCGCAACCTTTTAAAACACTTTAACAACTTAAGAGCCATAGAAACTCTTTTGTAGGGACTACCCCCCTTGGCTTCGTTAGGAGTTAGCCTAAACGGAGGAGCTAGGAGTAGGTGACAGTACCTAGCTCTATGCTTTCCCCCAAGGTCACACCTCTCCCACTTTCTTAAGTGAGGAGACAGTTTTCGGAAGATTTCTACTGCTGGTGTGCAATCAGCGGACAACATCTTTTGGTGCCGTTGCCGGGGACAAATCTTTGTTCCTGAACGACCTTTGTTTCTTTTTAGTTTTTACCTTTTTTCCCTTTTTTTTGGTAGATTTTTAGTCCAATCACTCTCCAAAATTAGACTTAAGTCCACTTGGCGACTCCACTGTCAGTTAACACCTCAAGGTATTCGACTAGAAGAAACTCTGAAGGTTTGTTGAATTTCATCCCTGACCTTGAAAAAGTCTATAGGAGGAGATTGAACAAAATAGCTTATCGTAGGATCCTTACATAACTTGGATCTGAGTCTGTTTCAGACATCTACCTTTTATTTCCAGAAAACTTAGAAAATTTGCAAAACAATAACTGTTTCCTTGACACAATGGGTGAGTTCTTTACTCAACTCAACTTTACTCAGATAGCAGGTCAAGCTCATGACATTCCTGAAAAGGATATCGACAAACTTATGACCTATAATGGCACTGATGCCTCTGTCTCTGCTGGGCAACATATCAGAAATTTCTCCAGGCACTGCGGTTCTTATGTTAGGGGTACTGACAAGCATGAAGATGTTTACATGACCTTGTTTGCTCTGTCTTTGGATGGAAAAGTTGGCAACTGGTATGATAATTTTCCAAACAATTCTTTTACTACCATAGTAGACTTCAAGATTGCTTTCCTTGGAAAGTTTGGCAGTAAAAAGGAACCTAGACATCTAGTGGCAGCCTTGACTAGTATGAAGAAACCTGATATAGAAACCATGGATGAGTTCAACAATAGGTTCACAGAGTTGTAAAATTCCATCCCTGCCACTGATGCTCCTCCTACAGCGTCCACTTTGGATTATTACATAGAAGCATTAAGTGGCAAGATCCAGTACCAGATTAGAGACAAGGAGCCAACCACACTGCTTCAAGCTCAGAATTTGGCCATTAAAATTGATACGAATATGCAGTCTTCAGGAGAGTCAAACATCCAGGGTTACTCTAGATCATCAACTCCTCTAAAAACTATTGAACCTAAAGGAAAAGAGTCATCAAACAAAGCATATGAGAAGAAGCTCATGGACCTGACAGAGAAAATGCAAGACATGGAAAGGAAGCACTTATCGCAGATTAAAGAGATTCAAAATAGGGTCATAACTATTGAAAGAACTCAACCTCTGCCACCTTCTAGAACTTTCCCTGCAAGACAAACATGGCAGAGAAAGAATCCAAACCATGAGCAGAGGCCTCCTCATCAGCTAGAGGCTACTAATGTGGTTGAGCCTTACAAACCATTCTGTAGGGCGTGCAGAGATTTCCACGAGGAATCTTCTTGCTATTATGTGTGCTATATTCAGGAGCATGGTTTTCCAGAGGGTTGTGGTTCTAAAGCATCATCAAGCGAGCCTGAATACATAAACTATGTAGGTGACATGCATGATATTTTCGGAGAAAGTTGGAGAGAGGCAAAACAATATTCAAGAGAGCCTGAGTACATTAACGTAGTTGGACAGCTCCATCCTGTCACCACAGAAACTCAGGGTCAAGTCAAAGATTATAATCAACAATTGGATAACCTCACTAAAAACTTTGGTACTAATCCTACAAATGAGCATAATGATGATAGTTTGGAAGGTTTACTACCTTGTGACCTTTTTTTCTGAAGAAGATGACTATGATCATGAGGAGGGATATAGCCAGAGATGTGATACAAGTGAGGAAGAATCCCTTACATCTGAGATGGATGATAACTACGAGACTTTAATGGAAAATCAAATCTTAGAAGTTTCTTGTGATGAGAGTCCTCCATGCTCTCCACCGGATGACAAATATTTGGAAAGCTGGGTCCCATGTGATATCTTTGAAACCCAGCTTTTTGAAGAAGATTGTTTTGAGCAGAATGAGGAGTGTAGCCAAGGACTTGATAGTAGTGATGAGACATCTCTCATATCCGACATAGATGGCGATGATGATTGTTGAAATCTTATTGAAAATCCAACCTATGATATTTTTGAAAATATTTTTGAGAATCTCATCTATGATGTGTCCAACGAGGGGAGTGTTTATTCTGAGACTTATGAAAGTTGTAAAGAAGAACAGTTAGAGTTTTCATATGATCAGTCAGAATTGTATTTGAGTATCTGTAATAAGGACTTGAAAAAGCAGTGTGATGAAGAATCGGATGGGATACAACTAGTTGAAGTTTTTTTTCAAACATCTTCTTCACAAATAGATGTGCTTTATGTTTTGGAGCAGCTTGGGGTTTATACAACGAGTTATTATTTGATAAGCCTTGATGATCAGCATGATGGAGTAGTCGATCTACTGCACCATCTCGATTTGTATATCAGTGCTATCCAGTCATGGATAGAAGCAGCCTGCGCAAGCACCTACCAGTTTGGGAAGAAGTTTGACGACATTATTCATGCCTATGATTCCCCATCCAGCCCGCCCAGTCTGGATCATCACGCAGGTTTGCATTTTTTGGAAATTGTGTCCTTACTTTGGCTGGTAACCAAAGACAAGGCAAAACTTTTTTATATTAATAAAATGCTTAGGTGGCTACACTGGATCTATGATTACACCTAACCTTTTGTGTATCATGCTTAGAGTAGGAAAATAGGCTCCTTAAAGTGAGAGTTTACTTTAGCATTTTTCTTTATGTACTTAGAAATAAATAAATTTTTCAGTAAAGTTTTTTCTTTGAATAAAGCAACTTTTGGATCATTGGCTCTTTTTCATGAAACTTGTGCTACTAAGGTTTTCTTGTCAAGTTGAGGTGTTTTTACAGGATATGAAAACTAGAGATTCTAGGGTTCTCGTATGCTCTCCTTGCATAAGAGACTAGATCGAGCACACGTCCCGCAGTTGGACCCATATGTTATCCACTTATTTGTACCATAGTTGGATTAGCTGAGGAGCCGCCATTTGACAAACATGATAAATGTTTGTGTTCCAGTGTATCAGATGATCCACCTTTGTGCCTAGCCAGTTTTGGCTAGTCAATTTTTGTTTTAAGTAATTATGACCATGGCCCCATGGGGTTTGTAATAAAATGTGCTCGTAGGGTGTTTTTGAGTGGTTCGGTCTCCTGAGACGTAGAATTTCAACTAAGGTATTCCAGGGAGTTTTTTTCCCTTGTCTATTATGCTTTGGCTATAGCCGAGTATAATCGACGAGGTTTTCTTCCGCTTCCTCCAAAGCTGGAATGCCCGATTTTGAATTCTGGGCCTTGGGGGGTTATTAGAGCCCAACCGAGTGTGTACAAACCTACTAGACATTATTAGAATAGACTATGGTCATGTCCTAAGTCACCAGGACCCTCTGAAAAAATTCTGAAATTTTTTTACCGGAAGCGTTGGATTTTTATTTTATTTTAAATTTTTCGTAAGTATTTTAATTAAATTTTTCCATAATTTAAATGGAAAAATTCAATTTGTAATAAGTCGGTCATCCGAAACCCAAATTCAGTGATTGAAGGCTCTAACCTTAATCCAAAAATCATTCATGATCAGTCGGCTAGCTATCCCCAAGTTTTAGATGTTCATTCAGCCTCATAATTAATAATTTCTCAAAAAAGTCATTTACAAAGAAATTATTAATTAAAATATTAAAAAATGAATATTTTGGAGAAAATAAAAAACTCTCTAAAATTAACCAAATTCAGCAAAATAAAAGGCTAAATGACATGGCATGGAGCATTTATGATGATTCCGATCAATATCGGTCAGTTTCAGATCAAGTATCGGAGTGTAGCAGTTGAACTATCAGTCAGAAATTTGCCCTCTTTGGTCAAATCCGTTTTTGGTTGAAGTGTGGATTATTTATTGGTTGGGTGATCATTACGAGGGAGGATGAGCCACCTCACCCCCCCCCTCATTACTCCAACACTCAGTTACAACTCAGTTGCAGCTCAGTTCAACTCCAAATCATCATGCCGAGCTCATTCAATTACTCCGGTGTTACTCTTGGTTTGGTTTTAGGGTTTTAGCCTTCTCTCTTTGTATAAATAGAGGCTCTTTGAGCTCTATTAATGGTGGATGATTGATGTAGGGAACTTCTGGTGAAATATTGTAATGCTTGTTTCTCTTATGCAACCTATTTTTTAATAAAGAAAGGCTTTGGAGGCTCATGCTGTGTAGATCTTGGATGCATATGTTCCGGTTAATGAGGTGATATTATTTCAATTTCTTTGCTTTTGCTAATTTGAGGGTATTAATACATGCTTTAGAGGGCTTATAAAAGCACGTAAGAATAAGTATTTGTAGCTTTCAAGTTACCTATTTATTCCATTTACTTTCAGAAATCTTAAAGAGCATTGTTTTATTCAGCTATATTTCATGCTTTTGTGATTTTTTTAGTAAACAATACATGATTTAACCCCTATTTTGGCAAGTGTATAAGTTTTTGTCTGCAGATCACTTCACCGTACCGAGTAAAAGGTTGAGCTAAGTTGCATCTCCTTTTCTTGTAGCCAACCATACGTTTCTAACAGCTGCATGCTATTTGGGATCCAAAGTGGTTTCAAGGATTCAAGATCCAAGTGGTTTTATCTTCTTTATTTACCCTAAAATTAAATTTTTCAATTTCTCCACTTTATGTTTGCAAGTAAAATTCTGATCTATAAAGCTAATCATTTGCATCTTACTTGCTCTCATTTTTAGATCTAGGAAGTGTCAAAATTTTTGCATTTTTACTTAAATCTAGTTAGTACTTGAAGTAGCATAAAGTTCTTATCTTTGCTTAAGTACTAAGTGTATTTTGTTAGTGTGTTGTATTGTTTAATCCATCATTTTGCAGGAAAATAGCTCGCTGGTTTTTCTTTTTTCATGACAAGTTAAGCAGGAATGCTGGCAAAAAATCAAAGATATAAGCTTCAAGAAACATTCATTTTTCCCCTTTCTTCATCCCCATTCTCCAGGTTTCCTTGAAGACATTCTCAAGATCACAAAGGACTCCAAACTTCAAGCATTGTTAACAAATTAATAAAGAGCAAGTGGGATTACGGCTCCCACACCCCTCTTCCCCCATTTGGGGGAAACTTGTATCGTCCCTTTTTCATGCTTGCATATTTATTTAACAATTTGCAAGGTAGAATATGATAGAATAGTTCAAATTTGTTAAAGTTTTGTTTCTTTTACTAAGGTTAGATAGTTTATTTCTGATTAAATTATCTTGCATAAAATAGAAAAGTAAAAAGTCTCTTTATTTATTTATTTTGTTAACATAAGGTTTTGTTTACTTACCCCCATGCTTTCCCGATTAGGGCCTAAAAAGCCTGAAAGAGACTCTTGGGTAGTTTAGCTTTCTTTTTTTTAATTAATTAATTAACTAAGTCTCTTGAACTTGCAATAACGCAAGTCAAGAGCACTCTCTATCGGAGAGCATAGCTAGTT
Source organism: Pseudotsuga menziesii (assembly GCA_001517045.1). NCBI lineage: Eukaryota > Viridiplantae > Streptophyta > Pinopsida > Pinales > Pinaceae > Pseudotsuga > Pseudotsuga menziesii. The sequence goes on from LPNX010166634.1 coordinate 521,952, forward strand.
TGCATTTTTCCTTGCATTAGGAATTTAGTTTAACTAAGTCTCTTGAACCTTTGTCATAAGACAAAGTCAAGAGCACTCTCTGTTGGAGAGTTTTAATTAATTTGCTTAATTAAAATTTGCAACTCACTTTCCCATAATTAATTAACTTTGTTGATCATCCTTAACCTAGTATGCTCTGCCGACTTTCGGGTTGGGCTCGTACTCAGAACGGTGAACGGACTTGATAAGTTCGCGTAAGAGAAACATAATAAAACTCAAACCCATAACCAACGCATCGACATTGTAGAGAATTTCCTAAAGTTCTTCTTAGTAGAGGCGCTGGAACTCCTCGCTGTCTAAGCTTCTCAGCTAGTTGGTCAATCTTCGCGATACCAGCCTGGAATACTGGGCGGGCCATCATGTCTTCAACAGATCAAACTTGGAACATTCTCCTGGCTCTTGAATAATTCTTCCCTGACACCATAAGCAAGATCACTTAAAATCCTTAAAATATACCAAGAGCACTTGCACAACGTTACATTCACTAGCTTTATTTCAAGACTTGTTTATTTCTTAAGGCATTGTAGAGCATTGACTCCATAAAGGCACTGATCTTTTAATCTATGCATAATTGTTATATCTGGATCACTTGTCTTTGGCATATTTAAATTTCTATCTGTGAATGCATCTTTGTAAAGTCTTGAATTATTGTTTATCTTTTAATTCTCTTGATAGCAACGTGGATTACTTTATCTTATGTGTCAAATTCATAATAAACAAACACATTTAATCACAATAACTCCTAAACAACATCCATCCGCATCCGCAACCTTTTAAAACACTTTACCAACTTAAGAGCCATAGAAACTCTTTTGTAGGGACTACCCCCCTTGGCTTCATTAGGAGTTAGCCTAAACAGAGGAGCTAGGAGTAGGTGACAATACCTGGCTCTATGCTTGCCCCCAAGGTCACACCTCTGCCACTTTCTTAAGTGAGGAGACAGTTTTCGGAAGATTTATGCTGCTGATGTGCAATCGACGGACAACAAATACCAAGTGTCCAACGGGGCGAGGATGAACCTGCTTGGAGTAGCCCCCTGACTCTGTAGTGATTGCCCTTTGCAACCTCCCGAGTTCTCGAAGAAATCACTTGTGTGGATTTTCCTATTAAATCTAGTAACTCGTATTCCTTTGTGATACAACCAACTGATTAGACAAGTTGCAGCAGTGTAGAGCATATGGGGAAGGAGTCTTGGTTTATTTTATTAGAGACATAACAATGAGTTGTTTAGATGACGACCGAAGAGTCTCTTTCACCGAGTACTCAAGAAAGTAACGGTCGGATTGATTAAATCAACAACTAAATCGAAAAAGATAAAATTAACAGTAAACTCTTCGACAGAGACCACTCTTGATCCACCTTTCAATGAGATTCAAGAGATTTTGGGTTCCTTCTTTTTCTTTTAGCAATTAAATAAAAGCAGCAAGAATGAAATAAAACTACACTAACAAAGTTTTATTTTATGAAAGTAAAGAGACTAATCTACTTTAAATAATTATTATGCATGTAAAAAGTAAAAACAGAAAACAAGGGACGATACAGGCTTCCCCCAAATGGGGGAAGTGGGGTGTGGGAGCCTTTATTCCACTCGCTTTTTATTAATTTATTTTACAATGCTTTGGTGTTTTTTGTTTCTTCTTGAATGAACAAGGTGAGAAAGGGAAAGAGAGAAGAGAGAGGTGTTTTGTCTTTTTTGCTCTTTGTTTGTTTCTTTGTTCGCTTATAGCCTCTGTGTTCTTTTTTTGACTTTCCTGAAAACAAGAGCTTTGAACACAAACTTGTTAAACGTTAGTCCCCCCCCCCCCAAAAAAAAAAGATCTACAAACTAACTCTAAAAGAAACTAAATTTCTACAATGAAAACGGAGAAAAGCAAATAGAAGAAGAAGCTATGAAGCGAAGGAGAAAAAGACAAAAAGAGGGCTGCCAACTAAGGTGAAAGAGGGCAGCAAAGAAAGGTGAAAGAGGGCTACAAACTAAAGTGAAAGAGGGTAGCAAAAAAGGTGAAGAGAGAGGCTGCAAACAAAGAGAGAAAAGGGGCTACAAAAAGAGAGGAAAGAGGCTGCAAACTAAGTGGAAAAGAGGAAGAAAGAGGCTACAAACTAGCAAAAGAGCGCAGCCAACAAGGGCACACGGTTTGGTGAAAATTATGTAGCTTGAAATCCAAACCTTGCCTAACCAAAAATTAAGACTTTTTACTTCAAAAGACGAATAAAAGTAGGGAGGAACCGGTTAAACCTTTGGATCTTTGAAAGACATTTGGATCTCACATAACAAGTAATTACTGGAAATTGCACTTGACCCCAACAGAGGGAGTTGTAGCTGAGCTCAACCTTCTTCTTGGTACGATGGAGTGGCCTGCAAAACAACAACTCATAGACTTGCCAAACAAAGGATTAGATCATGTATTGTTCACAAATTGAAATAAAAAAGCAGCATGAAATATAACTAAATAAATCAATGCTCTTTTTCAATCTCTAAAAGTAAATCAATAAACAAATAAATTGAAACCAAATACCTGTTCTTATGTGCTTGAAAACTTCCTTCTAAAGCATACATTCATAATCCCAAATTGACAAAGAAAGAGAAAACTAAAATAACATCACCTCATCCATCAAGTACAAGCATCCACAATATCACACTACATGAGCCTCCAAAGCCTTTCTTTTTATTCCAATTGTTGCATGAAAGCAACAAGCATTTACAAAGTTTCACCAGAGGTTCTTTGCAAAAGTTATCCATCCTGAAAAGGGAGAAGAGACCACTTATTTATAACAAAAACCAAGCCCCAGGGGAGAATTTATGAACTAAGGATCAAGCCGGAGTTAACTGAATTGAAGTGAACTGAAGACTAAGTTGAACTGCAGAGGTGATTGACACCTCTCCCAGCTAACTCAAAATTATTTGCCAACACACCAAACAAGCTCCAACCACCATCCATCGGCTTCCTTCATTTCCTCATGCATGAAGATTCCAATGTTGGCATAAGGAAGGAAATGTGTGTTGTCATTTATATGATGTGCTAGCAATCGAAGGAATAAACCATGGTTTAAACCAACGTTTATTTTAAACATTGGAATGGGCTCTGCCCTCCGTCCCCTCACGCGAGTTTCATGTGACGTGAGGATAGCTTGACGTCACCTTCATAATATGCCAAGCTTATGACTTGTTTTTTTACCAAAGTTTCATCATATATCAAAACAATAAATAAGTGAGGGGTCCACCCACTTAGCTCCTCCAATCCTCACGCTAGCTTTCAACCTTTCCCAATTCATGTTTACTTCAACCCTTGTCTTTCACGTGAGCTTCATGCATTAAAACCCACTCTTTAATAAAGTTTTAATATAATATTTTACCCACACTTAAGTTGAAAAGGTTCGTAAGACTATTTGGACCACATGCCAAGTCATTCCCACCAATAAAATATTAAATTTTGACTTTGAATTGGACTTTTTAATATTTGGACCTTAGTGCATTTTGTCCAAATTTAGCATTTAAATTCTACTCTGATGCTCTGTTAGCCAAATGGTGTCTTTTGGGATGCTTCAATTGGCCGAAACATAGTGAAAGTGGCCCCCTGGGTAAAGATGCTACTTCGGGACTGAAAATGAGCCCAACCACGCCAAAAATGGACTCCGGATCACACATTTTTTACATTTTGAATTTTTCCATTTAAACCATTAAAAATGGCTTAAAAAACAAAAAAAAATTATTTTTTTCTCGGATTCCAACGAAACTCTAGGGGGACCTAGTACATATTCATACGACTCAATTCGAATGCCTAGCATGTTGAAAAATACTGACACAGAGGCTCTAATAACCTCCTAAGGCCGAAACACCAAGACAACTACCCCAGCTTTGGAGGTGTGAGTGACAAACTCAGAAATTATTAGTCGTTTGTTCAACAACCAATAATAACCAAGGGAAAAAAAAATCTAGGCTAGTCAGCTTGATTTTTAAGTCCGGGAAGCCGAGTCTTTTATAAAAAATTAAATGCTAGGACATTTTTTACAATTTCCCCAAGGGGGTATGAACATATGTTACAAAAAATTTCGAACAGACTCTCAGAAAAAGGCTGGAGGAATTCTGAACTCTGATTATGAACAAGTGTACTTGTTCAATACTCTGGCATTTCACCGAAAATCCACTAAGTGCAAAATTAGTGGATAACACCTCGACAACTACGAACTGTAGACATCTACTGTACCTATCTACTTAAACTGTGTGAACTCCCTGAAATGCAACTCTGGGTCTTTCCTATCAAACCTGTCCATCAGTCATTGTGTGAAGTCCATATACAAGGTGATACTAGCATGCATCGAAGTAACTGGTCCATGGTACCACCACTCATGAGCCTCCTCCAAATGCAAAGAAACATATTTGACTGCTTCTGTCTCCTTCATGGGATTGAGTTGGAAATATGTGTCCAACCTCTGAACCCAAGATCTAGTTGTGCATTTGTTAAACCCATGAAAGGAGGGGATAGTCAACTTCCCAACCTTCCACTTCATATCAAAATTCTGTTGGCCCCAATTGAATTCACTAGGCCTATTCCCATACATGATAGTACATAACTCCTGTAAAGACATCGCTTTGTGAAATTCCGCACCAAGAGTCTAATACTCCCTAAAGTAATTAATAAAATTGTAACCTGGTACTAACTGATCCCGATTCCCTATTTGCTTCTCATCCAAGAACTAAGGTAATAATGGTCTAGGAGTTTTTTTGTTAAGTGCTCAGGTGTTGGTTGGGATGGGAACATTAGTGTTACTTCCTTTTGCATGGTTCCCATTATGTCCATTGGTGCCTCCTGAGCCATTGTTTTCCCCATCATTTTGGTTTGCTTGAGTATTCATGATAAGTTGAGTCATGCTCTGAACCAATTGCTGCTGCCCCTTGGCTAAAACATTTGGAATGCTCATGGTACTTCCCCCAGGTGGCTTTCTATTTGTATCAATCCTTTTGTCCCCAAGTGGATCATTCATGTTCCCCATTTCTTCTTCATCCTCTTTTTCTTTTAGCTCCTCTTCCTCTGATTTGACTTAATCCTCTTTTTGGAGTTCTGATAAAAATATGTCTACAGGTTCTCCCCTCTGCCTTCTTCTCCTGTAAGTGATATAAAAGTTGTCCCCCAGATTCATAAAACTGCATGCAACTCATAGGATGGTAGAATCACTAGCTTTGATACCACCGTAAGATCCCCAACCAATTTGAGCTAAATTTTTCACTAACTGTTTATGTGAACTGGTTTGGGACTTTTGACAAACACTTAGGTGATAGCTTCCTTGATGTCTTTGTAGTGTTCCCCACTGAGAATGAATACGATTTCTTTGTTGATCTTATGTAATAGTTTGATTGCTATAATTCAGGCTCCCCTTTTCATAACATTTATCCATAGAGTGTCCATATCAAACAAGTAATTGCTAGCATTATTAACAAAAAGCAAGCCGCATATATGTACTAAAGCAACTGTATTCTCTATCAAATGAAACAACAGTTCATAAACATGTATACAACTCAGTTTTACAATCTATTTTACGACCTATACATTACTCTTGTAGATGGCATTGCCTTCTTAAGTAGTGAATCTCCCTCTTCAATGTTGCACAATCCCCACAGGAGTCACGATTTGGTTGTTGTATGCGTCTCTATTTGTTTGCAACTCATTGTTTGCTGAGATGACCCCCACCATATGCCACCATCTATTGAAAATGAATTACTAACTAAACATCACAATTAGACGCCACCATAGTCCAACAATCCCCTTCTCCTTAGGTGAATGGAAACATCCTCAAGGATAATACTCTCAGCATTGATAGAATGGGTTGAATACCCCTAAATCGACCTATGGCATGGGTATGCACCAACAAAACAAATGCACATTTTGGCTTAGTGTGCCCTCCTTCATTTTTCAGTTGTAGATGGCAACATTCAAATAGAATATGAAGATATTCCCAATGCCCTCCTTGGTAAGTGTGCCCCTCACTGGACGTCCCTTCTAGACTGTTGTGCCCTTCTCAAAGTGACTGAAACCTCCATAAATACTCACAAATCAACTGGTAACTTGTGTTTCCTCCATGGCAACGAAGCTTAGTGAAAGAGTCTAAGTGATCTCTCTTCTCACAAATTAGCTAGGGTGGATAGTCTCACCACCAAAACAATTTATTCTCTTAAGGTTTTTCATCCCAAGAGCCAAAATCCATAAGAGCTCTCCAAATCTCTCTTTCGAAAATGAAAATGTCATGAATGAATGAGAGAATGAGGCTACTTGCCCTTTTGTTCTCACTTTGACCCTTTTTTTGCCACTTTTACCCTTTTTCTCTTTTAATTAATAAAGTGACTTTTACAATAGTCACTTTACGAATTAATTACTCAACATCACTTCATAATGTTACCTTTACTTGGTGACATCAAATAATTAATTAATTCCCTCACTTTAGCTATTATAGCCTATGGGAATCAAAGGCTAAAAAGCCCTTCCGTGGAGTGATGTCTTGGAAAGGGACATGCTAGTTCTCCATTCCCGAGATTGCTTGTCCTCAAGAAACTACAAATCAAGATGTTGCAAGATCTATTCTCCTTCCCATGTAGCATCCTCGACTGGAAAATCTCTCCACCTTACTAGATATTCCCTAATCACTTTTCTCCTCAATCTCCTCTTCCTAACATTTAGGATCTCCTCAAGGTCTAAAACCAACTGCCCCCCCTTGTCCAACAGGGGTAACTCTATTAAAGCAGTGACTTGTTGTCCCAATTCCTTCTTGAACCATGGCACATGAAATACATTGTGAATTTTGATTTCCTCAAGTAGCTCAAGCTTGTAGGTTACCTCCCCAACTCTTCGGATTACCATGTATGGACCATAGAAACGAGGCTTTAGCTTTTCTGCTATGGTTTTATTCAATGAGTATTGTTTGTATGGCTGTAACCTCAGAAAAACCAAGTCTCCTACCTCAAAGTTGTGCTCAATCCTATGCCTATCTGCATACATATTCTGTTGATTCCGAGAAATTAGTAAGTTGTCCTTAAGAATTTAAGGATATCCTGGTTCTTCTGTATCCATTCGTTGGCTTTGGGAGCTCTGCTATCTCCAAATGCCAAATCTAGAAAAGATGGAGCATCATAGTCGTATAATGCTTGGAACAGTGTCATACTAATGGACATGATGTAGGTGGTGTTGTAGCAGTGTTGTCCCAGATGCAACCACTTAATCCATGTTTTTTGCAGCCTTGACACATAGTTGCGTAGATATCCCTCAACCCATTTGTTTACAATATTCGTTTGGCCATCAATATGAGGGTGATAACTAGTACTAGGAGTCAACTCTGTACCTACCAATCTGAACAACTCATGCCAAAATGCATTGAGGAACCTGCTGTCCCTGTCACTAACAATAAACTTAGGCAGCCCATGGAGTCTGAAGACCTTCGTGAAAAACAAATCTGCCACCTGCGTTGCCGACTAGTTGGATGTAATGGCGAAGAAGTGTGCAAACTTGGTCAACCGATCAACCACTACATAGATGCAATCTCTGCCCTGTACCTTTGGTAAACCCACAATGAAGTCCATCGACACACTTCTCCACTTCTGCTCTGGAATTGGTATGGGTTGTAATAATCCCGGTGGGTGAGTATGATCTGACTTGTTTGCTGACAAGTCCTACACCCCCACACATGCCGCAATACATCATTCTTGAGGCCCTTCCATGAGAACCTCTCTCTAATCTTCCTGTAAGCTTTGGAATGTCCTATATGTCCTACCAATGGTGTATCGTGTGTAGCCCTCATGATATTTTATTTGTGTTTGGATTCTGTCACTAAGTATATCCTATCTTTGGAGAAATAATCTGATCCACTACCCTGTATCTTTCATCATGAATACGACCATCCATCACCTCACAAGCAAACTTGTTCTTGGAATATTGCACCAAAAGGTGGGATTTCTAATCCGCGAGATCTCCATCAGAGAACATGGTGTCAGTTTCCTGGAGAGGACATCATCAACCATGTTTTTATTTCCCTTCACATATTCTATGTCAAAATCATAGGCTTGAACTTTGTTTACCCATTTTTGTTGTCTCTCATTTAAGTCCTTGTGTTCCAAGAAATATCGCGAGCTGTTGTGGTCCATCCTAACTGTTAGCACTAGAAGATGCACTTTGAATGCAAAGAGGGCATGCCTAGCACATCTTGAAAGAGAGCTTGATTATATGATTGAAAGGTTGTGTAAAATCAGGATCAAGAACAGGGCTCAAACTTATGCACTATACTTCATGGACAGGAGGCAAGATAAGCTCAGTTTTCAGGCACTTGAATCAGAAGGTAGAAGAGGGAGAATAAGAGATACAAATACAAATATATAAGCCATGCAAACTGCTCAAACTCATACATTTATAAGCAGAACATTCCTCAATAAAAAATACTTTCCAATTGAGAATGACATGTATTTGAGTGAGGTCCACAAAACACAGGCAAGGCATAGTAAATCCTTTACTGTTCAAGAATCTGATCTCCATAGAATAGTAACGTATCCTACATCAATATTCATCTTACTCAAATGGAAAGAATAGATACTAAAACAAGATAACAATCTGAAACTGAACTCACAAGAAACTCCGGTAATGATAGCATTTGCATTAAGTTGGAATAAAAGTCCGTCTTACAAACAGATTTCCAAATATACCAGGACCAAACCCTCAGCCTCTTGGACTGAACCTCCATTACATTGAAATCCCAGAGTTTATAGAAAAGCACACAATATATCTGTTGCAAACTTTTTTTGAATGAAATCTTATCAATAAACTAAAGATAAAAACAATCTTGAATAAGCTGCAAAGAATTTGGAACTACTGGAATCTTCCACCTGCTGATTTGTTCCCTTAAAATATGGGAATAATATCTTTTATTGCACAATCTTGAATAAGCTGCAAAGAATTTGTAACTACTGGAATCTTCGACCTGCTGATTTGTTCCCTTAAAATATGGGAATAATATCTTTGATTGCCGTCTGTGCCTGAAAATCTGGACTTGATCCTCAATTGTCACCTTCTAATATGAGATTCACTTGAAACCCTGTAAGTGCCAAGTATTTAATTTATGACCTTAGAATCTGACATATGTAGCTGATTGCCTGAATACTCTGCCACCTGACAAATGTCTTTAGTTTTGATCCCTGATTCTTTGCCTCATGCTTGATTTGATTTTTTGAAAAATAGACCTTTCAAAATTTTGAATTTAATATTTTTTCTCCTAATTTGAGATATTTGTTGAGAAGAATAAGGAACCACTCCTCCATCCAGTTGATACAAATATTTGATTTTTTGAAAAATAGACCTCTCAAAATTTTGAATTTAATATTTTTCCTCTTAATTTGAGATATTTGTTGAGAAGAATAAGGAACCACTCCTCCATCCAGTTGATACAAATCAACACTTTCATAGTGGAAATTTACAATTCAAAGCATTGGTGATAATTTGATAAACCAACAACATTTTCCAGAATTCGAGCTAGAGGGTTTGAGTACATGGGACTAGCAGGCTTTTATCTAGTTCAATTATCCACTATCACCTTCTCCTTCTGCACTAATCTTTGTTATTTGGAACTGACTTTGTTATTTGGAACTGACAAAGTATGAGAGGATTTCGACCGACTTCTTCATTCACCAACCCAAACTCTTCAGCAATTACATCATAACTCAAGTTTTCCCTCGGAGTTGCTGTCAATGTCTTCTCTATCTGAATCACCACAATCCAAAACAATAGTGTATAAACAAGATATCCAACTCTCTGCAGCATTATCTTTGATAAGCTTTCAAAACTTAGCCAATATAAACAATAATAAAACCATATGTTGCACTTTGAAAGATACTAAGGATGAAAGCAGAAGCCACAAGCCATTCATAAGACCAATGTCCTAAGAGTCTCGCCCAGAGCTCGGCAACTACTTTCTTTGATCTCATCTGTTGAAAAGCTTCATAAGAAAAAACAGTTATCTCGAAACTCATCCATTTGAACAACACCAGCCATTTTTTCACCCTCTTCCCACCTGGGAAGTCTGCATCAAATCTGTGACCATATAATAGATTTAGAATGATATATCACTGTCCAATGATTCAATGGCTTCCTTTGTAGAGCCAAAATTATCTTGCTCCCCTCATGATCAAGAATTTCATGCGATCTTTCTGAAACACAATCGCCTTTGCATCATCTTTCCCTCATCGTTTTCCTCTATCGCTGCTAGCTTCTAAACATTCCTTGGCATAAATGCTCCTTTGCCACATAATTACTGGTGTTGATACTTTAGGTGGTCAGTTTTGCCTAGAAGTCTTGAATAGACTCATTCACGACCAAAATCGATCTCATCAGCTTTACACCCTTTGCGTTCTCTGAAAGCTTCAGGCATAGTATTTGGCACTTGTTTTTTTTAATGTTCCGCTGGCACAGAGATAGTGAAGACATCTCTTTAGGCGCTTTCGTGCATTTGAAATTTGGATCAACGCCCTTGTATTTCTTAGGGTATATCCCACATGTAACAAGTGGATATGTTAAATCTTATTTATATTCAGCCATGTATAGATTCAATTTTAATGTAGAAGAAAGTTAAACTTCAGACCATTTGCACTAGATTTAACGATACAAACATTCATTATGCCCAAAACATAAAATAGAAATTATATTTTACAACAATTATTTTATTTTAACAATTTTGACAATACTTTTATTTTATATTTTACAACAATAATTTTATTTTAACTATTTTATTTTAACAATTTTGACAATACTTTTATTTTAAATATTTTGCTAACTATTTTGACAATAATTTTATTTTAACTATTTTATTTTAACAATTTTAACAATAATTTTATTTTAACTATTTTGACAATAATTTTATTTTAATTATTTTGCTTTTAGGCAAATTGTTCACAAAGAGTTTTTATATTTTTTCAATAAAAAAGTCCCCATACTAGACTTTGACTTATTCATGAACATATGGAGACATTCACCATATTGGAGGATTTAAGAAGATGGAAGGCTTGGTTATCGAGAAGGATCTTGGCTTGTTGGAAGGTAAAAACATATGAAAGATATAGGATTCGATGGAGATGTACCCATGGCGCAGATGGACAAAAGAGCCAATGGCATAGATGGACAACAAAGCCAATGCAACATCAGGATGTAGGATGTTAGGATTCTTGTAGCAAGTCCACTATAACATATAAGGTTTTTGCTGCTGGAATTTCCTGCAGTGAACATTTTTGAAGATTCGTCGATTTTATTGCTGGAAGCTGAAAATTCTGATAAGGTAGATTTTGGTACCAACACTAACCACGAATCAACCACATACCAAGTATTGCCTGAACTTTGTCAAAGCATGCATAATGGCGAGCATCTCCTTTCCATAGAAGGGGTAGAGTCTCTCTAGCTCCCTAAGCTTTAGACTCTCAAATGCTATCGGATGTTTGTTCAGGATCAAAACAACTCATGTGCCCTCACCCAAAGCATCACACTCAAGTACAAAAGGCTGAGTGAAATCAGGAAGTGCCAAAACATGACAAGTACTCCTCACCTCCTTGAGCTTGTCAAATGCCCGCTGAGCCTCATTTGTCCTCCTGAAGGCCCCTTTCTTAGTGAGATCCATCAAGAATGCACCCAATAGTGAGAATCTTTTAACAAAGCGCATGTAATAACTGTGCATCACTTAAAATCCACACATCTCTGTAAGGTTCTTGGGTGGTGGCCAATCTAGTGTGGCCTGGATCTTCCCCTGGTGTACCTTAACTCCCTATGCACTAGTCACATGGCCCAAATATAGAATCTTTGTCAAATGAGACTCACACTTTGAAGCCTTGGCATATAGAAATTGCTTCCCCATAATGCCCAAACTCTCACTCGAATGCTTCAAGTGGTCTTCCCAATCCCTGTTGTATATAAGGAGATCATCAAAAAATACCAATAAAAACTTCCTCAACTGCTTGTTGAAGATGTGATTCATGCAAGAATGGAAAGTAGTAGGTGCATTGGTCAACCTAAATGGCATAACCAAAAACTCATAGTGGCCATAATGACACCTGAAAGCAGTCTTGTGATGTCCTGCTTTCTGACTCTAATATAATGGTATCTCGATCAAATATCAATCTTCAAAAAGTACACAACTCATGCATCTCATCCAAAAGCTCATCGATCTTGGGAATGGGGTATCTATGTTTTATTGTCTTCTTATTCAAGTCGTGGTAGTCAATACACATCCGCATGGTCCTATCCTTCTCTGTAACCTAGACAAGAGAAGAAGTGAAAGGACTGGTTCTGGGTCTAATATGCCCCATCACTAACAACTCCTTTATTTCCTTTTCAATCTCATCTTTGAACTTATTAGGGTTCCTGTAAGGAGCCGTGATCATGGGAATGGCCCCTTCTTCAAGCTCAATGGTATGCTCAAAGCCTCTATCATGCGGTCTCCTTGGAGGAATCTCTCCAAAAATAGTGTTGTGTTTTCTCAACAAGCACTGAATGTATGGATGGCTAATGTTTGAAGTCTTCTATGTTGTGATCAAGCACTCTGTTGCGTAAGCTAAATCCCCATGCCTAAATAGTGCCTCCATCTGTTTGGATGAAACAAGCATTGGAGCACCATTGGACATGCCCATTAAAACTACCCTTTAATTGTGGTGTATGGAATCCTATCTCTAGTGTCTGATAGTTCTGGGATATTGTTCCCATAGTACTAAGCCACTAAACACCTAAGACTACATTAATGTCTACCAGCTCGACCACATAGAAATCACTTGTCATGTTGTAGTTACCCATCGTCACAGTGAACTGCAGAACCTTCTGTAGGCATGGAAAAGTGCACCCACCCGCTGCCTCCACACTGAATCTTCAAAGTCCTAGTGTATGGATGCCTCTCCTAGTCACCAAGGCTGAATTTATAAATTTGTGGGTTTCCCCACAATCTATCAAGACTGTGACATGTTGTCCATGTATGACTCCCCTGACCTTGAAATTGTTGAATCTAGGAGTACCTGATAGGGTAGAAATGGTTCCACTCAGAGTCTGTACTTGTGACTGTTGTACATGCGGATGCTCATCACTCCTGCTACTCTGCTCACCATATTAAACCTGTTCTTCCACCTCATCCTCCTCCTCACCACTATACGAGAGTGCATCTATGTAATGCGCTTTTCCTTTACCCATGCACTTGTGTCTCAGTTCCCAAGGTTCTTTGCAGTTGAAGCATATCTTCTTTCTTCTCAATTTGTTCTAGGTCTCATCATCTAACTTGTTCTTCTTGGTACCCCCTTTCTGGGAAGGCTTCTTGTTTTTTCATTTTTGAGGAATGAAAGGTTTGAACTAGAATTGTTCTTTGGAACAACGTCCTCCATGTCCTGTGTTCTAATGATGGCATCCTGCGGAGTCAGTGGTTTGAAGGCCTTAACCCAACCATGTAGTGGCTTGGACAATCTTTCAAAGAACAACGTGATAAGTCTAGGCTCCGAAACATCTATAACCATGAATGCAATCCTCTGAAACTCCAAACTATAGGAATCTACTATACTTGTCCGCTTGAGTTGCGCTAACTCCCTAAAATGCAACTCTAGGTCTTTCCTATCGAACCTTTCCATCAGTCACTATGTGAAGTCCAGATACGTGGTAATACTAGCATGCCCCATAGTAACCAGTCGATGGTACTGCCACTTATGAGCATCCCCCTCCAAATGCAAGGAAACATATTTGATCGCTTATGTCTCCATCATGGGATTGAGTTAAAAATACGTGTCCAAGTTTTGAACCTAATCTCTAGACGTGCATTTGTTAGACCCATCAAAGGAAGGGATATCCAACTTCCCAACCTTAAAATTATTTTGATCGCTTATGTATCCTTCATGGGATTGAGTTGAAAATACGTGTCCAACTTCTGAACCCAAGCTCTAGACATGCATTTGTTAGACCCGTCAAAGGAAGGGATGTCCAACTTCCTAAATGTAGATCAAAATTCTTTTGGCCTCTATTGAAGTATCTGGTCCTGTTCCTATACTTGATGGTACAAAACTCCTGTAAAGACATCACTGTGTGAATTTCCTCACCAAGAGTTTGGTACTTCCTCAATTAATCATTAAAACTGCCAGTCAATACTTGAACCTGATTTTCTCTATTTGCTGCTCATCGAAGAAATAAGGTAATAGCGGTCTAGGAGTTGTTCTACTGGGTGCTTGGGTGTTGACTTGGATAGGAACATTAGTGTTACTTCCTTTTGCATGGTTCCCAATACGTCCATTGATCCATTGTTGTCCCCATCATTTTGGTTTGCCTAGATATTCATGATAAGTTGAGTCATGAGTTAAACCAACTACTGTTGCTCCTTGGATAAATCATCCAGAATGCTCATGGTACTTCCCTTAGGTGGCTCTCTATTTGTATCATTCCTTCTCTTTCGAATGGATCAGTCATGTCCCTCGACATTTCTTCTTATCCCTCTTTTGCTTCTAGCCCTCTTCTTTTGATTCAACTTGGTCCTCTTCCCTAAGTTTTGGTAAAAATATGTCTATGGGTTCTCTCCTTTGCCCTCTTATCATGTAGGTGATCTAAAAGTCATCCCCCAGATTCATAAAAGTGCATGCAACTCACAAATTGGAAGAATCACCAGCTCTGGTATCACTATAAGATCCCCAACCAATTAGAGCTAAAATTTTCACTGACTGTTTATGTGAACTAATTTGGGACTTTTGACAAACACTTAGGTTGCAATTGTATTGATGTCTTTGTAGTGTTCCCTGTTGAGAATGAATATGTTTTTTTTGTTGCTAATTTTATGTAATAGTTTGATTGTTATAATTCATGCTCCGTTTTTCATAACATTTCAATCATAGAGTGTCCATCTCAAACAAGTAATTGCTAGCATTTTCAACCAAAAGAAAGGCACATAAATGTATTGGAACAACTATATTCTCTATCACATGAAACAATAGTTCATAAAAAGGTATACAAATCAACTTTAAAATCTATTTCCAGACCTATACATTGCTCCTGTAGATGATATTGCCTTCTTAAGTAGCGAATCTCCCTCTACAACATTGGATAGTCCTCACATGAATCATGATTTCACTGTTGTAGGTATCTCTATTTGTTCACGGCTCATTGTCTGTTGAGATGACCCCCACCATATGCCACAAACTACTGAAAATGAATTACGTCTGAAGCTGAATATTACCATCAAACACCACCACAGTCCAACAATCCCCTTCTCCTTAGATGAATGGCAACGTCCTCAAGGATAATGCTCTTAGTAGTGATAGAATGGGTTGAATACCTGTAAATCGACCTCTAGAATGGGTATGCACTAGCAAAACAAATTCCCACTATAACTGATTGCACCCTCCTTCATAAACCCCTTCAATTGTCCACAGATGCAGTGTCTTACTCTTTTGACAAGGCTCAACAAAATAAAGGAAAGTCGTCCTCCATTTCAAATGTAGATGGTACCATTCAGTTAAAAGATGAAGATATGCCCAATGTCCTCCTTGTTTAGTGTGCCCCTCATTGGATTTCCCTTCTAGAATATTGCACCCTTCTCAAAAGGACTGAAACCTCCATAAATCCTCACAAATCAGATGGTAACTTGTTCTTCCTCCATGGCAATGATACTAAGTGATCTCTCCTCTTAGAAATTAGCTAGGGTGAATAATCTCACCACCCATTAGAAGAAATTTCAACTCAAAATGGGCCTTTTAACCCTCATTCAAATTCCATGTCATCATGTGTTAGCCAATGAAATTTCTTTAAATTTGAAATACCTTATAGGTCTTAAACACTTTTTTAATATAAATTTGGGGATANCCGATCGAAATTTGAGTAAAAACATAGGGAGATATGTTGAAAATATGAACAAAAAAAATAGTTTTTTTCTTTTTTTACTCCAAATTTAATAAATATTATTTTACTATTTTAACTATTATTTTATTATTTTCCTTAGGAGGCCCATTTTGAGTTGAAATTTCTTCTAATAAAAATCAATTTCTTAGTATTTTTATTCTGTGTGTTTGAGTGCTTTTATCATTTTTCTCTTTATAAATTGACTTTTACAATAATTACTTTATGAATTATTTATTCAATTTCACTCCCAAATATTACCTTAATATAGACATTAAATAATTAATTAATTCCCTTTTCTATTATTATAGCCTACATAAATTAAATAGACTGAGATGTCCTTGAAATGATCAAGTACATTTTTGAAACATGACAAAACTCATTCCCTTATTACACAGTAATTATATGTTTTTTAAAATGTGTAAATGACTTTTAACTTCACTCCATATTGGTCTCACAGCTATATTAAAGTGGGTCTAAGATCACTAAAAAAAAATGAAGTAAATAAAATCCATGACATATAAGACTTGTGTGTCAACTCATGTATACACAGAATGTGATTTGGAACAAAATAGAGTGAAGAAAAACCATGATACATAGTAGTTGTGTGTAATGTATAACAGATTGCAGTTATGGCAGTCTACTGATAATAAGTTGGAAATAAAAAATATATATATATATATATATATATTTTAATGTATGTGAATGAAAAAAGTATCTAGGCGAGATTGAAAAAACTTATCTCACTGATATTAAAAAGTACAAAGGTATCTTGATGGATTAAAAAGTACAATCCAGTAGTGATAAAATGTAAAAAGTACAAAGGTATCTTGATGGATTAAAAAGTGCAATCCAGTAGTGATAAAATGTAGGGTCGACTGCCCAAACAACACCTAACATAAAGCATAAGATGAACTCAGAAGATCTCAATTGAGAAATTTTTCTTGCAATAAACATCACTGTTGGAGAGAAATTTTGAGATACATAACTTCATGGCAGAACCATGAAAGAAATTTTAACATAGATATAAAAGAAATTTTCTTTTAACATAGATATAAAAGAAATTTAATGGCATAGATTTTATTCCTGTAGAAAAGAATTCTAAAGAATTCCTCTCTCGTTTTTATTCACCATGGAGATGGAAGGTGACATCAACGGTGGTATTGAATTCTGCACACTTAAAATCATAAGTGGAAAAGCTATTCCAGTTTCCTAATGGAAAAACCATTTATGACAGCTAATAGAAGAAACATTTAGTGCAAGAACACACTATGCCCATCCATGTAGAAAGCTACTCTCTCCTGAATTTGTTAGGCCTGCATTACACTTATAGCTGATACCAATGGTCCAAAGGTTCCTTGCCTTGGAATACAGCAAGTTCCTTTTCCAGTCCAGAAGAAATGAATTTCAAGGAAATTTTCTGTTACATTGGTCTTGAAAGATCGAACAACAGCTATATTTGAACCTCCTGCCTCCTTTCGAATGTCGAAATCTGTTAAAACTTTATGGCCCTACAACATCAGCGTACATAATATTTATAACTTTTAGTAAAGGGTGATGTAAATTAATACATAAACTCTATAAATAATGTACCAACTGCAAAGGCTATCGGGTGGACGTAAATAAAAATATTATATTCTATTCAGTAGCAATACCACTGTTAAATACCTGAACATAAACATCAAAAATGCGTCTTCCAACACTCTTCCAGCTTGGTGAATCTACAAACATTGTCTCTGCAAATTGTAAATTTACTGCATATGGTCCATTCTCAAGCCCTAAACCGTAATATCGGAGTGAGCTGGGAGATAAGCGTGCTGTCTGATATAGTTCAGAATCTAACGTCTTTGTAAATTGTGCCTGACTGGTTGCTATATAAGTTGGATTGTTAGAGTCCATAAAATATCCAGTATCGCTAACTCCCCAATTTTGTGTATCGCTGACATAAAATGAGGCAGCATTGAGTGTTTCGTTCTCCGCGTCATAAACAACTCCTGTAGCAGACGTCAGTTGTTGTCCTCCAGAATTTATAGAAAAGCCAGAATCTGAAAAATAGCAACAAAGAGTCAGATACGAGTGAGATGTAAATAACTAATGTACCTAGAGAGCAGTTGATATTTGGTGATAGTTGAAAGTGAGATCAGTTGGAAGAATGGAACAAGATGCAAATTGCAATATTCAGAATCAAGACAGAGAAAAACATATTAAGTAAATATATGGAACTTTAAACTGTCAAATATATATATATTTTTAAATTGTCTTATGATTTTAATGTTTAAATACTGCAAAGATAACCAATATGTTGTAAGTCTCGAGATGACAAATTTCGAGAATATAACTTCACTTATTATACACAAATAAACGAAATACTTCATTCAAATTCAATGCACCATTAGGATCATGATTGTTTCCGAATGAGTTTGTAATCTTTTTAGCGATATAAAGGTTTCCTCTAGTATACCGTTATTCTGTAAATCATTTCATCAATTTATTCAAAAGGAATTGGTCTCATTTTCCATGTATTTTTATGGACAAAAAAGGGTAAGGTATGTAGTCCTAGGGGTTCAATTGGTAAGATCTGTCTATACTTTTTCGGCGAGGAGAGGTCACTAGTTGAAGCTTTGAAGCTTTGAGTTAAGGTCTACCGTTTACCATTCTTACTATTTATGAATTATGGATGTTATCATCTTGAATTATAAAGAAGTATTAATAAGTTTTTTCTTTATCATTCATAAACTATAAAGAAGTATTAATAAGTTTTTTCATTAATTTTCAGTTAAAAATAAGAAAATAATATATATATAATTAGATAGATTTCAATGATCAATAGCAACCACAGCTTGTAACAGTGGTTTCTATGTATCTTAACCCATTTAAAGGAAACCGATGAAGAGTGTAAAGTGACGCACAGTAGTGATACTTCATTTGTGTCTAATGGTCTTATCCTTTTTCTCGTTTGTTGTTTTCTTTTGCTTTTGCTTGTGTTCGCTTATCAATTGGTATAAGAGCTGAGAGACATGTCCATTGAAGCTGAAAAATCTTAACAGGAGAGAACTTCCAGATCAATCCCCAAAACAAAAGCCTCACTCCGTGGTGGAGCTTGAATAGTTTGGCATGTGTTAATTTTCTGGGCAAAATCTGGGGCATCACCACCGGCATAGTAGAATCTTTGGAGAATGTAAGCATAGGAACAGGTTGCACTGGAAGCTGCATTTGCTCACAAGATTCGTCATGGCTGTTTTCGTCTTCGTCTGAAGCAGTAAAGTCAGTCGAGACAGAAGATGTTGGAGCAAGGTGTTAAGCATGCACAAGTGCAAGAGGTGTAGTACTTAAGGGCTATGTTACTAGAAACAAGAAACGGAAAACTAACGCTAAAGGAGAACGATGCCAGAAACTGAATTTGTAGGTTTAGCATACAAGAAGAGGTGAGAAAAAAAACAAAATGAAAGGTTAAGAAGAGCTAGAAGCCCTCTACAACACCTACTTCCATTTTTATGAATATTACTAAAGCAAAGGTCACTTTGTTATGTTTTTTTTAATAAAACATTATGGTCCACTAGTGACACTAATCTATGAATGAAAATATAATGTTGATCACCTAGTGACATATACAAGTTTTCAAAGAGATAATGTTGATATATGAAGGCCATGAATCTTGTGTGGGACTAGAATAAATATATAGTTTGGGCAAATAAAAAATATCAATATTTAAAATAAAATAATTTTATACTATAAAATTTAAATGCATAAATATAAAAATTACAAATATAAATATTTGTTTAAAATTATAAAATTGCTTATATTTTTAAAAATAAACATTAAAAAACCCAAAAATCCCACATCTTGCCAACCATAAGATGCCATTCCCACCAGGCTGAAAAACCCAACTAAAACTAACCTAGACAATAATCCCCCGTTTTCTCCATGTGAAAGGAAAAATATCCCTCTAACAAATAATACTTACAAAATAATACTTACAGAAAATCAAACTCAAACTTTTTCTAAGGCTAGAATTCTTAGCACGTGAAGTATAAAGATGCAATGAATAAGCTACAGAAATTGCCTTAATACAAGTTGCTTTGTTGCATAGTTTGTGGCAATCTACAATTTTATAGATGATTGCTGCATGAATTTCAAAATAAAAATGATAGATGAGATGTAAAATTCTTAATGTCTTCACATAAACCTTTCCAAACACTATACCTCTCTGGTTTCTACATTTCCCTAAAAAATTCAAGATCCTAACTACAATTTTATAGATGATTGCGGCAAGAATTTCAAAATAAAAATGATAGATGAGATGTAAAATTCTTAATTTGTCTTCACATAAACCTTTCCAAACATTATACCTCTCTAGTTTCTACATTTCCCTAAAAATTTCAAGAGCACATAGTTAGGGTTTTCACCGTTAATATTTCCTTGCTTTCAAAATAAAATTACAAATGACTATAAATCTGAACGACTATAGATCCGTGAGAATTAATGCCTCTAATAGTGTGAATCTTACCATTTATAATTATTCTTACATTTGTTACATTGTTTAGTAAAAAGTATAGAGCCCTCTTCCACAGGCTCAAAGGGGAGGGAGAGTACTGGGAGAATGGTGGGTAAATACATTGTACCCGACAACATCATAGGAAATATGTTGACGTATTGAACATGGATATTAACCCTGGTATATAAGTGAATCTATCTCTTAACCCGGGTATATAAGTGAATCAGTGAATCTATCATTGGCAGGAGGAGAAGTGCACCCACTAATCAATGCTGCTCTAAAGATTAATGTTGCTCTAAAGAGGGGGACATACCCTTCCTAATGTGCTTATTTTTAAACTGAAACGAATATGATAAAAATGGAACTTCAAACTGATATGAATTTGATAAACACTGAATCGAATTTGATAAACTTAAGATTCATACCTCTCATTTGCATAATAAATTAAACCAATCACATAGTCCGAGAGCTCCCTCAAGTTATCTTTGATACAATGAACATAATCTGTAGCATGGAATCCATCTTGGGCTCGAAACAAATCAACCCATATCATTATCGCTCAGATTCTCACCAACCCGTGTAGTCCAAGACTCCAACCAACACCGAAGGTAAATTCAAGTTTGGGTCTTTGAAAACCCCCAAATCCTTCCATAGTATGTCTTGGTTGCTTTGCAATCCCTCCATGGACTGGGGTGAGGACTGGGGTGGGGAAACAACAATTGTTTCTCTTTTGCAAAACCAAGGGAGAAGTAGCTTAAACCATCTCCGGATATCGATTTGGGTAGGCTGAACCAAAGAAGCCCAATGCAAGGCAGACAAAGACTTGTGCTTTCACTATCATTAAATTTTACATCTACCAAGTTACCTTTTGCGTCCTGTAGAAGTTAATAACCCACCGTCGTTCATTACTGTTCAAAGACAAGAAACGAGACGAAATGAAACGAGTTTGCTCAAAACCTGAAATCCGTTTCTGGAGAAAACATCTCGAGAAACGATTTTTCAACTCTAGAAACGGGAACGACCGTAAAAAATGCCGATTTCCATCTTATTGTCGTTTCTATCTTGTTGTTTTTCTGAAAAACGTGAACTGTCGTCACGTTTCTGGTAATAGAGCTTAAGTGAGTGGTTACCAAAATGATACCCATTGAATTTTAAGTAGAAAATACTACTTATGGAAACACATAAAATGTCAAAGGAGTTGGTTGAGTAATATCCTTTTGATTGTAAACCCGTTGATGTTGCAACAATAAGTGTCAGAACATGACCATCATGTCGTGGATCAATTTTCTCCTGAAACTTATATTGTTGTTATTGTGATTTTGGGTTCCCTACAAGCTCAGACCTAAACGTCTAGAGACCATGGGGTTTTGGAATTTGACAATTCTAGCAGACTTGACCAGTGAGACTTGATGATAAAATGGACTTGATTCCCTAAATATATATGACACAACTAAGATAAACTTGATTTCTAGTAAGGAAAATAATCAAAACTGGCCCAAAAAACATAGCTTGATTTCTATTAAGGAAAATAATTAAAATTGCCCCCCCAAAATATGGCTTGATTTCTATTAAAGAAAATAATTAAAATTGGCCCAAAAAAATGGCTAGAAGAGGGAAGGAACCTAGAAGACCAAAAGGCTTGATTTCTATTAAGGAAAATAATTAAAATTGACAAAAAAATGGCTAGAAGAGGGAAGGAACCTAGAAGACCAAAATTGACTCATATGACAATGTTTTTCATATTACAATAAAATTATAGTAATAATTATTTTCATGCCAGCAGGTCTTTGGTTTGAATCCCCTAGGTTAGGTGTACTAGTCTATGTCAATGGGTTTACTAGAGATGCAATCCATAAATGTAGAGAAGTGTCCCTTGGGTTTCCTTGTGAGGCTTTCCTTAAAAAAAAGGCGAAATGGAAAATAAATCACTAGGATCCCAAAATTAAAAGATTACAAGCTTTAGCCCAAGTTTCAAAATGTTAAGATTCTATATGCTAAGCTATATTATCAGCATTCAATTCAATTTCACAACAATAGCATATATAGGATCACTGAAAGAAACAGTATCACAAGATCAACACAGATTTACCTTGGGAAAACCCTAAAGGGAAAAACCCAGCAAGAAAAGCTTCCTCA
The DNA here is from genome assembly GCA_001517045.1 of Pseudotsuga menziesii. Classification (NCBI taxonomy): domain Eukaryota; kingdom Viridiplantae; phylum Streptophyta; class Pinopsida; order Pinales; family Pinaceae; genus Pseudotsuga; species Pseudotsuga menziesii. The sequence continues at coordinate 544,482 of LPNX010166634.1, forward strand.
ATATAGATGATAAAAAATATAAAAGATAAAACCTCAGACTGGTCCTTCTCCTCCTTGCAGATAAAACTCTCTCTCTCTCTCTCATGCGCTACACAAGTGTGTCTCTGTGTGTTTCAAACGAGGAGCGCCTCTCTCTATTTATATTCTTCCTCTCACTTAACTTTTCACTCAACTAAGTCGGCCCTACTAAACTTGACTGGGTCGACTTCTCTAGGAGGACTCAAAAAAAACTTAATATTATATTTAGGAGGGTGCTAATGACCCGACTTACAACAGAGGGTTTTTCTCATGACTCTCTACTGACCTAATACAATAATATCATCATGCCGGAGGAATAATAACATCTCCGAAAGGTTCCATCAATAAAATAAATTTAGAATATTCTTTGAAGTTACAATAGTTTAACACTTCCCCTTAACGAGAAGGGTATTCTACAACAACAACAACAACAGTAGGAGAAGGAGAGAGAGCATCTTCAACATCATCAGGGTGATACATCTATAAATCATTGGAAGCTTTTCATCATCTATGACATATAGTCTTCATCTTCAATTTCAGTAACAACAACACTTTGATCGTTCGGTCGACAACATCATCATCAGCATTTTAGTCTTTTCAATCAATAACATCATCATCAACAATACTTTGGCCTTTCGATCATCATCATCATTAGCAATACTTTGAACAAAATCATCAGCAATACTTTGATCTTTCGATCAGCAACATCATCATCATCAACAACAACTTGCAATCCACAATACGGCTTTAGACGAAAGTCTACGGATCACTTTAGAACTTAAGTCCCGGGATGATACAATCCTACCAAATTCTCGAAGACCGAAGTCTCTAGATACTATTACGGGATAATCACTCCCTATCAATTTAGGACTTAGGTCCAAGGATGATGCAATCCTACCACATTCTCGAAGACTGAAGTATCCGGATACTATTACGGAATAATCACTCCCTATCACTTTAGGACTTAGGTCCAAGGATGATGCAATCCCACCACATTCTCGAAGACCGAAGTCTCCGGATACTATTACGGGATAATCACTCCTTATCACTTTAGGACTTAGGTCAAAGGATGATGCAATCCTACCACATTCTCGAAGACCGAAGTCTTCGGATACTATTACGGGATAATCACTCCCTATCACTTTAGGACTTAGGTCCAAGGATGATGCAATCCTACCACATTCTCGAATGTAGAAATACCGGATTTCTATGTGCTTCGATTTATCATGGAACACTATGTTTTCTGTCATCTTTATACAACTCTAGTTATCACATAGAATCACTATGTATCCAACTCCATGTTAAATAGATCTGACATCAGCTTCCGAAGCCATATGGCTTCACAACTAGCAGAGCAAGCTGCTATGTATTCTTCTTCAATTGTGCTAAGAGAAACACTATATTTCTTCTTGCTAAACCATGAAATCATAGCAGACCCCAAACAATAACATCCACCTGATGTGCTTTTTCTGTCTGAGACACTTCTAGCCCAATCTGCATCTGTATAGCCATACAATTTGTAGTCATGGTTTCCATCATAGTATAGACCAAAGTCTATTGTTCCTTTCAGATATCTCATCACATATTTTGCAGCTACCAGGTGAACACGTCTAGGTTGAACTGACTCAATGTGTTCACAGCAAAACAAATGTCTGGTTTGGTATTTGTTAGATATATCAATGATCCAATAATCTGTCTGTATTGAATCACATCCACTAATTATGATGATTCATCAGCCAACAACTTCAGGTTGGTACCCATGGGTGTGGCCATGGCTTTACATTCCAACATATCAAATCTTTTCAAAATTTCTACTGCATACTTTCTCTGATTGAGAAAGATTTCTCCTAAGTTCTGCCACACATCCAGGCCTAGAAAATAATGCATTAACCCAAGATCTTTCATCTCAAATTCCTCAGTGAGCTTCTTCTTGCATTCTATAATCTGTTTCTCATTCCCTCTCAGAAATAGGTCATCCACATATAGTAATAGTATGACAGGTTCATCTTCTATAACCTTGAAGTAAAGGTTAGGGTCGACTTTACTCTTGGTAAAGTCCAAGCTCGTCAGGAAACTATCTATCCTTCCATACCAAGCTCTAGGAGCTTGCTTCAGGCCATACAGGGCCTTCTTCAACTTGCATACGTGAGTCCATCTGTCTTCAACTTCAAATCCTTGTGGTTGTTCTATGTATACTTCTTCCTCAATCACACCTTTCAGGAAGGTTTTCTTTACATCCATCTGGTGTAAGTTCCACTTCATCATGGATGTAAGTGCCATGATGGCTCTAATCGAAGTATACCTTGCTACTGGTGCAAATGTTTCTTCATAATCAATTCCCTCTTTCTGAGAGAAACCTCTAGCCACAAATCGTGCCTTGTATTTCTCTATACTTCCATTAGCTGCATGTTTTATCTTGTCGATCCACTTGGAAGATACCAAACTCTTTCCTTCTGGTTTGGGAACTATATCACCAACATCATTGTTCATTATTGATTGGTATTCTTCCGTCATTGCTTCTACCCATTCTTTCTTCTGTACAACTTCTTCATAGTTTGTAGGTTCTTGATCTACAAGATCACACTTTAAAGCTACATAGTTGGAAAATGGCTTGGGCTTCTTGCTTATCCTTTTGAAGCCTTTTGGAGCTCCATATATTTCTGCTTCTTGTATAATTTCTCTTGCCCAAGCAGACTTTCTCTTCCGTGATATCTCCATTGTGGGAGGTTCTTGTGGTTCTGTCATATCTTGATCTTCAGGGAGGAATGTAGCCTCTACATTTCTGGGAGGTGCATCTTCCTCATATACTTCTTCATGTTGACATTTTCTGGATCTCTTGAGAGCTGCTTCTTCATCGAAAGTTACATCTTTACTGATTTCCATGTGATGGAATCCAGGAATGTAAATTCTGAATGCCTTGGATACTTCACAGTATCCAACAAATATTCCCTTCTTTCCGGAAGCGTCCAACTTGATTCTTTTCTCTTTCGGTATGTGAAAATATACTAGACAACTGAATATCTTGAGGTGACTTACTTCAGGCTTCTTTCCCGTAAACATCTCCTCTGGAGTCTTGAATCCAAGGGCACTGTGAGATATTCTATTTTGTACATAGACAGCAGTTCTTGCTGCTTCTGCCCATAGATGCATTGGAAGATCTTGATCATATATCATTGTCTTCACTTTCTCCATGATGGTTCTGTTCTTTTTTTCCGCAACACCATTTTGTTGAGGATTGTAGGGAATAGTTAGTTCCCTCTTGATTCCAGCATCTTTACAAAAGGCTTCAAATTCTTTTGAAGTATATTCTCTGCCATTGTTTGATCGGAGTGTCTTGATCCTTTTGTCTGAAAGGTTTTCTATCAAGCCTTTGAATTCCTTGAATTTTTCAAACACTTCGTTCTTTGCTTTCAAGAAGTATATCCATGTTTTTCTTGAATAGTCATCAATAAATGTAATATAGTATTCAAAACCACTTAAGGATGTGGAGGACATTGGACCACATACATCTGAATGAATTAATTCCAACGTACCTTTAGTTTTTGTTTCACTCTTTGGAAATGGATTCTTGATATTCTTTCCTTTTGCACATCCTTTGCAAATGCCTTCATGGTTGATCTTCAATTCTGGTAATCCTGTCGAATACTCCCTTTGTAGGTGATGATTTGTCTCTATGTATTGTTAATTGAAACAAATACAAAGCTATGTTGCAGGAAACGCCATCCCTCCCATGTCTGCAGGACATTTCCCGCTAGAAACATGGAAATGTGTACCGTACGACATGGAAATGCGTTTTCGTACAGATGAGCACGTTTCTTGAGAAGGAACCGAATTTCCATTCCGGATGTGGTCTATAAGGCCGCGTTTCCAAAAAAACATTGCTTGGTTGATTAAAAAATATCACCCTATTCAGTAGTAATTGGTAGTATTAAATGGTAATTGTTATCACATATATAGTAGCCAGGCTACCATATTCTTTTTTTCAGACATAGTACATTTTTCAGCTAGATCTCTTACATATGAGATGCTGAGATGAGCATTTCTGATGGATCATTTTTGTATTAGTGGACTATTGTACTCTCCCATGCCAGGACTGAGTCTCAGGACACTCAGATTTGAGGACCGATATAGCCATTTATGTTATTTCAGAGCAATAGTGGATGCCCAGTGATATATCAGTACTTTCTCATTGGATATATGGTGTTTCAGATGGATTATATTGCATGGATATGACTCAGTATTTTATATGGTGTTGTGGTTATTATTGTTCTTATATTGATTCTTGTGACATATATTGACTTGTGGTATCATGATCTGGCGGTCATATTTATATGGACTTGGTTGCATATTATACTATGTATTGATGTCCTTACTCTGGCTTTGAAGTTCTTGATCTATACTCATTGGTTTTACCCTCCTTAGGGAGAATAGAGGTAGTCATTCCCACCATTGTTTTGGCTTGCTAGTGTTGGCTCCATCATTTCATTGTCTTCATCCATCCATTACCTTCCAGTTTAATTTTCAACCCGACTAACTTCTTGACTTGTGGCATGGAGGACCTTTTTCCCCGCTAGAACCTTTGTTGGACAAGCCTCCCTGTTTACATTGTGTCTCGGCTCTGAGTTGGTGACAAAACTTGCCTATGGTAAGTTGGATAGTATGCCTAAATCATTCTGGTCAGTTGTCCCGATGTTTGGCACTGTGCAGAACCCCCCCTAGTCACTTGAGATGTTGTTGGCTAAAATTGAAAGCTCATGTACTACTTTTATTGAAATATGAAATATGCGCCCATGGAAAATGAAAATTGTAAAACTGTGTTTCTTAACATAGGCAAAAAGGGCAAGAGCAATGAAATGCTAAAAAAAAAATACTCCTTGAAGAGTATAAGAAAAAGTCCAAAAAAGCAATGGTTAAAAAAATGTTATATCAAAGGATTGCTGACCTTATTAAAAATAAATATGGCCCGGATGAAAGCTGCGATTAGCTATGCTTTTTAGCACTGGTGAAGTCCCAAAGGGTTCATATAGGCCAAAAGGCCACAGAATGAAATGTGATCCTAATGAACTTGGATCAAAATTGATGTAGACATGATGCCTAAGTTGAATAAGCACTCTCTAAACAACTCATCCATCTGTGAGGCACTACCATTCCTTGTGTTGATGTTTGTCCAGTATTGGTTGTAGTGAGTTTGCCCTTTTCCTTGTCCAAAGTGTCATGATGTTGAGGAGGAGGTCATCCTTTGCCTTAGCCTTGTCATTTCCACCTTTCCCCCTTCACTAGAAAAATGACTACAGCTATGAAGTGAGTATAGTCTTGAAAGTCAGAGTCTAAGTAATAATAAATAAAGCCTGATATTTATAAGTATTTGTTGATGTACCGCCAGTGAAATGAATGCTACTTGTTGATTTTGTTACGTGAATGAGTGGTAGAGCATGGTTTAACCCCTTAACACTTGCAGCAGATTGATCTATTCTGAGTTATTATTGGTGTCTGATTATTCACAGATGGTTATATTGTTTATTGGTTATGATTGATGATCAGACAGAGACCTATGAGGGGTATGAGTATACACCTTTGATGGATTGGGACTCTCTGAGTCCAATGAGACAGTTTATTTCCAGTTCTGGGCACTTATAGATGTGATTAGGCTTATTCTGCTTTCCTGATGCAGTTTTTCTTCACAGATTGATTTGTTTGAGCAAGGAGATGTTTTAGTTGGATCTCCTAGGGCGTTGTATGGGCATAGGGGGGTGCAACCACTTGTTTGTACCATTGTACCCCCATCCCAGAGAGCTTGGAGGGCTCAATTTGACAACACAGGCACCCTAGGAGGCTGTTTTAGCAATATCACGTTTCCCGAGGCAGAGTAAAAAATGATCAAATGGCTATTGAAGAAATTGATTTGGGCTACTGAGGCAAAGAAATGGCATGGGGTGAGTCAAAATGATGAAAGTGATATCTCCACACCTTCTCTAGTAGTTTCAACATTTTATGGGGCTCGCACCTATTTTTGGGCAAATTTTATATATTTTCTGGAGCTTTTTGGGAGACCCATGATTTCCTCAAGGAGGCACAAAAGTCAAAATTTTAAATTGTTATATTATTTATTGTGACATGGGGACACCCAAAGGGAGTTCGTCAAACACTCCTTGGACCCACCATGTGCTTTCATTTATTTTTTCTTGAGTGGGTTACCTTTATTTGGGTGGTTTAAGTCCACTTTGGTAAATTATAATTATATTGATCCATGTATTGTATGTTGAGCTCATCTCAACCATTGATTAGAACATTGTATCTTTTAATCTTAGCCACTCGTTTTGAAAATGGTTAGGATTTGGTTATGATTGAGGTTCTCTCATTTTTATTTAAAGGAGAGAGCTTCTCATTTGTAAGGGGTCTTTGGCTCTTGGATCTGAATAATAGAAAGACTTTTTCTGTGGAAATTTTTTTGGATTTGCTTTGCATCTGATGTGCTCAAATGGTGATTAGCTTGTCTTCAGCTTATTAGCATCGTGGAAATTCTCGTGAGATCTATTTTTTTTTTGTGGCTATCATTGTTTTGTCTGTAGGAGGGTGTTTTGGCTGGAGTGTTTTTGTAGGGGGACCTCAACTCGCTCGGTTCTCTTCGTCTTAGATCAGGGGGTTTTCATTAGTTTCATTGCGATCTATGATTACTTCATTTTACTGTCTTGTAGCATTCAATTTCTTTATTTTGTATGTGCAAATCTGATATGGTTGACGTTTGCTCATGCAGGGTAGGGGGCACTTTGATGGCTTGGAGCTTGCATATGCCATAGAAATCACGAGGATCTTCCAGGATTGATCGGGATAGCTAGGATCGCCACTGTTACAGACTTCTACAAGCTTATCTAGGTAAGATCCACAGGTAGTTTCTTATTTTCTGATCTTATTCCATTGTACCTTTCTGAAATTTAACTATTTTTCTGAAAACTCCTAAATCATAAAAACTTAAAAAATCAAATAATCAGAGAACCGTCCGATCTTTTTCCAAACCATTTCTGGGTTTCATAGATCGGGCCTCCCCCTAAGTAAATCAACTAGAACTCTGGTCAAATTTCTCATATATTGACCTAGATTTGATTTTTCAGCAGAAAACTGCATAACCCCACACTGAAAAAATTGACCTGCTAGGGTTTTGAGTTTTTCTAATTTCTGACTTCACAGACGGATAGATCGGGTCTTGGGTAGTCCAAATCAACCCCAACGCTGTCAAGAGGCTCAACAGTTTGACCAGGATCTGAAAAATAGACTGAATCTGCCCTAGCGCCCTCACTGAAAATTGGCCTTTTCCGAAAGTAGGTTTTTCTGAAATCTGACATGATAGGCTGATAGATCGGGTCCCAAGCATCCCAGAACACCCTCAACACTGTGCTAATTCATCCTGGTTTGCCCTAGATCTGAAAAAATCAGTTTTCAGCCTCCTAGCCCCATCATCAGATTTTGACTTTTCTAGATTTGATTTTCCTGTTGTTTTCCTGATTTGGGCTTGTAGATCAGGTCTCCCTGATCTCTTCTCATCCTCAACGCTGAGCCATCAGCCTTCCGGTCCCCCCTAAAGCTTTAGGTTTGTCTTCCTAGGCCCTAGCGCTAGCTATCTACTGAGCTGGGTTTCTTGTACCTTGGCTTTTCTGGACCAATTGCTTTCTGGGTTCGTAGATCAAGGTGTCTCCCAAGTGGGTTCTCTGAAACATTGGTTTACTGCTGACTCCATTGCCTAATGCACACAATGTAGTGATCTCCTAGCTAGCGCTAGCCCCAACTTGACCTCACTCCTATTCCTTTTGCCAACACCTATTGATAACTCAAGTCACCTATCTTTCACTAAGATTGTCCTCTTGGTACTAGGCAGTCCCAACTCTATTCTTGCTCACCCTGTCACAATTACGTTTTCCAAGACAGTGGTCATCTCCATCAGTTGCTAGTACCTTAACCCTAGAGCTAGGGTTTCCATTTACCTTGCACCTTCAGTACCCTGAATCCCCATCTGATCTTCTTCTGGTGTCTAGGTTTGATCTCTCTTGTTGGGAGCAGATCTGGGTCTCCCCCATTGTTGTCTTGGACTAGGATAACATAAGTGAAGGCTGCCTTGATTGGCGTGACAACCATCCATTTGGGAGTCTAGGCAGTCGTGGTTCCACCCCTTAGTTGCTTGCCCCTCTACTATCCATCCTGGATCCACCTCACACAGGCAACTACAAGGCGGGTGATAACAGTAATATTAAATTCTTAAAGTAAAAGTGACATTCTCCTTTCTTTCATTTTCTATCATTTTACTTAAATTTTTAACATTGCCATTAATTGTTTCAGGATGTTTGAGAGTGGTTCCAACTTCATTGGACTTCATATGCAAAAAGTAAAATTTTAGATCCCATTCAAAATTAAGCAGACTTAAGAGTTTCCAGTATTTTAGGATTACAAAGTTTCCATCAATTTCTATCATGTATGAGGGTATGGAATTGATATTTAATCGAGCACATCAACCCCTGTATATACCTTGATGTTGGTGGTGTTAATCATTGAACTCTTATGGCATGACATTAATATAAATGTACTCTTCACTTAAGCAAAATCACTTATTAAGCATGGAAAGCTTTTCCTACCTTATTTTAACGATTGGATTAGGAAATTTCATCAAAATTGTAGGGTGTTGAGTCATTTACTAATGTCCTTGGAGAATCAACTTTTATATTTGAGTTATAAGCAAGAGCTAGAACCTAGAGGAGGGAGGCATAGGGTGCTATTGATGAATAGGATCCCAATATAGGCAATGATTCACCAACATGTATGATTATTTATGTCCTTTCTCATATATGTATATATATCGTGTTTCCTCATTTCCAAAATTTTGGGGGTTCACATTTCCAATGCATTCCCGTTTCCTTGTTTTGTGCAACTTAGATACAAAGTTGGGCTAGAGGAACTCTCAAGCTGCAATGTGTTTGTAGTTTGGTCACTAGTGTATTTGGGAGTTCATATGAGGTCATCCTTGAAATGCAGGTAGTTGTGGAAGTAGTGATGAAGTTTTGAAGTTGGGAGTTTTTTTGGTTTAGTCCATGTGGATTTCAAGTAGGTATTGTATGTCTCAATCTCATTATCTCTATAATATCCCTTTTAGTGAGCTAGGGCATATTGATGGAGAAATATAAGAGGTGAGGCCTTCTAATATCCATGTTTGAATGTTGGGGGAGAGAAGAGGATCTAACATACCAACAATTTAAGACCCATTTTCCAACAAGTTGCTATTAGTTCTCATTGATTTCAAAATAAGCCCCATAATCAAAGTCCCTAATAAAAAATTTAGTAGGGTTAACAAAATTATCCCCTCTTGGTAAGATTTTGTAACGAAATCTCGTCGGAATCGCATGTTAATTAGAGATCCCCATCTTATTTGGTTCTTTTGTAAAAAACTACTAGTTTTTCCATCTCTATGGACTTAATCCCAAAGGTGTTATTGATAATGTTTTATAAGTCCTATGATGTATAGAAATAATCATGATAACAACCTTTAGAAGCTTGATGAAAAAGGGTTAGGGTCCCAATTCCCCGATTCCTATTTTTGGGATGAGTGCCAAATCCGCACCAGATTCTTCAGTCAATTTAAACCGCACCCAAGATTCTTGTAACCTTGCATTTTAGGAATATTACCTTTAGTAGATATTTGAATGATAGTACATATCAAAGAGCCTTTGGAAAACTAAAATCCCATAAGTAAACTTACTACCTTTAAAGGTATATTTACATTTATTTGACTGGAAAAAAAGAGAATAATCAATATAAGCATAGATAAGAATTGGAAAAAGACTCCATCCCTAAAATTTTAATCACCCAGAAATATTTCACTCCAATTGAGGGAGTGAAGAAACAATGAGGAAAAATACAAGGAGATGTCCTTCCATAAGGCTCTAGCAAAGCCACACTCCCAAAACATATGATTTATATCTTCACTTCTTCTACATTGAACACGGACCAATAGTGAGTTTTATCTTGACTAACTTGTTTTTCTTGGGTAAAGCTTGATGAAGAATGAGCCATCCCATTACTTTGAGGTGAAAGGCACAAGGTGATCTACATATAAAATAATTATTTTAATCCATTGGTCTTCTCAATCATTCAACTTCCATCTCTAATTTACTTTATTAGCAACTAGGGGCCTTTTCCTAATCCACCCATAAAGCATGTAAGTATCATAATATGTATATGCCACACCGTCTCTTTCAAACTTGGATCATTATAGTTCAATCCACTTTTAGTCTATCTTATGGGTCAAAAACCAAGACAATGTACAACCTAAACGTTTCATATTTCTTATGGCACCAATATACCACACCCTCTCTTTCAAATTTGGAATATTATACTTCAAATCCATTTTTAATCTACCTTATGGGTAAAAAATAAAGACAATTTACAAGCTAAAAGTTTCATATTTCTTATGGCACATAAAATATCTAATAATATCACTTCATAAAAACCAATCCCTTGTCTCAAGGTCTCAAAGATATGAACATGTGAACATGCCTTTCTGATCTAGTAACTTTTTTTCAACCCTAATAAGAGTGCCAAGAGAACCTAATGACAACTTGAAGAACCAAATGGTACAAGATCCCAAATCCCTGCCACTATGAACTCCCTAAATGGTAAATGGGAAGCATTCTAAGCATTGTCTTCCTTGATAAAACTTCCTTTAAAATCCAAAAAAAAATGTGGGAAGTTGAATTTATTTAGTGTTTGGGAAGATTTCACAAATGGGAATCGCCTTGCGATTCTCTTACAACTCATTTAACCACTAAAACTATACTTTAATTGTGAAAATCTATTAGTCACAAACCTCCTTTATGACTCTCTGGAGTGTAGATATCAAAATAAAATAAATGCATCCCTTATTTCCTGATTATTTGCCCAAAAAATAGTTTCCTAAAATACACAACTTAGCAAAAGAGAAATCATTAGAGAGTTAGAAAGAGCAATTCACATGAACTCCAAAAAGTATGTGAGTAACAAATTGTTAAAGGACCAAGTTTTCATAAAAATGAGTAAAGGGTTCAAAACAACAAACATGAATCCTCTAATTTTGCAATAATTTACATTTTAGGGGTTATTTTATACATTTAAAAATTCTATGGTTTGAAACGTTTGTGCACATAGAGATCCATTGTTCCCATAATGTGATATCATTGTTTTGGATAACATAGAATTATGCTAAATTAACCTTACTTTTAAACAAAGTTTAAAAACAATGCTTCTTTCTTCCTCCCATATTACTTTTAAACCAACATAGTCTTATTATATTGCTTCTTTCTTCCTCCCATATTACTTTTGAACCAACGTAGTCTTATTATATTTCTCTATATATTGATGCTCTAAGCACATGGGATTCATGAATACTTGCATGAACATATTTATGATAAATAGGATGGGGCTTAAAAGAAACACACAAAACTTTTAAACCAACGTAGTCTTATTATATTTCTTTATATTGATGCTCTAAGCACATGGGATTAATGAATACTTGCATCAACATATTTCTGATAAATAGGATGGAGTTTAAAAGAAACCTATAAACTACAAAAGGTAGCTAATGAATACTTGTATGAACATATTTCTTATATCCAAGTACATGGGATTCATGAATACTTGTATGAACATATTTATGATAAATAGGATGTGGCTTAAAAGAAACCTATAAACCACAAAAAGGTAGCTAATGAATACTTGCATGAACATATTTCTAATAAATAGGATGGGGCTTAAAAGAAACCTATAAAGTACAAAAGGTAGCTGCTGAAACGATATATACATAAACACGAGGTGGTCCTTTTGAATTTTGTATTAAAGCATCCCAGCATAGCGTTTGTAAAAGGCACCTTAAGTTTACATAGAATAGGCACCTTATGTTTACATAGAATAGAACATAATGCTCACAAAACTTAATCCAGCAAGAAACTAAATTGTTGCAAGTTTGTGGAGGTTGGTCCTAGTTAATGTTGTTTGGATGTCTAAGATGAATACTCTACACAACCTACAACCTATTTGCTTTTTTGAGAATTTGTTTTTCCATGAAATACTGAAAATTCAAGAAAACATGAACGGTTGTTGGATGTCTAAGATGAATACTCTATACAACCTACATGCTTTTTTGAGAATTTGTTTTTCCATGAAAGACTAGTTGACGCAAACAATTGTTTTCAGAAATCCTTTGCAAATCAATTACTGTGCTCAAGTATACTTAACATTAAATAGGCATCAATGCGAGAACCATATGTATATGTATAGGCTATTCAACTAGTAGCTACCAACTGGTTATCATTCTGATGCCAAACTATAACCATGTGACTCAGCCCTAGTCTTTGCTTTATGGCTAGTCCAATTCTTAAGATAACGTGAAGTACACTCTTTTGGAATCCAAAATAGATGCTACCAATTTCCAAGTGTTACACTTCATATTGTATGAGGTTTCACATTGTGATTTTCATCACATTGATTGGATGGGTAGTTGGTATATTTGGAGCATTGGATGGACTTTGGGGCATATAGATCTTTATGGATCATCTTCTCTTTTTGGCATTCTTGATAGAGATTTTTGGTGGAGCATGATTAAACTATGTATCATGTATCCTCATCTTGCTGGAGGAACTTTTCTTTGATTGATCATTGTTGGGGAGATCATCTTATTATTCCCCCTGCTCATGATGCTCTAGTCACTACTCTCACTTGGTCTTTGCATGGCGGGTTCATGTCTTTTCTTAGTTATTGTGTCTAGTGTAGTAATGTAATTTCCTATTGTTTTTCTTAATATCACTCCCCTTTCATCAACTTTCCATCGTTGTACCTAAGCAACTTTCATATTTCATCGCATTTCCACCTTGTACCTAGGCCTAACCCATATCACACTCTTATTCCATCATATCCCCATTCCTAGAGGGTACTTGAATCATTTCATCCATTTTCATATAGGTTTCCCTTCATTTAACCTTTCATTTGTCATATTTCATTAAATCACCTTTTCCATGTGTGAACATACCAAAATGGTTTGGGGTATTTTTATTGTTGATTAATTAAACCCAAACCTTGGTTTGAATGATCAATTATTGGCCTATTATTATTCATATGTTATAAACCTTTATCAAGGCCTCATTTCCTAATTTCCATCTTAAAAAGTTTTAGTCTTTCACTAGGGAATGCAACTTTATGCTTGATGTTGTATAATACATGAGTGTAGTGCTTCCCTTTTGGCACAAATGTTGATGCAACTAATATATATATATATATATGGCTGCTTCTTTTTGTTGGGCACATTTGAAGGAGGTGGTTGATCTTGCACTTGTTTTGATTATGTATGCACCCTATTATTTTTTGACCACTTCCATCCATTCATACTCTTTCATTCACCTAACCTTATCCACTAGGGGGTCCAATTGCATCTTTGACTAGTCTTGTTCACATATTGTTTCATCTTTTGAGAGTTAAAGTGACATTGAACTAGTTCATCCTATTTTTGGAGAGACGAAATTTCATTTCATCGATTTGATTTGTCAACCTGCATGATTGATTAGATCTAACAAACTCCAATATTTTATTATTGTTGAACATGTCATGACTCATAGAGTGAGTTAGACAAATGTTGTATTTTAGTGTATGCGATACCTAGATCATTTCTATATAAAGGAGCTTTGCTACCTTCTCTCCATTTCATTTTGCATTTGGTGGGTTGGGTGTTAGAGTAAGAGCTTGGATATGATGATGATGCTCTTTGTGTATCCAATGCTTGAAGACTAATGAAGAAATGAGGTATTGTTGGCTTGTTGTTTAGTTAAGTTTATGCTTTTCAATTTCATTGTTAATTATTTGTAGATTTCTCTTGTTTGATCACACTTATATAAAGGCTAAATAATAAATTTAATTTATTTTGGAGATAGTCAATGTGAGGAGGTTCTCACTCTTGATTTGTTTCCTATTATAGTTCTTCTTTATTTCCCTTATTCTAACACACTTTGATGTTAAAATATATTAATAATTCATCCTAATATAACACATTTATGTATAGTTTGATGAGTAGCAATTCTAGCCCTCCAAGAGTAAAATTCTGCATTTAATTTCCAACAAACATCTCAAGCCTTTCAAGTATCAAGATAGTTATTTTAACGTTAGGTACTCAAGTAAATGATGGAGGTTTCAAACTAGTCCTTCATCTTAGTAGGTCAAATGTGTCATAGTAGTCCTTTTTACCTCATAACATACATCAAGTGTTGATAATCACAAATCAGTCCAATCATGTTGCAAACATTCAATGCTTCATTGATTCCATTAGCCTTAAGCTGATAAACACTAATAAAATTACCATATTCCCTTGTTCCCCTCTCCCTTCATTTTTTTCTTTTCCACATCCCTTTCCTCGTTCCCATTTCCATTTCCTAGGCTACAAGTAACCACCATTTTTGAAGTCTTCTATTTGTATTTCACCTAGATCCTATAGTCCATATCCTCGGTAATATTGATTAGGGATACCCCCCATGAGTTGGAGGAGAGACAATCAGAAGAGAGAGGAAGATCCATTGCGTGACAAGTGGGTGGCCGTCTTGAAGTTGCACAAGACTAGTGTTAAATTTTCATATGCTAAGCTAGAACATCAGTATTTCATTTCATTTTCATAACAAAAGCATATAAACAAGATCACTGAAAGAAACAACATCACAAGAAAAACACAGATTTATCCTGGGAAAACCCTCAAGGGAAAAACCCAGCAAAAGCTTCCTCAATATAGATGCCCCAAAAAAGTAAAAGATAAAACCAGCAAGGAGATCAAAGCCTGATCCTCCTCTTTCTCCTGTTACTCTTCTCTTCTCCACTAATGTGCTACACAAGTGAGAGTGTGTGTGTTCCAAATGAGGAGCACTACACCTCTATTTATATTCATCCGTTCACTTAAGTTAACTCATTTGACATGTAGGCTCGAGTTACACATGTAGGCTCAAGTAACCACACTAGGGTGCTAATGACCCACCTTTAAAATTAGAGGGGACTACCTCATGACTCTTATTAGTTCTTCCGATTAGAAGCATAGGGGTACAAAGTAATACAAGTGGTTCTCCAGATAGGACCCTCGGGGACCACAAAAAGATACATATAGAAAATT
The DNA here is from genome assembly GCA_001517045.1 of Pseudotsuga menziesii. NCBI lineage: Eukaryota > Viridiplantae > Streptophyta > Pinopsida > Pinales > Pinaceae > Pseudotsuga > Pseudotsuga menziesii. The sequence continues at coordinate 559,651 of LPNX010166634.1, forward strand.
CTTCGAAGTTACAATATTTCAACACTCCCCCTTAACGAGAAGGGTATTCTACAACAACATCAACAACAACAATAATGAGAGAGAGAGAGATAGAGGACATCATCAACATCATCAAGGTAACACATCTATAAATCATTGGAAGCTTTTCAATATTATGTAGTCTTCATCTTCAATCTTCAGTCTTCAGCAACATCAACACTTTGACCGCTTTGATCAGCAACAATCATTGACTGCTTCGATCAGCAACATCTTCAGCACTTTGACCTTTTGATCAGCAACATCGTCTTCAGCACTTTGACCTTTCGATCAACAACATCATCTTTAGCTCTTTGACCTTTCGATCAGCAACATCATCTTCAGCTCTTTGGCCTTTCGACCAGCAACATCATCATCATCATATTCTGATCTTTCGAACAACAACATCTTCATCATTATACTCTGATCTTTCGAACAGCATCATCATCATCATACTCTGATCTTTCGAACAGCAACATCATCATCGTCATACTCTGATCTTTCGAACAGCAACATCATCATCATCATACTCTGATCTTTCGAATAGTACGTCATCATCATCATCAACAACCTGCAATCCACAACACGAAGACGAAAGTCTTCGGATCACTTTTGGACCTAAGTCCAGGGATGATACAATCCTACCACTTTCACGGGGACCGAAATCTCCGGATACATTTTGAACCGAGGTTCAGGGATGATGCAATCCACCACTTTCACAGAGGCCGAGACCTCCGGATACATTTTGAACCGAGGTTCAGGGATGATGCAATCCACCACTTTCACGGGGGCCGAGACCTCCGGATACATTTTGAACAGAGGTTCAGGGATGATGCAATCCACCACTTTCATGGGGGTCGAGACCTCCGGATACATTTTGAACCGAAGTCCAGGGATGATGCAATCCCACCACATTCACGGGGGCCGAGACCTCCGGATACATTTTGAACCGAAGTCCAGGGGTGATGCAATCCCACCACATTCACGGGGGCTGAGACCTCTGGATACATTTTGAACCGAAGTCCAGGGATGGTGCAATCCCACCACATTCACGAGGACCGAAGTCACCGGATCTATTCTGGACAGATGTCCCAGGATGATACAATCCCTCTTCATTCTCGAGGACCGAGGTCACCGGATCACTTTAGGGAAGGTGCCTAGGGATGATACAATCCCACTACAACATCACTACTCCCTCTTTCGAGGAAGGTCCTTCCGAACCACACCAAGTTTGTCTCGAAAGTGTTCGAACTTTACTTGAGACAGAGGCTTCATCAGCACATCAGCAACTTGTTCATCAGTACTCACATATTGGAGCTTTATGGCTCCCTTCTGCATCATATCTCGAATGTAGAAATACCTGATTTCTATGTGTTTTGATCTCTCGTGGAATACTGGGTTCTCTGTCATATTTATACAACTTTGATTATCACATAGAATCACGGTAGTGTCCAACTCTAGGTTGAATAATCCTGACATCAGCTTCTGTAGCCATATGGCTTCACAACTAGCAGAGCGAGCTGCTATATATTCTGCTTCGACTGTGCTTAGAGCAACACTAGACTGCTTTCTGCTAAACCATGAAATCATAGCAGATCCCAGACTATAACATCCACCTAAAGTGATTTTTCTGTCTGAGACACTTCCAGCCCAATCTGCATCTGTATAGCCATACAATCTATACTCATGGCTGCCATCATAGTATAGACCAAAGTTTATCATCTCTTTTAGATACCTCATCACATGTTTTGCAGCTACTAAGTGAACCCGTCTTGGTTGCACAAGATATTGACTCAAGGTGTTCACAACAAAACAAATGTCTGGTCTGGTATTTGTTAAGTACATCAATGACCCAATGATCTGTCTGTATTGAGTCACATCCACTAACTCTGATGAGTCATCAGCTAACAACTTCAGGTTGGAGTCCATGGGTGTGGCCATGGCTTTGCATTCCAGCATATTGAATCTTTTCAATATCTCTACCGCATACTTTCCTTGGTTGAGAAAGATTCCTTTTGTACTTTGCCATACTTCCAGACCTAGGAAATAATGCATCAATCCAAGGTCTTTCATCTCAAATTCTTTTGCTAGTTTCTTCTTGCTTTCCATAATCTGTTTCTCATTTCCTGTCAAGAATAAGTCATCCACATATAACAACAGGATGACAGGTTCATCTTTTACAACCTTAAGATAAAGGTTAGGATCAACTTTGCTCTTGGTGAAACCCATGCTTGACAGGAAACTGTCTATCCTTTCATACCAAGCTCAAGGAGCTTGTTTCAGGCCATACAAGGCCTTCTTCAACTTGCATACGTGAGTATGTCTATCTTCAACTTCAAATCCTTGTGGCCGTTCTATGCATACTTCTTCTTCAATCACACCATTCAGAAAGGTTGTTTTCACATCCATTTGGTGTAAGTCCCACTTCATTATGGATGCAAGTGCCATGATAGCTCTAATTGAAGTATACCGTGCTATTGGGGCAAATGTTTCTTCATAATCAATTCCCTCCTTTTGAGAGAATCCTCTGGCCACAAATATTGCTTTATACTTCTCAATACTTCCGTCAGTTGCATGCTTTATTTTGTATATCCATTTTGAGGATACTATACTCTTTCCTTCTGGTTTGGGAACTATATCCCATACATCATTCTTCATTATTGACCGGTATTCTTCAGTCATTGCTTCTTTCCATTCTTTCTTTTGTACTGCTTCTTCGTAGCTTGTAGGTTCTTGATTTACAAGATCACACATCAAGGCTACATAGTTGGAAAAGGTCTTAGGTTTCTTCCTTTCCCTTGAGGAGCCTTCAGGAGCTCCATATCTTTCTGCCTCTCGTATAATTTCTCTAGTCCAAGCAGGCTTTCTCTTTCTTGATATCTCCATCATGGCGGGTTCTTGTGGTTCTGCCATGTCATGTTCTTCAGGAACTTCTTCTTTAGGGAGATATGTAGTTTCCTCATTTTTGGGAGGCGACTCTTCTTCATACACTTCTTCATGTTGGCACTTCCTAGATCTGTTGAGGGCTGCCTCTTCATCAAAAGTCACATCTCGACTGATTTCCATGCGATGGAATCCAGGAATGTAAATTCTAAATTCTTTGGATACTTCACAATATCCAACAATAATCCCCTTCTTTCCGGAAGGATCTAACTTGGTTATTTTCTCTTTTAGTATATGAATATATAATGGACAACCAAATATCTTGAGGTGACTTACCTCAGGCTTCTTTCCTATGAATATTTCTTCTGGAGTCTTGAACCCAAGAGCACTGTGAGATATTCTATTCTGCACATACACAACAGTTCTTGCTGCTTCTGCCCATAGATGCATTGGAAGATCTTGATCATATATCATTGTCTTCACTGCCTCCATGATGGTTCTGTTCTTTCTTTCCGCAACCCCATTCTGTTGCGGATTGTAGGGAGTAGTTAGTTCCCTCTTGATTCCGGTATCTTTGCAAAAAGCCTCAAACTCTTTTGAGGTATATTCTCCTCCATTGTCTGATCGGAGTGTCTTTATCTTCTTGTCTGAAAGATTCTCTATCAAGGCTTTGAACTCCTTGAATTTCTCAAACACTTCATTCTTTGCTTTCAAGAAGTATATCCAAGTCTTTCTTGAAAAGTCATCAATGAATGTGATATAATATTCAAAGCCACTTAAGGAAGTAGAAGACATTGGACCACATACATCTGAATGAATCAATTCCAACGTACCTTTTGTTTTAGTTTCACTTTTCGGAAATGGATTCTTGATGTTCTTTCCCTTCGCACATCCTTTGCAAATGCCGTCATGCTTGATCTTCATATTTGGTAATCTCGTCACTACTTTGTTCACATGAGGTAGAGCTTTGTAGTTGATGTGGGCAAGCCTTCTATGCCATAGTTCACTAGGGTCAATGGACTCATGAACAAAGGCTGTTTCTGAGTGTCCTTTGAGTATATAAAGGCCTCCTTCTTCTTCACCAATGATGATTGCATCTTCAATATTCTTTCCTTTGGGCCACATGAGTACTTGGCCATCTATGAAAGCAACTCTGAATCCTTTCTTATCTAAAGCTGAGATAGAAAGTAACTTCTTCTTTAAACCAGGTACATATAATACATCTTTCATCTTTAGGGGATTACCTAAATCAAGTTTGTAGCTTGCTTCACCAACTCCTTTGATCGGATATTGATAGTCATCTCCTAGGGATACCTTCTGAGGAGAGCTCCTTTCTTCAAGTTTGGACAAAGTCTTCTTTTGTCCCGTCATGTGCTTTGAAGCACCACTATCAATCAACCAAGTGTCTTCTCCAGGTGTTATAGAACCAGAGAGTGCAGAGAATAGCACATACTCTTCTGCATCTTCTTGCTTGCTTTCTTGGGGGTCCTTCTCCTTCTTCTTCTTCTTCATCCTCATCTCCAGCTAGATGAGCATGATATCTTTTGTTGTTGTTGATCCTCCTCTTATATTATTGCTTCTTCATGGGACAATTCCTAGCAATGTGTCCTATCTTGTCACAATGGAAACAATGAAAACCAGAGTAGTCTTTGTTTGTTAGACTTTCTCTTGATCTTTGAAACCTTCTGGGAGGTAGATGCTCTTTGTGGTTTCCCTTCTTGAAGATGGGTTGATTCCTTCTTCTTTTCTTGGTATGAGTGGTTAGAGCTTGATCATCCTCTTTTAGTAAGGCTTCTCTGTTTGCCACTCTAGTTTCTTCCTGAATGCAATCTTCCCATACTACTTCAAACATCATGCTTTCTTTTCTGGCACACATCATCTGGATGAAGGATTCCCAGGGTCTAGTAAGACCATTGAGAGCAGTCATAACCAATTCATCTTCATCAAGCTTGTCTCCAACAGCTTCTAGTTGCTCTTTGATCTGAGAAACCCTTGTGAAGTAGTCTTGGATGGATTCTCCATGACTCATCTTGGTACTCTTCAGTTGAGCTCTTAGATTCATCTTCCTGTTGATGTTTCTTCCCTCAAACATTCTGGATAGGGCATCATACATTTCTTTTGGAGTCTTCTTGGATGACACTTGAGGAATCAAGTGATCCTTGATGGAGTCAACAATAATCCTTTGTGCCCTAATCATATCCTTTATGTGCTTCTTCAGGTTCTGAGACTTCTTCTTTGACATACTTATCAAGATCATTCTCTTGGAGAATGAGACCAATCTTGTATTTCCATGCTCGAAAATTCTCTATGCCTTCTAGCTTATCCTCAAGCTTAGTGCTTGGGGCCATCTTATCAGAAAATCACAAAAAAATGAAATTTTGCAAAATGAGAAACTGACCTTACCAAAAGATGCGCTTGAATGAGGTGAGTTGACTGGTGTACTTGGATTCTGGAGATTTCAATTCTTTACCTTTCAAATCAGACTTGCAAGATTCAGCTTCTGCAGTTTTCTAGTTCAGTAGTTTTCTGGGATAGCTGTCAAACTAGGGTTTGAATTTTCTGGAGACTCACACATCCAAAAACTGTGATTCCAGGCTCAAAAGATGCGCTCTGGGAGGGCGCAACTTTCTATGCATTCAGTTTTTCGAGACTCAAAAAATTTCCCGAAAACCCTAATTTCTTCCGGGGAGAGAGAGAGAGCTATTTCACCTTGTGAAAGCTGTCATGTTCAGGTTAGCTCTGATACCATGTTAAATTTTCATATGCTAAGCTAGAACATCAGTATTTCATTTCATTTTCATAACAAAAGCATATAAACAGGATCACTAAAAAAAACAGCATCACAAGAACAACACAGATTTATCCTGGGAAAACCCTAAAGGGGAAAACCCAGCAAAAGCTTCCTCAATATAGATGCCCCAAAAAAGTAAAAGATAAAACCAGCAAGGAGATCAAAGCCTGATCCTCCTCCTTCTCCTGTTACTCTTCTCTTCTCCACTAATGCGCTACACAAGTGAGAGTGTGTGTGTTCCAAATGAGGAGCACTACACCTCTATTTATATTCATCCGTTCACTTAAGTTATCTCATTTGACATGTAGGCTCGAGTTAATCATGTAGGCTCTAGTTACACATGTAGGCTCAAGTAACCACACTAGGGTGCTAATGACCCACCTTTACAATTAGAGGGGACTACCTCATGACTCTTATTAGTTTTTTCGATTAGAAGCATCGGGGTACAAAGTAATACAAGTGGTTCTCCAGATAGGACCCTCGGGGACCACAAAAAGATACATATAGAATATTCTTCGAAGTTACAATATTTCAACAACTAGCTCATTTATGCTTCGGATTTTACATCATTTAGAGGGTGCTAGTTTTTGTTGTAACATTTTGGTGCCATTAGCGGGGATAAAGTGCTTTCTTCTCGGAAATTTGTAGATAAACTAATTATTCAATGAGGGTTTAATTTGTAGATCATTTTTTTCATCTTGGCACTTTATGGTTTGTTGCTTTGGAGGTGAGGACAACTAACAAATACTTGAAGAACTCACCTTGAAAACTCCACATTTCATTTCCTTGGGTATGAAGATTATGTGCATGCGAATTTTATTTCAGCTTTAAAACTTTTAAATGATGGTTCATATTCAAGTGTTAAAATTTTGGAAAATGTTGGTTATTCCTTTGGGCTTTTCATGCATTCTTGGATCTCTGCATCAACTTTAGCCTGAGTCAATTTCAGAACATCTACCCTTTTGTTTAGTCATTTTTTGCTGGTACAATCTTTGGAAACTGAAAAATCCATCATAACTCTATCTAGGGTGCAAACTGGGGAAAATTGACTGCTCTGGATGATTTGGAGACAAAGAAGAATGGTATAAGTGACTACTCATACCCCTTGGAACACTGTTTTCTTTAGAAGAACCAATCATACTGCCATCTGGAATAAAAAATGATTATTTGGCCAATAACTAAGTGATAATAATCACTTTTCTGGAGAACTAGGGCCAAACTCTCAAAACTGAAACTGCAGTATTGGTTGTGGGCATGTTTGGAATAAATATAGACCATGTTGTATTTTTGAGTCACTTCCTTGGGAACCGTGATTGACTTGGTCAATTAGGTTGACCAGGTCAAACTACCCAAAATCAAGGTGAGATACTATGCCCATATGATCCTGCAACCATCCAAGGTAAGAAATGCTCCAATGATGTATATCAAAACCAAACTTGAGTCAGTTACTCATAATCATGGTGACCAAAAATAAAATAATAATAAAATATACCTTTGCTTCTGAAAAATCTTAGAGTCCTCTGGAAATCTGCTTGTACATGCCATACTTATAAAGTGTAAAAGATGTGCTATAGATGGGTGAGGGTGGAAAAACAAGTCTAAGGCAAGGGGAAATGACTCTTGACTAACTTTGACTCAGTGATCTATCCGAATGATAACCAATACACTCAAACAAGGTGACATATGCATGTTAGATGAACAATAGAGAAAGGTGGTGTCTCACAGGTGGATAAGCTGATATGAAAAGTGTCCATTCAACCTTGACAATCATGTCTACGACTCACATCCAAGCTAAGCACAAGCTCTGTGAGGATCTTTTCTAGAACCTGTAGTGAAGAGATCCTACGGGACACTTAGAATTAGTTGTCCCTTACTCCATCTCACATCAAAACTCTTAGGCTCTGTGATGAATTAATCGTTACATTTCAACAATAGGCCAACAGTCTTTAGATTTAGCATTTGTTTATCCACTTGTTTATTTGGGTCTTTCGCAATTTCATTTCATAGCCTTTCTGATTTGTGTCTAAAGATACAGTTTTCAATTTCATTTGCAGGCTTGCATTTCATAATATATATAGCATATAACTCATAATGCATGTAATGATGGTAGACATACTGCTTTAGGATTTAGCTGACAACTTCTTGGGAAACTAGGGGGAATATCCACAGTTAAGACCAAACATCGGGGGAAATCGACCAGAGAGGTCAAGGCTTCAAAACCCAACTCACCTAAGCTCAGGAACCAACACCAATGGGTTCTTTTGGCCTAGAAGGATCAAGGCTTCGACAAGTTTTGTTGCACAACTCAGAGCCGAGACACAAAACAACATGGGATCCAACATGCATAGGGGTCAGAAAGGGGAAAGGATCTTCAATCTCACAAGTTTCCATCAGTCTGAGTCATGGGATAAAAACAAAAATGAATGAATTGAATGGACGGGCATAAATGACGTGGAACCAACCTAGCACTAAGGTTTACACTTTGTTCGAGCATGGCATGGGAAACAGTCTTCACATTGAATTCTTTGATCAATCATAACACATGTTAGAGCAATACATAACATATAAGCATTGGTCACCATAATCATCCTAACATGACAAGCATAGGTTTTTAAGATACATCGTAGAGAAAAAATAAACCAAGGAAGTATACATGATCTCACCATGTATACCTGTCTCCAACTAATAAGCCCCTCTGTGACTGTGTGTGCCAACCCCTGATATGCTGCTATGCTCTAATGCACTAGATCATCACCAAAATCATCTCAATGGACTCCTGAATCTCAGACCTGGCAAGGAAAATATCAAGAACAAGGCTCTGAAGTGAAATGAAGTTGTAAAGATCCATGCTGATACCCCATGTGAAAGTAGCCCGAAATAGAAAAAGAGACAAGTCTGCATGCTATATCATGGAAGCTTGGTTGCAAATGTATACGTGATAACAGGATTGTAGACATTAGTGCCTTCAAGCATATGACAGGTTACAGAGACTCTCTCTCGTGTCTTGTACAAAAGGACTCTCCCCACAAAGTGAAGCTTGGAGACGATTATCAATATCCCATTAAATGAATGGGAGAAGCTTCTTATAAGCTGGATTCCCAAAAATCCATGAAGATGAAGGAAGTTCTATATGTCCCAGGTTTGAAAAAGAATCTCCTTTCTATCTAATCTTTAGATAAGAAAGGTTTCAGAGTTACTTTTGTAGATGGTGAAGTCTTCATGTGGCCAAAAGGTAAGACAATAGATGATGCAGTTGTGATTGGATTGAAGAAGGACTTTTCAAATTGAAGGGACATTCAGATTCAACCTTAACAACAAGTACCATAAACCTTTGTGATTTTTGGCATAGAAGACTTGTTCATGTAAATTACAAAGCATTGCCAATTGTGAGCAAAGTGGTGATAGGTTTACCAAAAATCGAGATTGATCATGAAGGAGTGTGCAATGGATGTGCACAAAGAAATAATATGAAGAACACATTTCGAAGTATGAATTTAGTGAAATTAAAGGTGTTAATGTATTGTCCAATGTTTTGATTTTGGTTTGAATTTACATCATTATGAGTTTACCAGTTGGAAATAATAGTAATAGCTTAAAAGATGATCCCAAGGACATTGTTGGTCAGCTATAACCTGAAGTACACCCTTTGGGAGCCTAAAACAACTTACAATCTCTTTGTAAGAATGGATTTAGTAAATTTCAAGGTTTTGGTGTATTGTCCATTGATCCAGGAGGATCCAAGAAGGCAAAAATTTTGAAGTCCTCCAATCTCAGCAAAACCAGCACCAGATCAAAGGGCTCGTCGAGACGATTCGAACGGCGTTCGTTTCACCTCAAACGGACTCCGTATGAGAAAGTTATCGCATTCTGTTCTATAAGGTCAACAGGCCAACTTGGCAAAAAGAGGTACCACGTGGCACCACTGACAGGGTGACACGTGGCATCCATATTGTACAAACATGATGACATGGCATGGTGATGTGTCAGCATACTGACATGGCATGCTGATGTGGCATGGTGACATGGCATGATGAAGTGGCATGATGACTAGCATGCATGCATTTGTGCTTGAAATGAGTTTTAGGACATTCATGCATTTACTCATGAGAAATTGTAAAATGATTAATATTTGAAGTGAGTGGAAAAATTACTCACATATTACTCATTTATTTTATTCCTTGAGTTGTTATGAAGTTAATGCATGGTTGTAACAAAAAACAAACATGCCATATTTGTAAAGACGTTGTAACAAGTTGGTTTATTATTTAATAAAAAGCCCAACCATATGAAAACCAACTTGGGGAAGTTGTAACCAAGGCCAAGATAGGCAAATTAGTTGCAACCAAAGGAATCCATGAGAGTCATGTGAAGAAGGGCAAGACAACCTCTATAAACCCATTCAATTGCCATTTCCCACTCATGCTTTGGAGTGGAGACTTTGTAGCTAAAGGAGAGAAGGGAGATTGCGTAGCTCTGCAGGAGGAAGGTACGAGTGTTTATACTCGTTTTACACCGTCTTCAGGCTTCGGAGTTGCTGGAAGCAGTCTTGTTGTGCTTTGGGCAGCGGTTCTCTTCCTTGCCATTGTCGCCAAGGTATCATTGTATCATTGCCATGTATTTTGCCTTATGCTGAGATTATAGATCGCCCTCCTATTGAGAAGCAGGCCCGGAGACGTAGTCCATCTTGGACGAACTCCGTTATCAACTTGTTGTCTTTATGTGCATATTGTCTATGCTGTTTGGTTCTCTTCTTATGGATTTGTGAGCTTCATTCATGTTCTTTATGCAATTCATGTTAACGTCATAGAGTAGCAAAGATCTTGTTTTCGGATCATGTGGTATCAGAGCAGGACTATTTGACGTTGGATTGTGAGTGTCGATGCTCACGAGGGCTAAACTGCAAGCTGGTGAGGGGACATTAGAGCCTTACAATTCCGAGATCGGACGTGCACACCGAAGGAGGAAGATGGATGCTAATGATGCCCGCACCGAGATGGAGGCAAACTTTCGCAAGGTCTTCTACATGATGGCCAACAAGGTAGACAAGTTGTTTGCAGACTATGAAAAACGCATGGCAAAAGAAAGAAAAGGCAGTGAAGTAAAGAAGGAAGACAAAGAAGTGAAGGACGAAGGCAACGCTTCAGTTAACCACGGAGGAGGTGGCGAAGAGCCTCCTGAGCCTCCCTCTTCACCTTCAGCTTCAAGCACAAGTTCAAGTGCTTCTTCCTCATCTCATTCTCAGCATTCCAAGGTTCCTCACAAAGAGCCTCAAAAGAAGCCCTTATTGAAGCTCGATGTGAAGTTTGATTTGCCCATGTTCAATGGGGAAGCGAATGCAGAGAAGTTGAACAATTGGACAAGGCAAATTGAGGTCTATTGCCGAGTCCAGCAGATCAAAGAAGAAGATGTGAAGATTGAGTTGGCTTCACTTCGGTTGACATGCACCGCACTTATATGGTGGGAAAGCAAGCTTCAGCAAGGTAGCAAACAAACGGGTAATCTTCTCTCATCGTGGTCTGCTTTCATTTTTGCTTTATGTAAGCAATTTTATCCATTGGGTTATGTCCAAAAGGCTATGATGGATTGGAAAAGTTTTAGACAAGGCTAGGGTCAGAGTGTTCAGAATTTTACTGAAGAATTTAGAAAGAAAGCTCTAGAGTTGAATATTTCTTTATTCTCCTGACACTCTTTTGAAGTACATTGGTGCTCTTCATCATTATCTACGCCATACTTTGCTGTTGTTGAATCCTACTAGTGTGGATGAAGCAAGTGTTCAGGCTACTCATCTTGAGAGCAGGGGGAAGCATTTACAAGAAGACCATCCGAAGAAGCCTTTCAAGCCCAACAACAACTACAAGTCCAAAAAGAAGGACAAGAGCAAGAAGACAGCTACTGCCAAGAAGGAACGAGGAAAGCTCCATTGCAACCATTGCAACACTGATGGGCATGATGAAGAAAGTTGTTGGAAGTTGCATCCTGAACAGAGGCCAAAGCATTATGGAAGCAAAAAGAAGAAAAAGACCTTTGCAACAGCGCAATGAGATTTGGGTTCCGACTCAGGTGACGAAACCATGATTACAGCCGTGGGAATGCAAGGTAACAAAACTCCTCATACTGGCTCAAGTTCTACTCATGTTTCTAAAG
>LPNX010166634.1:581623-745601 GCA_001517045.1 Pseudotsuga menziesii
ATTTTTCCTTATGCTGAGATTATAGATCAGCCCTCCTATTGAGAAGCAGGCCTGGAGACGTAGTCCATCCTGGACGAACTCCGTTATCAACTTGTTGTCTTTATGTGCGTATTGTCTATGCTGTTTGGTTCTATTCTTATGGATTTGTGAGCTTCATTCATGCTCTTTATGCAATTCATGTTAGCGTCATAGAGTAGCAAAGATCTTGTTTTCGGATCATCCATGCTTTTTATTCTGGTTTAAATCGACATTATTATGAATTTTTTATTTGGGAATAATAGTAATAGTTTAAAAGATGATCCCAAGGACATTGATGGTCAGCTATCAGCCTATATCATGCATAGAGCCAAGTGACGAAGTTTTGAAAAAACATGGTAGATAAACGGCATCATTAATGGCAAAACAGAGGGTTCTCTAAAAATCATTTAGGGCAAAGTCTTCCTTTCGGTATAAGGTTTAATGTGTAAACATATGAGACAAGGATGGGGTATAGCAAAATTATACTTCCATTGGTACAGTTCTCATTTTTTGGGGTGAGAATTTGAAATTTTTTAATGAATTCTGCAGAGGGATCATTACTGAATCTTGTCAATGGGAACCAAGAAAAAGTGCCAGAGGTTGAATAGACAATTGGAATGGTATGAGAATATTGACTCCCGATTATAATCTTGCTCTTATGATATACTTAAATAGTTTATCAATAAAGACAAGATGTATATGAAAACGTACTTAAAAAATGAAAATGGGAAAAATAAAACCTTAAATTTTGTTAATATTTATATTAAAAGCCCATTATCCTGAATAGTTACTACCAACTTGGCAACTGTAGGATCCTATATACACAGGATTACATCGAAATAAATCAAATAACCTTTTGGAAAATGCAAGTTATTGTACTTAAAAGCGAAACGACTAGAATAACTCACAACGTGGAGCTCCTCTATTGCAAGGAAAGGTCCGTTGGAGGCAACTTAATCCTCTAGTGGAAAGGCTGCAATCCAAAAAAATGTTAATAATCATCTGTTAGACTGACTATTAAGTATGATTATAAACCATAGCCTAAAGAAACACCAATTTATATTCTGAAATATACAAATCGTATTTAAATTCAAGCTAGTAGTACACCGATTTAAGACTAATGCCCAGTTGCCTGAGTAAATATTAGATCGATGACTTTGTATTGTGTATCAAAGTCTAGCACTTTAGCACTTTTCCCTTTAATGAAAGAAATAAAATAATATTTCAGTATCAACTCAATATTTTTCCTCGCCTTTACTCTTTAATAAAATGAAAACATGAGAAAGAAAGAGAGCATGCTACCTATTATCAGTTTCATTTGTTGTGAAGTAATTTCCTACCAGATTCCTGCATGTCATGATATCACGTTATAATGTAGCGTAGAAACCAGAAAGAATCTTGTTGATTACCAGGCCCAACAACAGATGCTGACATTTAGTAGTAAAGAAGGACGCTGCCAAGCATAACAGATGGAAATAAAGACAGATGGTGGTACAAAGAGACGGGAAAACAAGAAGAGTGGAAAAAGCTATATCAAATTTCTTTTCGACAGTTTGAAAAATTAGCTAGAAATTACTGCTCTTTGCATACACTTTCAAATTCTTGTCACCAAGCCATGTTGGAAGAGCTCCTGAAAATTGGTTGTAAGATAGATCTCTGCAGACACAGGACATTAAAGGAAGGGCTGTTAAAAAATGGAGATTCCATAAGCATTAATGTATATATTCTAAAATGTATACATAGGCAAGTGTTATAATTCTTCAAGATAATATACTTTAGTCATTTGCACTTAATGTTAGGCATGTAGTCACCGGTACTTTAACTTAGTCATTAGAGGTTTATGTTAGTTGTTCGTACTTTATGTTACTCATTGGGCCTTTATGCCATTTCTTGGTTAGTGGGATATTTATTATCACACCTCACATTAAAATCAGGTACAAAAAGCCAATGATACACACGTGACAACTAGAGTGCTTCAAGCTTGATAAATGGTAAAGATAATGCCTGCATGTAAAGCCACCTATTCCACATAAAACGATCAAAGGGGTAAAAGGGAAAAGAAACTATAAATAGGCCATAAATCTCAACCGAGGCTATGATATTGAGATATTTTATTGTGGGCAGTCTTGAGAGCCAGACGTTTTGGCCATGTGTAACATCTATATTGTAGAATCAGAAAGTTTTATTTTGGTTCATGTACTGATGAAGAATTCTTTTAATGAGGATTTCCTTAACTTTGTTTACTACATTTCTTTGTCTAATTCCTCAAATAGTTGTTGCAGTACTCTAAATTGTTGCTGCAAAACATTATATAATATAAAATTGTACTAATCCATTGCTTTAATTGCCTGTCACTACATGTTATTGTATGTTGTATTCAGAACCTTTTCCAATCCTTTGTTGTGGATGCACGTTGCTAGTAGAGTCTTTTAAGCCCTTGTTGATTCTTTGGTTGACAGTTGAACAAATATTGTTTATTTTTCCAACTCTTGCTTTGTCTATCAGTGGTGATCAAGTTAGGATCATAATAGTGGCATAGAGGACTTTCCTAGCCTCTTGGGCAAACACCAACAATTTCTTCAATTTTAACCATTCACTATAACAAAAAATAAAAAACATAATAAAATTTGCATTAATAGCAGAGGAAGCCATAAGAAAACCCTTGGATGGGGTAAGAGACACAATAGGACTGTTACCCCTCTTTCAGCCCGGGTGGTTTTGATCAAAGATTCCTAAGATGAGATCCATGGCTTCACCATAAATCAGCGCTTAGAGGTTTTTTAGCATTCTCAGATGGTTCATGTACCTTGATGAAGTGCCTAATCCTCTAGTGTTGTGATATCTCTAAACCCTCATTTACTCTTGGCATGTTTTCTCGCATGATGGTATGTTAACATAAGATATTACATGTATACTTTTATAATGACTCGTATACTTAAATTGTTGTTCATTTTTAGTCTAACCTTAGTATTATTCTTCTTGCTTAATAAGTGTGTTGTTACAATGTTGATTTGTACCTTGGTGAACTAAGTCATGTGATTTCATCCACTTCACAACTTTTTATCCAGCCATATTTCACTTTGTTAACCAATTCACTCATCCCCTTCATTTTCCACTTTGTGAATGATCTGTTATTAGTAACAACATATGGTCTCATTACTATTCTAATGTATGAATGCCTCAAAATCGTACTCTCAAAAAAGAATTTGTTGATAGATTAAATGCAAAGGAAAATATCATGGAAAATACTTTCCATCTCAAAAACTAGGGTCCCTTGTCCCAAGTTATCAAAGCCACATCTAAAGAAAAAGGGACTAAACCCATGAAAGGGATAAATAAAATATAAATGAAATCTCGAAAGAAATAAATAAAAATGAACTTGGGATCGGAATATGAAGGCACGAGGATGGATGACGCATGACGGCACTTCCTAGGCACACATGTGGAAGAAACATCTTAAAAATCCTAACTTTTGAAAGTTAAGAATAGACCTATCACTACTATGTTGCAATGATGTTCATTTCACAAAGACACTCTTTCTTTCCTATGTGTGTAGTTCACTTCATATACCCTCACTTGACTTAGGTAGCTAATCTATGCATGTTGACTTAGGACTCTCACATGTAAAAACATTCTAGGGTTTACACCAATGTTAGACTATACGAGTAAAAAATAATTAGTCATTGAGCTATTAGAAAAGGTGTATTTGTGCTATATCTCTTGTGTATTATTATCATGTCGGACCAACATTGCCTAAGTTTTGATGATGATTTATCTTATGTTCACTGGAGTGATTATTTTACACACATGCTATGACTTGTTATGTTATGTTGGACGGATATTAGGCACTATTTTGTAGAGTGCTACATTTGTTGGTGCGTACATATTGTTCCAAGAGCACATTGGAGAGGGATGTCACCTTTACTACCATAATGAGGACCCTTACTTGGCACATTTGGACCCAATGCCTCATTTCGGGTTGTTGGATCCAATGACACCATGAGTTTCTAGAGGCTTGTTGAGAGTCATTCCATGCAGCTAGACCATTGTTTGAACCATTTCTAGCCTTTAGCACATCATTGGAGGAATTGTTTCACCACATGTGTGGAGAGCTCTTGGTTTTTGGGCCTCATTTATTGTATCTTGTTGAGATTTGACCATTTGAAGAGAGTGCCTCACTTTTGGGGACTTGATTGTTGTGTTTGGTCATTGATGGACCATATCCATTGGAGCACACTTGCCTTTTAAACCATGGAGGTTGGTTTTGTTTCATTCTTGTTGAGAGCCATAGGTTTTTAGGGCCATTTGTTATGGATTGAACCATTATTTGGTGGATCAACCTGTTTTGTTGAGCTTATCTTGTACCATTGTCATCTACTGTGACAATGATTATGAGGGCACCCTTTCTCTTTGAGGAGTTAGTTAGGCAGTTAAGCATTATTTTATGTATGTTGACTCTATTTTGGTGACTCCCTAGGATAGATCTATGGTTTTAGCATTTTTATTATTATTTTATTGTACAAGAAGTTGAGTCCTCCTATAATGAGTCCTTCAATACTACACAATCAAGCTAGATTAAATGTAAACATCGATGCCCGTACAAACATGCTCACAAAGGAAAAAAACTTCCAATGTGGTGGTACCATCCGCTTATGATCCCCAGTGCAAACATAGAAAAGAAACAAAGTGACTTCTAGCAAAATTCACCGCTATTGAAGCATCACAAGTTCACACCACACATTTGTAAGAATCCCCAATTAAACATCCAAAAAACTCCATTTGATGAATTTTCTATTAAGCTCTGGAAAAGAAATATCCCAACTTTTTCTTCCTTTACGATAAAAAAGGCTATCCTCTTTATAGGTCCAAAAAAGGCTCTCATTCTTTTCCAAGAATAATAAAATAATAAAAATAAAAAATGGACAAAGAAGATCCATTCCCATCAACGCCACTTTATTAATATGACTCCTTCCTAACTTAAAGTTCCTAATCTTTACATAACCAAATGACTCCAAACATGAAGTGGACTACCTAATAAACCATTGATGCTATGAGATATACGATGACTCATTAGTCAGCTGCTAATCATATGATACATAGCTTACCGTCCTTCTTACACTGTTACTTACCTGGCCATGATTAGTGATTTTAAAAAAATCTGGTCTCAATCACAAACTTGGTTCATCGTGATTTGCTGGTAAATGACAAACTCCATGATTCCACGAATCTGCTGCTAAAGGATGCAAGTCGTGACGGTGAAGGAAAATGTCATACAAGAAAAAACGTGGACCTCCAAGCTCCACGCCGATTTCTCCAAAATCCACGCAATCGGTGCATATCTCCAAACCACTGCCAGCTGATGGATATGAAAACGACCACCAATGTAGTCGACTGCCAAAAAATATCAAAAAGCATGAAGTTTTCCCTTGAAATCAGTTGTCAGAGAAAGTACGCGGGCCAAAGCCAAGTTCCATGCCTTTGCTGCCAAGGAACAATGCGTTTTTGTCTTGTAATCACCCAGTTACCATGGCTCGATTGTTTAAGAAAAAACGTGGATTGCCAAAATCGGCTGTAAAAAAAACGTGGATTCTTCCACGACTCAGCCCATGAGTTGCTCCAATGACTCCGCGATTTGGTGATATATCCAAACTATTTCCAGACGATTCAGCTGCTACAAAGAAGCGTCAATTGCTCTGCGAATGGTCTGATGGAGGACAGGATTCATAAATTTAACAGTAACCATCCATGTGCTCGAGTTTGAATTGTGGTCCACTCCAAACAAATGCCAGACAACTGAACTCGCTAGCTCGTTTAAACCCAAGCCTTAGCGTTTGAGCTTAATCATGGAGTAAAACACTAACTTAGCATCAATAAGTCGGAGTTTTGTTTCACACGACGCCTTCACTGAAATTGACGTCCCATCCCCACAAATGATGGTGCAACCGTTTTGTTTATTTTCCAATTATGAAAAATGTCTTTTGACAATACCTTGAACTGTAAAGTTGCATTTTTCCAACTCGACGTGCTCTGTCCATAGACTAGCCTTTAAACGCCTTACCCGAACCAAACAACTCACAAATCAATATTTTTATGAATAGTCAAGGATTTATTCTGACATTTTCTTTGTTATTGAGGATCTTCAGTTCGTAACTCATTTGTTGCAATGCTGGAGAAGTGACTTTCTTCTGCCCAAAAGTTTCTTTGCAAGCGAAGAGACTCAGTAATCGAAGCCTTTATCCACGAGGATGTTTTCTGCCTTTCAAAACCCTGCATATGATAACTGGATTTCATCCCGATATGTAGCTATACGGCGGTAGTAAGCGTTGCTTCCTTTTATGCCTAGTCAATTTGAATGGTAATTGCAATTCCATTCCGGGACAAATTTGTGTCGTGAATGCTAGCCCCAAAAAACTCTTTGCTGCTGACTTTAAAACACTGTTATTTTGTTGTGTTTGCAGGCTGTGGAGGACTGTATTTCTGCTAAAGATAAACTTTGAGCAACAACTGATGCGCAAAAAGACATGATCTTTCCTGATGCTCTGTGGACACCCCTGTCAAAATGGGGTGGTAACATGGCCACTACGCAAACAAGTACTTTAGTGCAAACAAGAGGAAGCATGAAGCTTCAACAATTGATGTAGAAGAAGTTCATCATCACAAGAAACAAAGAAATGAAGATCGTACAGAATTCTTCTTCATATCAACATTATCAAGTACTGTTCCCACCACTAGTGATACATGGCTTATAGATAGTGATGCTTCGAAACATATGACTGGTTATAAAGAGAACCTTTTAGAAGTTGTTGAGAAAAAATCTCATCTCCATGTTGTACCTGGAGATGATGCCAACTACACTGTGAAACGATTTGGATCTACCTCTCTTCAGTTAGAATCCAATGATTTGCTACATATGAATGATGTGCTTTATGTACCTGGTATGAAAAGAAACCTTGTCTCCATCTCTACCCTAGAGGACAAGAGATATAGAGTTACATTTGCAGATGAAAATGTGTTTTCTTGGCACAAGAATTCTAACATGAACACTGTTATCACATATATAGTAGCCGGGCTACCATATTCTATTTTTCAGATTCCAGTACACTTTTCAGCCAATTTCCCTTGCACATGAGATGATGAGATGAGCATCTATGATGGATCATTATTTGATGATGGACTATAGTACTCTCCCATGCCATTACTGAGTCTCAGGACACTCATATTTGAGGACTGATGTAGCCATTTAACCAGTTGCAGAGCAGTCAGTAGTGCCCAGAGTTGCACCAGTGGTTTATCATTGGACAGATGTTGGTTCAGATTGATTATTTACATGTTTATGACTCAACATATATTTTGTGTTATAGTTATTATTGCTCTCATACTTATTCTTGTGACATGTCTTTGCATCTAGTGTCATGATATGGCGGTGATATAAATATGTGGACTTGGATGAATTGATATTATGTATGTATGTCCCTACTTAGACCTGGAAGTTCTTGACCCATACTCATTGGTTTTACCCTCCTTAGGGAGAATAGAGGTAGTCATTCCCACCATACTTTGGCTTGCTAGTGTTGGTTTCATTATTCACTATCTCCACCCATCCGTTACCTTCCAGTTATGTTTCCAACCCAACCTACTATTTGACTTGTGGCATGGACAACCTTTCCCCACTAGAGCCTCTTTGTTGGACAAAGCTTCCCTGATTATTTGTGTCTCGGCTTTGAGTTGCCTAGGTTGTGTTGGCTAAACCTGAAACAAGTAGCGCTACCATCAATACATTGTGTTTGGAAATAAAATGAATATCTTATGAAAAAGCCCATTCATGAAAAGTAGTTTTTTTGAACATACATAAATGCAAGGCAAGCCTAATGAAATTGACTTTGAATTATATTGAAATGAATATCTTAAAACATTCATGAAAAGTAGTGTTTTTAAACATACATGAATGCATGAAGCCTATATAATAAAAATCCGTGTAACAAATGCATGGACCAAGGCTACGGAAAATCAAAGGCCCAAAAGCAATGGTATTTAAAAAGTTCATCTAAATATTGCTGGCCTCACTTGTATTTGATTTGGATTGTGAGCATTTGTCAAGGTGAATAAGCACCTCTGAAAGTAACTCATCCATTTGTGAGACACTGCCATCCCCTATATTATTACTTGTCTGGCATATGCTAGAGTGAGTATCCCTTTCCCATATCCGAAGTGTCACAATGTCAAGATGTTAGTCACCCTTCAGCCTAGCCTGTTGATTTTATCCTTCACCCTTCACTAGCAAGTTGATTACAACTATGAAGTGCGTATGGTCTTGAAAGTCTGATCTGAGTTATAAGTTAATTAATGAAACTCTATATTTGGTTGATAGATCGCTAATGAAATGATTGCTACTTGTTATAATTCTTATTTGAGTAATTTGTAGAGCATGTCTTAACCTTTAAACAGTTGCAGCAGATGGATGTTATCCTGGGTTATATTATTTACCATTTACAGATTATTATTTTTATCTATCAGGGCATATTGGATATTATTCTTGATCATGCAGAGATCTGTAGGGTGTATGAGTATGTACCTTAGATGGATTTGGACTCCCTGAGTCCAATGAGAAAACTTGCTTTCAGTTCCGGGAAGTTACAAGGATGATTTGGCTCAGTGTACCATTCTGGTGCAGTTTTGCCATGCTGGATGGCCTGGCTGAGCAAATAGATGATTGGTTTGTTTCATCTAGGGCGCTGTATGGGGAGGGGGTGGTCCAGCCACTTGTTTTTACCATATTACCCCCCTCCCAGAGAGCCTAATGGGCTCAGTTAGATAACAATGGCACCCTAGGAGGCAGTGTTGGCCATATCACGGTTCCCGAAGCAGATAAAAAATAATTAAAATGGCTACTGAAAAACTCGATTTGGGCTATTGAGGCAAGGAAATGGTATGGGATGAGTTTTGATGATGAGTGTGATGTCCTCCACTCCTTCTCCAGCAGTTTCAGCACTTGGATGGACCCACATCCATCTCTCCGGCATGATTTATTATTTTCTGTAGCTTTTGGAGGCTCATGATTTCCTCAAAAAGGCACTATTTTGCACTTAAAAAATTATATTATTTTTATTATACCATGGAGACACACTAGGAGAGTTAGTTAACACTCCCTGGACCCACCATGAGCTTTATTTATTTTTATTGAGTGGAATCCCTTCTCTTAGGGTGATTTGGTCAATTTTTATATTATATTATTGTATTGATCCATGTACTCTATGTTGAGCTCATCTAAACAGTTGATTAGAACATTTTAATCTTTTAATCTTAGCCACCCATTTGAAAAATGGTTATGATTTTGGTTTTCTCATTCCTATTTAAAGGAGAGAGCTTCTCATTTGTAAGGGGTCTTTGGCTCTTGGATCTGGATAATAGAAAACTATTTTGTGGAAATTCTTGGATCTCCTTTGCATTTGGTGTTCTTAGATGGTGATTGGAAAATCTATTGCTTCCTATCATTTGGGTATTTGTTATGAGATCTATATTTTTTTCAGGAAACATTGTCTTGTCTACAAGAGGGCGACTTCAACTTGGGGGTTTTTGCAGGGGTTCCTCAACTCGCTTGGCATGGCTTCGCTTGTATCAGGGGGTTTTCATTAGTAACATTGTGATATATGATTTCATCTTGCTATTTTTCTGTAGCATTTGTTCTTTTATCTTGACGTGTCAAATCTGATATGGTTGACGTTTGTTGTGCAGGAGAGAGGGCGCATTGGCTTCCTTGGGAAAATCGTTGGACATAGAAGTTTCCTCCAAATATTCTCAAATTGATCGGGACGGCATAGATCATCATCATCAAGGCATCTACAAGGTTTTCCAGGTAAGATCTATAGGTTAGTTCTTCTTTTCTAGATCTCAATCCATTGGCATCTTCATTTTCATGTTAAAACCCTAAATATAAAAAATAAAACAATATTATGGATCAAACCGCTTGATCTCTTGGCAAACCATTTCTGGGTTTTGTAGATTGGGTCAAACCCTAAGTGGGTCTTCCAAAACATTTTGCTTAGGTGACTCCTTTTGGCCCAAATCCCAAGGCACTATTCTTTAAACCCTAGCACTACCCTTCATGTTGCCTCCTTCTCTTGCGATTTGATCTTTTCCTTGTGGCTCGGGGGTTTTGATAGTATTATACCTTCTTTCGATTCTACCCGGTGGTACTAGGTAGCCCCAATCCTGTTCTTACCCTCCCTGCATTGCTCACGTTTCCCAAGGAAGTGGATATTGCCATCTTTTGCTAGTACCTAAATCCTGGATCTAGTAATAGGCTCATAGGTCACTTGTATTTCGAACTTGGATCAAATTTTACATCTCATAAACCCCTGGTCCAAGCCCTAACTCACCTTGTGACTTCATCCATAGATCTAGGGTTTACTCTAGCTTACACCTTACGTACTTCAACTTCATTTGATTTGATCTGGTGTTTTGGTCTGATATCTCCTATCGAGAGTTCATTTGGGTCTTCCCCATTGTTGTCTTGGGCTAAGACAACATCAAGTGAAGATTTCCTCGATTGACGTGACAACCATCCATTTGGGAGTCGAGGCTATCTTGGTTCCACCTCTTTAGTTGCCCATCCCGCTACCATCCATCCTGGATCCACCTCATAGAAGCAACTACAAGTTTGGTGATAACAAACACAACAAAAGTAATTGTGTAAGAGAGGAGAGCTTGTATAGATTGAGTACCTTACCAGCTCAAGCTATAGTCCATGATTCCACCAACATAGGTGGGCTATGGAACATAAGACTAGCTCATCTAAACTATCAAGCTCTCCCAACATTAAGGAACATGGTGACAGGTCTACTAGTGCTTCATCTAGACCATGATGGTATATGTAGAGTATGTGTACTTGGTAAGAATACCAAGGGTTCCTTTCCAAAAAGTGAAAGAAGATCCAAGGAGATATTGGATCTAGTTCACTCTGACTTGTGCGAACCCATGACTATTACTTCATTGGGTGGTTACAACTACTATGTAACATTTATTGATGACCACCCACGAAAGACTTGGATATACTTTCTCAAGACCAAGGAATCCGAGGAAGTACTCAGCAAGTTCAAAGAATTCAAAGCACAAGTCAAGAATCTATCAAGAAGAAGGATTAGGATCCTGAGATTAGACAGTGGAGGAGAATATACCTCTACAGAATTCAATGATTTTTGCAAGAAAGTAGGAATTAAGAGGGAGCTCATAGTTCCCTACAACCCTCAACATAATGGGGTTGCGAAAAGAAAGAACAGAACAATTGTGGAGGCAGCCAAAGCCATGATACATGACCAGAGTTTACCAATGTTCTTATGGGCAGAAGCATCCAAAACAACTGTTTATATACAAAATAGATTTGCTCATAAAATTTTAAAGAACATGACTTTGGGAGAAGCTTTCACTGGGCTGAAGCCAAAAGTGGTCCACCTTCGTATCTTTGGTTGTCCAGTCTACATTTATGTGCCCAAGCATAAAAGGACGAAGCTAGAACCTTCAGGCAAGAAGGGAACACTTGTCGGATACAATGAGTCTTCAAAGGCTTACAGAATATACATCCCAGGATAGAGGCAGATCGAAGTCAGTAGGGATGTGACCTTTGAAGAAGAGATGGCTATCCAGAAAACAAGAGGATCAAATATGGAGATCGATGATGTCGAAGAGATGAGATCATCTCCCCCTCCAATAGTTAAAAGGGAGTTTGAAGAAAAAAAGAACCAATCGATCCCATTGATCCAGTTGATGCTCCCATGGATATGGCAGTAAGCCAAAAAAGGCCTAGATGGATACAACAGACATTGCAGGATGCAAAGGGGCACGGAGATCCACATGACACCCGTCAATAAAGCAACAAACCTCATAAGTTCTCGAGTTATGTAGCATTGATGAGTCACAACATTGACTTAGAACCTACCATGTATGATGCAGATCCCAATATTTACTACACGATTGTGGATAATGAGCCACTGATTTTGGTTCTGTATGTGGACGACTTATTCTCACAGGGAATGAGAAACTTATTGAATGGTGTAAGAAGAAGCTTGCCTCTGAGTTTGAAACGAAGGACCTTGGATTGATGCATTACTTCTTGGGACTAGAAGTATGGTAGAGGAAGAAGAAAATTTTCCTAAGTCAAGGAAAATAAACCATTGATATTTTCAAGAGATTCGAGATGTTGGACTGCAAGTCCATGGCTACTCCAATGGACGCAAATCAGAAGAAGTTGAGGGAATCTGCTTCAGATTCTGATTTGATTGATCCCACCATGTATCGACAGCTGATTGGATCTCTGATGTATCTGACAAACACCAAACCAAATATATGTTTTGTTGTGAACACTCTCAACCAGTTTATCAATGATCTAAGGCAGATTCACTAGGTTACTGCAAACCATGTTCTTAGATACTTACGTGGCGCTGTGGGATATGGACTAAGATATGCTTCAGGATGCAATTTGACATTGTAAGGATTTTCTGATTTAGATTGAGCTTGATGTTTTGCAAACAAGAAGAGTGCTTCCGTATGTTGCTTCAATTTGGGTTCTGTAGTAATTTCTTGGTGTGGCAGGAAGCAGACATCAGTAGCACTTAGCATTGCAGAGGCCGATTATATGGCTGCCAGTACAGTAGCTCGAGAAACAGTATGGCTTCGAAAAATGGTTGCAAGATTGTTTGGTCAGATTCCTGAACCAACTGTGATTCACTGTGATAATCATAGTTGTATATAGATGTCAGTGAATCTCATATTTCATGATAATATGAAGCATATAGAGCTTAGATATCATTACATTCGTGATATGGTGCCGAAAGGTGCGGTCGAATTACAGTATGTTTCGACAGATGACCAGACTGCAAATATTCTTACCAAGCCTCTTCTCGGGACAAAGTTCAATTACTTTTGCAGAAGACTTGGAGTAGAAGAAAATTCATCCCTCGTGAAGAGGGAAAGTTGAGACAGAAAGCTACGTTGCTTTCACACCGGTGCCTCTACTCGTTCCTGATTCTCATCCTGGTATGGGAGAAATCCCATTGACATTGTGAGACAGGCAGGAAGTAGATGGTCATGTACACTGATGACCTCTACTCGTTCTAGTTCTCATCCTGGTATTGGAGGAATCCCATCGACAATAGAGATGAACAGGTAGTAAATGGTCGTGTACACTAATGGCCTCTGCTCGCCTTGATTATTAGCCTAGTATGGGAGAAATCCCATCGGCGTATTGAGACGGGCAGGAAGTAGACGGTCATGTGCACTGGTGACCACTACTCGTTCTGGTTCTTGACCTGGTGTGAGAGAAATCCCATCGGCAATAGAGACAAACAGATAGTAGATGGTCGTGTACATTGGTGACTACTATTCGCCCTGGTTCTCAGCATGGTGTGGGAGAAATCCCATCGGCACTTGAGATGAACAAGTAGTGTTACCACCTAAGTTTCACTCAATTGGACTTTCAAGTGAGCCACCAAAAATGAACAAGTACTTATTCAAATTCAGAGTTCAGAAGTCCATTTAGGCCCTGCAAGGCCCTTTTTTCACTTTTTTACCACATGTTCATAGCCTGCGGGGAGATTGTAAAAAATGTGCTTGTAAGGGCTTTTTGTAAATAACTTGGCTTCCTAGGACTTAAACATCAATCTGGGTATTCCAAGGTGTTTTTTCCTTGTTAATTATATGTTGTTGAAAAGACGGCTTATAATTTTCGAGTTTTTCACCTGCTCCTCCAAAGCTGGAATGGTCATCTTGGTGGTTAAACCTTGAGAGGCTATTAAAGTTCATGTGTCAATGGATATCAACGTGCTAGACATTCGTATTGAGTCATATGGACATGTGCTAGGTTCCCCTAGTTTTTTTTTTAAGTTTCGTGAAAAATAAATTGTCCCGTAAACTTAGGCTATTTTTTAATAATTTAATTGGGAAATATAAAAATGTAATAAAGGTGTGGTCTAGAGTCTGAATTTGCCATGGGAGTGCTTGTTTTTACACTCATAGAACCCACTTTACCCCTAGACCCACTTTCCTAAGTTTTCAAGTAAGTATTTATCTCTAAAATTGAATATTACTCGAAAATGGAGAAAAAGACAAAAAAAATTGGAAAATAAAGGAAAAAGAAAAATTCCTTAATCAGTGGAAACATGTCTGGAGTTCAGGGAAGTTAATTAAACATTGAATAATAGTTAACTGAGGATTATAATCGGCATTCGACATCAAATCTAACCAATATGAGTTTGTTAGACTAAGGGGACGTTTTTCTCCTTAGAAGGGGGCATAATTGCTCATGTGGCACCCATCTGGCATGTTTTGGAGATCCCAAAGAGGGGTTGTGCCTACCCCTTGAGAGGTGGTGCATTTTTTTTTAGTGTAACTCCCCCTAACTCACCCAAATCAAGGGATAAACTCACTCTCAATCTCAAATTCGCCCTCAGTCTTCTTCAATTGGCAAAGGTGCCTTCTTGGTCCCGGTTTCCATAAAGGCAATGATCCTTCTCCATTGTGAAGGGGTCAGAGTATTATGAGAAGAGGTTGGATAATTGTAATTGTTGTACTATCTTTTTGTTATTGAAAATAAAAGAGGCTTTGTAGGTCCATGTTGTGTGATGTTATCAACTGAGTGGATGTATTATCTTGATTTCATGAGGTAATTTGTATTTAGTCTTTGTGCACTTGCTTTATGAAGATCTATCCTACTGGTAGGATTGGTATCAATTTTATAGGAAGGATTACTAAAACTTGTTTGATTTAGTTAACCTTTTATTTGCAATAAGTTAAAGATTCAAGATTTATATGTATCATTTTCTTATGCTCATATTCTCTTGGTTTCTATCTTATTTCATTTCTATATTTAATGGGTAGTGTGCAAGTATGTTTCTAGTTGCAAGTCACCTAATTTGAAGAAGAAAAGAGCTTGCTTGCTCTTGTTCTCCCAGATTTCTTTCAGAAGATCAAATCCTCGATGTCCCACAACATCAAAACCTTCGAAGTTTTCTTTGCTCAAGGATCCACATTGCTCTTCTCTTTCTCTTCATATCTCCTTTTCTTTGGTAGAGAGGCACGCTGCTCAAATTTTGAATTTTCAAGCGAACCAGATACTCTCTACTTACCCCTTCCTTTCATCCCCCTTCTCTCCATTTACTTTTTCGAAGAAAACTTGTAAATCTGTTGATCTAAATTACAAGGATCATGGGTGTCCCAAAAAGAGTTATTTTTAAGATTGCAACAACTATAATAAAAGAGATCAGGAGGGTTGTGTTAAGCCTTCTACAATCCCCTTTCGAGGATCGGTGTGGTGTTCTTAGTTAGCTCAGTTTAATTCCTCTTTGATAGTTTAGTTGCTTTTCATTCCAAAAGAAAAGAAATACTTACACCACGCTTCCCCAAGTATCCTATCCCGCAAGGGGGAAAGAGATTCATGGTAGGATTAATTACAAAACAAAGTTTATTTTTGTCATTTTGTTTTGTTATTTCTTTTAGCATTTTAAAATTTACCTGGCTGTGCTCTCCCAAGTATCCCGAAAGGGGGAAAGAGACTCGTAGCCTTGGGTAGTTTCTTAATAAACACCACATTAAGACTTTTAATAAAATTAAGGAAGGATCCTTCCCTGTATGCTTTGCACCGCTGCAGCTTTCCTGATCAGCTGGTTGTACCAAAAAGGGATACGAGTGACTAAAATAATAGGAAAATCCATATAAGCTTGTTTCTTGAGAAATTGGGAGGTTGCAAAGGGTGGATACTATAGAGTCAAGGGGCTAATCTAAGCAGGTTATGCCTCGCCCCGTTGGACACTTAGTAAAGCCGCTTTAGTGGTCACTTCAAAAGAGCTTGCCTTATTGGTCCAAACCCACAATTAACCCACTCCCTTAATCGCTCATTTAATAATCTAAAATTTACCAACCGAGACACTGCAATACTTTCAACGAGACTACACTAGCAACCCTCATATGCAAAGCACTTTCTTTATTTGGCACTGGTCTATTTTACTCCTTTTTGCATAAGTTAATTTTGCAATGTGTCTTGAATGATTTGTCTATTTCTCTAAAGGTTGCTAAGAGTAATTTAATTGCAGTAATTGGTAGCTAACAATTTTAATCCATTTCATTTTAAAATCTTAGAAAATATGTTGTTTCATACTTTCATGGTTAGTAACCACCTTAGATTATCTTTCATATATTCCACCTCCCTTGGCTTCGCTAGGCGTTGGCCTAGACGAAGGAGCTGAGCATCAGGTGACAACACTTGGATCGAGATTTCCCCCAAGGTCGCACCCAGTGGCTTGAAGATTTCTGCCACGTGAACCGAGGTGCGAATTAGGCGAAAACATGTAGTAGATGGGCATTTGAAGCATGTCTTGGTTCTCGGTTAGAGACAGACTTGTAGTAGATGAGATGTTGATTGTTGTACTCTTCTATAGACTGTGTAGAGTTGCAGAACTAATGGATCTACCGATGGACTGAGTGGAATTGATACATGATGACACATCTCGACGGACGGAGACAGTGTTGACAACCTTCAGTATGTAAAGAGATGATCGAGACAGATGAGATATACATAAGAGATCCAGATGTTCGTAATGTTGATGATGACCATATCTAAAGAATACCTTCCTTGTTGAGAGGGAGTGTTGGAATTTGTGCAACTTCAGAACTTATTCTTATTGTGCTTGTATTGTATTTCCTTATAGCTCCTATGAGAGATTATATTGATGTAATTACTCATGTAAACCCTAGAAAGAATCAATGTAAAACCTGGGGAAGATTAGGTAAAGAAAAGAATAAAATAAATATTATTTTTGTATTACCCCAAGGCAGGTCGGCCCTGTTAGGGTAAAAGTCAGTTTTTGTAATGTGTACAAATAGAAGGCAAGTGCGCCTCATTTCGCCAATCATCCAATACAAGCAAGTTCGCTCTCTCCTGGAGAAGTTCGCAGCACTAGCCAGAAGGAGTGTTTTATGGGGTTTTATCTTGGAGAGACTTTTCTCTCTCTCTTTCTTTCTTCTACTTTGTTCTCATAAGCTATCATCTCTATACAAAGGTTCCTGGGTTTTTCCCGATTGGGTTTCCCAGGATAAACTCTTGTTTTCTTTGTTTCTGTGCTTTGTATTTCTTCTAGAGATCCTATTGTTTATTTGCAATTACGCTATAATCTTGTAAAAACTAACACATTGGTGTTCATGTCAAACTAGTGAATGATGTATGCTTATTGAGTTAATCTTGTTTTATTTTTGTTCATGCTTGATATCAAATTGGTAATCAATCTAGCTCAGAGGGTTCTTTGCAACACATAGGGTAAATATTTGAAGCTTTCAACTTATTTACTTACATTTTGGATTATTGAGATTTGAGAGTAGCATTGTTTATTAAGTTATATTCATGCTCTTTTGGTTTCCATTAGTTGAATGTACTAGATTTGACCAGTTTGTGCAAGTGTAAATAAGGTTTTTTGGTTGCAACTTTGGAGTAAGGGGAAGAGCTAAGTTGCATCTCCCTCTTCTTCAAGTCTTGAAGGATTGATATCTTCTTGTGCCCATTAGTGCCTGCAAGTCTCGGAAAGATTCAAGCTTGAGCAAAGCTTTCATCTTCTTCTTCTCAAATTCTAAAACTCTCTTCTCAACCCTCTTTTTCTTTTAAAGTTACACGTAAATCAAATCTATAAAGCTTACTTTGTGCATTTACTTGTAACAAATTAGATCTAAGAGAGCTTGATTTATTGCATTAAAAAGTTAGATCTAATATTGCTAATCTCCTTTTTACAAGTCAAATTTTTTAGTATTTTTAAGGCTTGAAGGTAGATTAGTCACTAGAATTTTAAAGTCATATATAGAAGAATTTAAAGTACTTTCATTGGCTTCCCTAAAAGGGAAAGTCAAGATCCAAGGGGAAGATTGCTTCCTCTTGTTATTTTAGTCATTTTTTACTTAGTTTATTTACTTAACTTCTTTTAGCATTTTCTGGGGATGTCCAAAGACACTTTCAAAGTGTTTTTGGGCATGTTTTAGGACTAATAGTTTGCTGGTTTTGCAGGTTCAACGAAAAAAGAGGAGCCGTTGCTGAAATTTTGAAGTTTTAACCATCTGGAGTACCACGGAAGCTCCTCCCTCCTCCTAGTTCATTTTCCCAGCATTGTAAACCCTTGGATCCAAGTTTATAAGGACCAAGTGTGCTTCTCCAAATATTGTATATAAAATTAATAAAAAGCAAGTGGGTTCTAAAGCTCCCACACCCCATCTCCCTTGGGGGGATTTGCAGTGTCTCTTTTGTGGAGTGAATTTTTCTAACCTTTTGTTTTATTTCTTTAACACTTGCATACAATCCGCCTTCACAGGCTATATTCTTTGCTTAGTTAGTTTTAATCTTCTATCTTTCATTTTGGATAAACTAACGAACAATAACCTAACACTGTTCTCTTAGTATGCTCTCTCCCTCACACTGGTGTTGGATGACTATAAAGAGACCTTTAGTTGTAGCAATTAGTGTAAGAAGTTTCAATTTTTTCTTTTTCTTTTACAAACTCAAATTGGAATAAACAAATCCGCCCGTCCGTGTATGCTCTTGCCGATTGCAGGTTCACCCTGATCTTTCAGATAATCAAAAGCAAAAGTGTGCACTTTCTAATTTTCCACATTTAATATACAACTCACATTAATAAAATCAAACTCCCATGAACATACGGAAATCTGACGTAAATGAAGTTTTTTTTTTGTGGACAAAGTTTGCAGAGGAAGTAGGAACAACTAGACAGTGACCACAGGGCCCTGTCAACTTACACTCTCGTTTGGTGTAGTGTTGGACACACCCCCGTGACTCCATTTAGCCCACATTTCTTCTGCAGAACCACATTGGGAAAAATCCGAACATATTCCTAGTACCTCATGGTATATCGGGAATTCCCTTTTCCCCTAATTCACTCATCATCTTCATAAATTAAAACTGACCAAGTACACTGTAAAATATTTCCCCTTACAACAACAATTTTCTTCAACTCCACGGCATTGGTCTACAAATGTTACATCTTTCTTATGTACTTAAAAGCTATCTTCCATTGCATGTTGTGAGTACTTATTTGATTATATGTTGTTGACCTAAGTTGTATATTGCAATACTTGATTCAGTAATCATTCTAAAAAACTCCTGAAAAACAATCCATCACAACTAACAAGCTAATAAAGAACTTTAGAAAATATTTCATAGGGACTACCTCTCTTGGCTTCGTTAGGAATTCTGCCTAAATGGAGGAGTCAAGATCAAGTGATAGTACCTGACTCGAGACTTGCCTCCATGAACACACCGAGCAACTTGAGGATTTTTGCTACGCTAACCCTAGGTGTGTGTAAGGCAAGAACAGATGTGATAACCCTTCTAGTGTTGTAAAGCTTTTGTAAATATATCTGACGACATATTTTTCAAAATAATTTTTTTTCTTTCATAAGAAGTATTTGCATAAATGCATAATCATAAGCCTTAGTTCTCACTGTATCTACCTCTATAATTTATTATTTTTTAATGACTGGATTAAACTTGCAACAACAGCTCTTGATATTATTTCTTAATTACCCAGGTAAACTTACATCAACAACGGTTGGAAACTATTCATTACCAAGGTAAGCTTGCAACAGTTGCTCTATAATGTTATTCAATAATGGGGTGAGCTACAATGACAAATCTTGGTCAATAATGATAAATATGATAAGTCTATAAAATTGACTTTGCTCTCATAAAACAAAAACATAATACATATATTTAGTACATTCTTCCGAATAAACATTAATTTTGTCTCTCATGATAGGACCATCTAAAATGTCTATGCATCCATATGAAATACAGTTTGAACTATGCATATCTATGTGGATGGGCATAAACATCTTACTCAAGAATTTAAGAAATAAGTATGCATATATTTTTGTCTGTTTGTTAGGGTAGAGAGATAGAGATTTTACAAATATACAAGGGATGCACTCTTTTGGGAAGGAAGTTTCCCCGATAAGTTGTTATTTCCAAGGAACCTGCAATCATTGCAATGGAAGTTATCTGGCAGATGATTATACTAGTGACCTTCCAAATATTAGGTTGATAGAATATTCTGATCAAAGCATTGATAGTTACATAATTGTGTGTATTTGATTGAAATGAATATAGTTTTGTCCAGCAATCTACTTACAAAAATGTTAGAGAGCTCAAATTTTGGAGTGAATCTGGAATTCTTCCCATAAACTTATTAAAGCTCAAATCCCTGACACAGGAATATGTTAAAATCAGTAGGCCTACAAGAATACAACTGTTGATAATAAATAATGATTGAAGAACTGTATATTATCAACTAGATTATGGAAATTTTCAAAATTCAAACTTCTTGGCACCTAAGCTCCAGATAAGAAGGCTATCACTCCGTTGTCTAGGAGTACCGCATACACAATTTAATATTCATGTAATGTTGGACATGTTCAGGAAAAAGAAACAAACAACTGACTGCATAAAGAAAAGGTTTAAAAGCGATATAGAGAAAACAACGACCAGTACTACATTCTTGAAATATGCAATATAATACAGCTTCGTCTTACAAATCACAGCCTGCATCTTATTGTAAAAGCAGAAGAATGATGGTTGGGCAGATAGTATCAGTACTCAATGTCCAGTTAGAAGCACTCAAGCAAGGTTCAGTCCAAAAAAATCACATTCCCAGCAACACATGTGAAGAGAAAAAATTTAGAAGGTTGATTTAGAATAAGTTTATTTTCAGATTATATTTACACATCGTAATTTAATAGTTTAAATTGACTTCATAATACCTGGATTGGTAAAGAATTGACCATGATCCAGTGATTTCTATTTGTTTTTTTAATATATTTCTTATATTTACAAAGTTATATTTACGATCATATCCATTCAGGGATTTGAATCCAGGTGACAACCTAATCAACTCTGCTTGCTGATAGACCACATTCATGCGGATATGATCCACTGAACTTGACAGAGTGATTATTGAAAGACAATGTATAAAAAAAATTGGAAGACACATCATATCAAAACGTTTATGTTTCTCTGATTTGTATGGCTAATTCTATAAAACATCTATGTTTCTATGATTTATATGACTAATTCTATAAATCCACTTGCATATTTTTACCCAGTTTGGGGCAGGTTAGCCTCGAGAGTTTGCAAGTCACTTGAGCAACATCAAAAAGATATCCGTACAGAAATCAGCTATGAACAACTGAACTAACATAGCAAGCAAAGAGGATTCCTAAATGTATATATAAGAAATGTGTATATAAGAAAATATCCTTGGCAGGAGAAAATAAACATAGTATTGCATGATATGTGCAACCGTCAAGCAGCTATGAAAAGACTCACATAACAAACAAAGTGCAAGATGAGAATTGCCGCAAGATATATAGAAGTATATATTTGGTATATAAACAGTAATCTGAGACATCATCTTTGACCAAGTCTCCCATGATATATTTAAAACTGGTAGTTTACGTAGGTGAGATCTACAAAAATATAAAAATGCAAATATAATAAATCTATGACCAAGTCACATCATTTCCTCCCAGTGATATTGTCTTCATTTCCTTCCAATAGTATACATTTTTTTATGGAGAAAGAAATGATCTTCTAGCTTTTCGTAGTTGTGGTCTTAAATCAATCTACAAATTGTTGAAATCGTATACATTTTTTTTAATGGAGAAAGAAATGATCTTCCAGCTTTTCGTAGTTGGGGTCTTAAATCAATGTACAAATTGTTGAAATCATGGTACAAATCTATAGGGAAGTAAAGAAAAAATCTAATAAAAATAAAATATGAAAGTAGATTACTTATAATACTTTTAATTAAATATACACTAATTATTATAATGTATAAACACATTTATATAATAAAGTTAAACTTATATATAATATTAATTATAAATATAAAACATAAAAAATAATTAATCATTTTTTTAAACATTATGTAATGCAAACATTGCTTCATGCAGTGAGTCCTTAACAACTGACTCTTCAGGGAATGATGAATTTTTTGAATGGATTGAAAAGGAGTGTTAGTTAATCAAAGGGAGAATACAAAGGCTGGTTTTCGTCAATATACTTAGTTGGGTGTAAGCTGCCGGAGAGATAGAAAGAGATTGGATTGCCCACATCTACAAAGCGGGGTAGTATAAGATTTTAAAGAGGTGCTTTGATTACCCTTATAACCATCCTTTATAATCGAAGTCACTTTTTTAGAAAACAAGAATATAAAATCTTAACAAGCTGGAATGTGAAAAGTTGGAGAGCTCCTATTGCTTATTAATAATTATTTTAATAAGAAAGCAAAGAAGTAATTACTACTAATACAATACACCATGAAGAATTCCAAATTAATTAATGAATGCTTAAATGAGTTAAGAAGTATGAAATTCAATGATATTATATTTTATAGTGTTTAAATAATTAAAATTGAATTTTCATTATAATGACGGTTATGGAATTCAATAATATTTATAATTTTATAGTGTGGAGATGACATGTTACATTTTTAAAAAGTTATAAAATATTAAGCAAATAATAAAAGTATACCATCTCTTAATTTTAAATTAAAAACCATATATATATATTATACTTTTTATTTGCTTAATATTTTATAATATTTTAAAAGTGTCACATGTGAGTTTCACATTGAGCAAATAAGGAATCATACATCTTCCTCATACTGGGCTGTAAAAATTCAGTTGTGGGTGCAATAATAGTCTACAATAAGAATCACTATCAAACAACTTGTAAGCCCTCAAAGTTAATGTTTTAAAATTAGCTCTATTTTTTTTGAAATAATACTTATATTCAAGTAAACATTTTTCATCAATAAAGATCACATAAGGAAATATGAGAAAAAAAAGACAATATGTGCAATAGGGCAATAAGGATCTAATAAGGCAATATGTGCTCAATGTGGAACTGACATGTGAGACTTTTAAAAACTGTAAAATATTAAGCAGATAAAAAGTATACAATATACTAGCTTAAAGTTAAAAATTATATATATATATATATATATAGATATAGATATAGATATAGATATTAAAAGTGTCACATGTCACTTCACATTGAGTACATAAAGAGTCACACATCTCCCTCATATTGAATTTTAAAAATCAGCTTTGAATGTAATAAAAGTCCATAATAAGAATCAATATCAAACAACTAATATGCCCTTAAAATTAATGTTTTAAAATTAACTTTGTTTTTTTGAAATAATACTTATGTTCACATAAACATCTTACATCAATATATATATATTAGTAATTATATTCACTTCCTGACGCTGCTAATAAAGCAGAAATAAAATCTGAATAGGCATCCAGTCCTAAAAACTTGGCATCTTTGATAAGCAAAGACTCTTAGCCACATCATGTCTATGTACTTTCCACATATGACCTATTATTATTATTGTTATATTAAAAAAAAACAGACAGAGCAGCCTCACTCTCAGAAACACAATGAAAATGAAATTTTTGAGAAGGATAAACAACGCAAAGATCCTCAAATAGCACCAAATGTCACTAAAGCAAGAGCAAACGAAAGCCATGGAACCAGCAAACAAAACCACATGCCAATGCACTCTAGACATGATCTTAACAGCTCATGGCAAACTGGCAATCCTTCATATTTTCGAAATGGTTGCAGATAGGCTAGAGACCTCAAATAGGCCTCTTTTCGCTAGCCAAGTCTTAGAAGGAAGCCCCTATAAACCATGCAAACACGCATAAGCTTATATGACACCCACATTGACCAAACACTGAGCAACCTCCAAATTCGCAAACACTGATAGCTTATATAACACCCACACGACCAAACACTGCGCAACCTCCAAATTCACCAACTCTCAGCATCAAAGGACACCCACCATGCATTGAGTACACGGCCAAGGTCGTGGCACTAATGCAGGATTGTGTACTTATTGGAGTCATATTGAACCATTGTGTGCCCAAACTCCACTCCCAACCATGCATATAGGTCCCAACCTATCAAGATCATCTTGAACACATCCTCCTACGAGATGTTGATCTGCAGAGAACAAGGCATCTCACATGCTAAAGCT
Organism: Pseudotsuga menziesii; assembly: GCA_001517045.1. Classification (NCBI taxonomy): domain Eukaryota; kingdom Viridiplantae; phylum Streptophyta; class Pinopsida; order Pinales; family Pinaceae; genus Pseudotsuga; species Pseudotsuga menziesii. Next base: position 605,728 of record LPNX010166634.1, read on the forward strand.
AACCAGTCTTTCCAAGAACCTGTGTTTGCATCCCAAAGATCACGCCAAAGAAAAATATCCTTCCTGTTTAACCGTTGTGCCTAAGAGCGTGGAAGATCAACAATACATGTGTTCTGATAAGATGTCTCTCCAAATCCCAACCTCCATGACTGCCATCTATTTGCCACTTGATCAACCCTGCCACATTCCTCCAAGCAGACCAAATATTCCTAAAGATAACGCCCCCTACTATCTAAAACTGCCTAGGCGTTGAAATGATATCACATTAACCAAAGGATCTCTGCATCCTGCCAACATGCTGATCTGGGAGAAATCTATGTCTCAACAAAACTTGCCACAAAGAATACCCCTCCATATAACGAACCATCCACCTGGTTGCAAGAATGCTCCCCTAAGTCACCATATCAATCAAACCGAGACCTCCTTCATCCCTGGGCAGCATATAGACATTCCAATGCACCATCAGAAGGATCCGCTGCTCAACATACTTGGACCATAAATACAACCGCAAAATCTACTCCAATTGCCGAAACTAGGCCCTGCTAGGCTACCGGCATGACACATAATAGATGTGAGAGGACTAGAGGATTCTTCCTATCATAGTTTCTTTCCTGGAAAATGAGAGTTCCTTATTCTACCAAAAGAGAAGCTTATGCTACAAATGCTAAGGACACCAATCCCGCATGCCAACCAGGGAAAACCCCACACCAATGGGACTGCCTAGATAACACAGAATAACGCATAGGTGAAGTCCAAGCTAGAGGGATCGAGTCAGGGGGTCCTCCAAACCAACTAACCAATAGTGAGTTACTACCCCAATGCCTCACAAAAAACAGCCAAAAAGTCCTTAGCTCCATCAATTGATCCCCAACCCGCACTCACACAAAGGAGTGCATCGTCTGCAAAATGGTTGGTAACCATCTCCGAGCCATGTGGGAGAGAAATACCCCATATGCGCACTTGGAAGCAAGCAACTTCTAGAAGATAGCCCAAATAATCTGTTGTAAACACCTAAAGATGACAATTAACCATCCTTTATAAGTCTATTTTTTTTATATCCATCTGTATCAGGGCCAAATATGATCCAAATAAAACTTTATTATGAACTTTTGAGGCCATAACAGTAAACCCTGAGGTAACAGTTTAAAATAAATGCTAGCCCCACTAGGTTCCTCCAGTGAATTTCAGTAACGTTTATTTTTGTAGTTGGGCTATATTTAGTCTCTATTCTAGCAGTTTTGGTTTCTCTGAATATCTAAGTTTGGGCAATTTTATCATAGTTGTTTTATGAACCACAAGCCCGGACAGGATTGTGATTTTGAATGTGATAAGTGTAAATAGCAAACAAAGTTGAATAGACAGTATGGCCGATGTTTCTTTGCATCATGTTACGTTAGTAAAAAATGAAACTCTGAAAGCCAACAGTCCCCTTTGAAGATATATCTTTGAAATCTTTCAGACATTACACTGTAGTAATAGAAACCCTTTTTTCTGACGCCAATCCCCAAATAAACATTTAAACAGAAATAAGAAAATAAACCTCTATTCGAAATTTGTAAGGGGGCACCCTGCTTTCTCTGAGGATTGTCCAGTCTGGGCCTCTTTGCCGAGGACATTCTCCTATGACTATAAGCAGATCCTTTATTGGCCATATTAAAGTAATGGATGATGACACCGTCAGTTCCTCTGCTTCCACTTCGAGCATTGCTATAGACATGTGACAATGTCGATCCCTTTTCTACGTTCCCAGCTATGGTCTTCATGATTCCTACAAGGCAATTTGTACATGTGCTTGGATCTTATAGTTTGGGTTTAACCCTTTTAGCTATATTTAGTTTTACATTGTTTGTTTTATTCACATTGCTATAACATATTAGCTTTAGCTACTTTTTCACTCCCTAGGGGTTTATTTCTGCTCTGGTTATTTTCTATTCTTCTGGATGTAACTTCAAGTCCCATTGACCTGCTTTGGTCATTCATGGATATTAATATAATTTTTATTTTTTACTTTCTATAATATCTTCTAAATGAATAATCCCTTCGTTTTACAGCATAAGGAAGAGATTAAGCACCCATGCTATAAAAAAAAAGTAAAAAAATTAGATTTTGATTATAGATACTAAACTTAGAGTTTGATTTTAGATACTAAACTGGGTATATAAGATTCTGTTAAAGTGATTTTCAGAGTTTCATGTTGTTCTTGTGAATTTTGTAAGTGTAGAAAATTTGTATATTTCCACGAACCTAGTCGTATAGATAGTTACATTAAAAAAACTGGCTTTTTCTAGTATAAAATAGTCTATGTGCCATATGTTTATCTATACAGTCACTGACTGTGTTTGTGGGACTCTGTTATCCCCAACTCTCCATATAATCCAAGAGACCAATCTGATTTTTTTTTCATAAACCATTGCACATGCAATTATGGTTGTTTTGTAATTTCCCAAGTTATCCGAGTGGTCCAGAACAGGCCATAATCATAGAATCTATATAAACAATAAACAACAATAACTTACAAATACTGCAGCCCACTATTTTCTCCAATGTACGAAGGAATTTCACTAGAAATCATGTTGTTTCTTAGTACTCTGCACAAGGCATGATATGTTAGAAATCTTATTGTTTGGAAGACAAATAGCAAAGTCAATTGACTTACATTAAGTTTAGATTTATAAGCACAAGAGGCTAGTTCACTTACAGTTGAGTCAAATTCTTCAAGTTTTTTAAGAATGACAAGGATGTGACGCCTGAAGTCATGTCACTTACTCTCCTGCCAGAGTGCATAGAAAAAATATACCGGCAAAGAGGGAAGTCTAATGTTAATTTATGATCCAATTTACTCCATACTTACACTTCCATTTGAACTAAAAAAAGACTAGCACAAATGCCAATGAACATGTGAACAAATACATACAGTTGTGTCAAAGAGGTTAAATTGGAAAAGCTTGAAGGAATTGGACCCTTAAGAGCATTCCCTTGTAGCCTCCTGCATCGTCAATTGGTTCAACATCATGTTGAAAGCCGTAGAAGAACGTAAAAAAGAAAAAGGACAAACATCTGGATCAAATGTATGCTTTGTAGCGGTGCACTAAAGTTATAAAATATAGGGAAGAACAAATGTATAACTTTAAGAGAATTAAATATTAAAAAATTGGATCGACTCTTGCATTTTGAGAATGTTTTGGCACTACATGGAGTGCTGAATTAATGTTTCAGCAGAGAAGGGGGTGTACAGTAAGTTAGAAGAATATATGATCAGCAAAACTCTTATGCCGATCAACTAGTGCTGCCCTTGAGGTGTTCATAACTTCATATACATATGAATGCCTCTACATACACCCTAACAGTAGCAAGTGTGTAAAGTTCACCACAAATCAAGTAAGCCCTTTGCTACTGTATGATACGCTAAAGATTCTTATGCAAGCTGAAGGTCATTCAAATGAAACCCGGTACAAAAACATTGACAAATGACAAATAAACAAAAAAAAAATGAATAGAACTAGCCTGTTCTTTGGTAACAAACAAACTACCCTACCACCAAAAAATGAGCTACAAGTTACATTCATATGACTATCCTACAAAATGAAACCCGGAATATTTTCAGATAAGAAAATAAATGATTGAAATAGTGAATCTTAGGTTACATGTCTATTTTATAATTGGGATAATCACATATTTCAGCAGAATTTACATGTATATTAAAAGAAATGCAAATTCGGACCATCATTGGTGATTTCTTGTATTACTTTGATTGCTAAGCTGGTCCGAATTTGCATAAAATCCACTTATTTCATCTTCCGTGGTGAAATCTATGAGCAAATCAATGGGGTGGCGATGGGATCCCCACTATCTCCAATAGTGGCTAACATCTACATGGAACATTTTGAAAAAAGAGCCATTGAGTCATTTCCCCTAAAACCTCGTGAATGGAAAAGATTTGTAGATGATACAAACCTCATTTGGACACATGGGAGAGAGAACCTAAACAAATTCCTTATACATCTCAATAACCAGTCCGAACACATAAAATTCACAATGGAGGTCCAAGAAAACAATTGCCTTCCTTTCCTCTACGTTCTTATTACAAAAAATGAGGATGGATCATTGGCACATCAAGTATACAGAAAAAAGACGCATACTGATAGATATTTACATGCAACATCCCATCACCATCCCTCACAAAAATTAGGAATCCTGAACACCCTTGCCATCAGAGCCATAAGAATTTTTGACAAAGAACATCTTAATGAAGAATTGAAACATCTTGCTGAAGTCCTTCAAGGAAATGGTTACAAATCACAAGATATCAACAGAGCATTCAAAAAGGCAAAAAACCTCTTAATAAGAGACGGCAACAAAAAGAAACAAACCGAGAACACAAAAAAGGTGGTCCTCCCATATATCCAAGGTACCACCAACAAAATAGCCAGACTATTAAGAAAGAAACACATCGAAACTACTTTCTCCCCTCCCAACTGTTTAAGAAACATGTTGGACAAAGCAAAAGATCCAGTTGATCCGATGCTCAAAAAAGGAGTATATTCATTTCCTTGTTCATGTGAGGAGGAGTACATTGGAGAGACGGGAAGATCAATAAAAACAAGGTTAAAGAAACATTGCACAGACATAAAACATGAAAGAACAAAAAATTCAGCAGTAGCTGAACACTCCAAAAAAACCAATCACCACATTTGCATAGAGAAGGCCAAAGTCATAGCTGTGGAGGAACATTACAATAAGAGACGAATCCGTGAAGCTTTGGAAATCGAAAAACGACCAAAAAATTTTAACAGGGATGATGGATTAATTCTTAGCGAATCTTGGAAACCAATTCTAAACCTTTTAAAAAAACAACAAGAAGAAGTCGGCCAACATTAAGCCTCAATAATTAAAAACAACAACAAACAAGTCAGCCGACATTAGTCTCAATAATAAATTAAAAATTAATATTAATAAAGGACATTAAAGCACATAATTAATAATGAGCCAAACATGCTCCTGATGATGGACTCAACTGAGCAGTCCGAAACGTACGTCGAGTACAAAAACCACACACAGGTTCTCCATATGAACTCATCTCAAAGACCAAATGATCAAACCATCAAACCAAGAGTCCACTATTCAATGAGAGACGACACAGATAAGGAGTTGTGTCCTTTCTCGAGTTCAAAAAATGTTTCTAACCAGTCTCTATTTTTTGCTCAACTTAAGCCCATAATCTGTGTTCAGCCTATTATTCTGCTTTTCAACCTTGGCCAACATATTGGCATTCTCTATATGGATATTATACTATGTGTTGTAAGATTGCTTTACAATGGTGGATTTCATAACAGGCTCCTCACACTCTACCCTCCACGAAGTCAAAATCGCTTTTAGAAACCCCCATTTCTGGTCACCCGATATTTCCTCATCAACTCGTGATTTCTCAGCGATAAATAGGGAAAAAATCGGCAATATATCGGGAAAAAATTGGGTGAAAAAATGGGTGATTTTTTCATGAAAAATCGTCTCACTGAAAATCATGCAATTAATCACAACATCAACGTTTTATTGATGATGTTTGCAACACTATTTTTGCCACATTTCACAAAATGGGGAGCGTAGCGAAACATTTTGCGAAATCTCCATAAGTCTCTTGAACTTCTACTAGCTAAAGTCTCTTGAACTTGCCATAACCCAAGTCAAGAGCACTCTCTATTGGAGAGCATAGTTAGATTTTCATTTTCCTTGCATTAGGCATATAGAATAGTTAAAGTCTCTTGAACTTTTGTCATAAGACAAAGTCAAGAGCACTCTCTGTCGAAAATTTTAACTGTGTGCTCTAAACTTAATTTGCAACTCACACTCCCCATTTTAAAATTTACTTCGTTGCTTTCCGCTACCAAGTATGTTCTGTCGACCCTAAAAAGTTGGATTCGTACCCAGAACGGTGGTTGGATTTGATTGATCAAACAAGTGAAAACATTAATAAAACTTTAATCTCCATAACCAACGAACCGACGTTGTCGATAAATACTGAGGTAGTGGGCAAATTCTTGCTAGTGACGCCGGAAATCACCGTTGTCATAGAGTTCTAGATTGCTGGTTAAATCCTCCAAACACCTAGCCTAGAATACTGGACGACGGTCCGACATGTCATTGAGAGGAGCCACTGAAGGTATATCTTTCGGTTGATACCTTGTGTTCTTAGCCATAATAATCAAAGATCACTAAAACTTGCTAAAATCTACAAAGAGTACTTGCAAAACGATCTCAAAAACACTGAACTCTTGTATCAAGCATCCCAGTGCTACAATTCTTGACTCCGTTACCCGTTGGATAAGGACAATGGTCTTGTGATTATTCTATTTTTATATCTGAAGTGTAATTGTTCAAGTATTATTTCATTATGGATTATTTTGCTTAATTTAATTAGTGTTCTGTTTTATTTAATATATTGCAAGCATATCTTTGTATTATTTTAATCTTAAATCTGTGATCTTCCCATCAACAAACTCCTAAACAAACACCCATCCGCATCACCACATACAAAAAATTTAAAACATTGGGCCATAGAAACTCTTTGTTAGGGACTACCCCCCTTGGCTTCATTAGGAGTTAGCCTAAACGGAGGAGCTAGGAGTAGGTGACAGAACCTGGCTCTGTGCTTGCCCCCAAGGCCACACCTCTCCCACTTTCTGAAGTGAGGAGACAACTTTCATTAGATTTTTGCTGCTGGTGTGTATTAGGCGGACAACATATTTTGGCACTGTTTCCCGGGACAAATCGTTTTGTTCTTGGACGACCTTTGTTTCTTTTTAGTTTTTTTACATTTTTTCCCTTTTTTGGTAGATTTTTAGTCAAATCACTCTCTGAAATTAGACGTGAATCCACCTGGAGACTCCACTGTTAGTAAACACCTCTAGGTATTCAACTAGAAGAAACTCTGAAGGTTTTCTCAATTTTATCCCCAAGTTTGAAAAGGTTTATTGGAGGATACTGAACAAACTTGCTTCTCGTGGGATCCTTGAAGAACTTGGATCTGAGTTTGTTTCAGACATCCATCTTTTATTTCAAGAAAACTTAGAAAATTTTAATAATTGTTTCCTATCCACGATGGGTGAGTTTTTTACTCAACTCGACTTCACTCGGATAGCAGGTCAACCCCATGATGTTTCTGAGAAGGCTATTGATAAACTCATGACTTTTAATGGCACGGATGCGTCTACCTCTGCTGAGCAGCATATCATAAACTTTTCCAGACACTGTGGTTCCTATGTCATGGGTACTGACAAACATGAAGATGTATACATGACCTTTTTTGCTCTATCTTTGGATGGTAAAGCTAGAAACTGGTATGACAACTTGCCGAACAACTCTTTCGCTACCATAACAGCTTTCAAGGCTGCTTTTCTCAGAAAATTTGGCAGCAAAAAGGAACCTAGACATCTAGTGGCAGCCTTGACTAGTATGAAGAAATTAGATACCGAAACCATGGATGAATTCAACAATAGGTTCACAGATTTATCAAATTCCATCCCTACTACTTATGCTCCTCCTACAACTTCCACTTTGGAGTATTACATAGAAGCATTAAGTGGCAAAATCCAGTATCAGATAAGAGACAAAGATCCCACCACATTGCTTGAAGCTCAAGGTTTGGCTATCAAAATTAACAAAAACATGCAATCATAAAGTGAATCCAACCTCCATGGTTACTAGAGATATTCAACACCTTTAAAGATTAATGAACCCAAAGATAAAGATCCTTTATCAGCTATGAAGGATGCTTATGAAAAGCAGATGTTGGAAATTAAAAGGGAAATGACGAAAAACATGGAAGAAGCTAAACAGAAGCACCTGGCACAGTTAAAGGAAATACAATACAGGGTGATAACTATGGAAAGAACACAGACACAACCTGCTCCAAGAACCTTTCTTGCAAAATCAACTTGGCAAAGAAAGCCGCCCAACCATGAATAGAGGCCTCCTCATCAGTTAGAGGCTGCTAACATGGTTGAGAATTACAAGCCATTCTGGAGGGCATGCAAAGACTTCCACGAAGAATTTGGTTGCCACTATGCATGCTATGTTCAAGAGCATGGCCATCTAGAAGGTTGTGGTCCTAGTACATCAACAAGCAAGCCTAATTACATCAACAACGTAGGTGACATCCATAGCATCTCCAGGGAAAATTGGCCACAAGCCAACCAGTATCACCAGAAGGTTGATAATTTGACCCAATATTACGGTGAGATGCCTTCGGACGAACAAATCAACAACATCCAAAATTTCAAAGGGTTGACTTACCAAAGAAAAGCAAGAGATGGACCTTCTGCCCAGAATGCACCCAAGGTAACAACTCCAAATATTCCTAAAGAAGTAAATGATATTAAAGAAAATGTTGATTTGATTTTTGACTTGGGCAATTGGTTAGCCAATGCAAAAGTTCCTGTTCTTGTCCTAGAACTATGCAAAATACCTGGTCAAAAGGAGAAACTTTTGAAAATCTTAGATCCTCCAAATGATGCTAGTCCTCAAACCGAAGCAAGCCCTCTAAGTCTTGTAAATCCCCCTACCCCTAAGAAGGTCACTTTCTCTGACACCGTGGAGCGGATCTCAAACAATGTTTTTGTCGGTCCTCCTATAGTTCTACATACTAGGGACCCAAGAAAAGAAGATCATCCCCCTTTTTATGTATCATTGATGATAGGTGATCTTCTTCTACACAATTGTATGTTAGACTCAGGATCTAGTTCCAGCATCATGACTAAAAAGGTCATGCAACGACTTAACTTAAGAACTACAAGACCATACCAAAATGTATGTGCCATGGACTCTAGACCAGTTAAAGTTGAAGGAATGATTGAAAATCATTTGGTTGAGTTGGCTAAGTATCCAAACATCCAGATTACCATGGACATCCTTGTTATCGATGTACCAGATAAGTGGGGAATGTTTCTTTCTAGGAAGTGGGGTGCCACTTTAGGAGGATCAATCCAAATGGATTGGACCTATGCCACTATGCCAGCATCTGAGTTTTCACTTGTTAAATTGTATTCCGAAAAAGAAAAAAGATACCATGTTAAAAACCCTCAAAGACCATTGAACGAGTATGTTTACAACACTGATGAGCACAGAACCTATCAAATCAACTCCACCTTTTTGGACCCCATCCATGAAGAAATAAAGGATGAAAAGGTTGATGAGTTGTGGAGAACAAACTTTGATGGTGCATATTCTAAAGCTGGGAGAGGGGCTGGCATAATCATAACCTCACCCAAGGGTAAGATTTTCAACTTTGCTTTCATGTTAGAGTTTGAGGCCACGAACAATGTAGCAGAGTACGAAACACTTCTACTAGGCGTTGAAGTTTCCAAGGACATGGGTATAAAATTGCTTAGTATAAAAGGAGATTCGAATTTAATAGTGCAACAAATTAAAGGTCAATTTGCATGCAAGTGTCAAAGACTTAAAAGATATAGAAATGCAATTTGGGACACTATGGAATATTTTGATGCACTAAACATAGAAGCAATCCCCAGAGAACAGAATAGTGTGGCAGATAGATTGGCAGTTGCGGCATCCACCCTCCAACCATCAGATGAGATGTTGAATGGGGACTGTACCCTTGAAATTAACTATAGGTCGTCAATCCCAGAAAACATGAACCATTGGTAGGTTTTCAAAGATGATGAACACATCTTGAAATTTATTCATAACATAGATGAGTTCTCAAATTTCAACATAAATAAGCAGGAGGAAGGAAAGCAGTATCAGGAAGACAGCAAGCCCATCAATCCAATATCACGTGGCTTTACTAAACTGGAAAACATCTTTGACAGACAAGATGGGAAGAAAAATAATATCGACCAGATAAAACTGGGAGATTACATTGAAATAAATATTGGGTCGGAAACAAATCCAAAAATCATAAAAATTGGAAAAGGGACATCTGAAAAGGAAAGGAATGCATTGATAAACTTAGTCAAAGAATATAGGGATGTATTTGCATTTACTTATGATGAGTTTAAATCTTATAGGGAGGATGTGTTTCAACACACCATCCCCCTTGAACCTAAAATGCAAAATGTTAAGCCTTTCCGATAAAAACTTAGGCAAATAAACCCTAAATTGGCCCCTATTGTCAAGCAGGAATTAGAAAAGATGTTGGTAGCAGGTATTATAGCACCCACTCAACATTCATAATGGTGCTCCAACTTATTTGTGGTTAGAAAGAAGAATGGGAGCATCAGGATATGCATTGATTTCATAAATCTTAACATAGCCCGTCAAAAAGATAATTATCCACTCCCTAACATGGAGACCCTCCTCCAACGGGTCACTAGGTCTACAATGATGTCTATGCTTGATGGAATTTCAGGATATAACCAAGTTGCCATTAAAGATGAGGATGGACACAAAACATCTTTCACAACCCCTTGGGGAACCTTTGAGTATCTGAGAATGCCCTTTGGTCTTACAAATGCCAGGGACACTTTTTAAAGGGCCATGGATTATGCTTTCAAGGAATTGATAGGCAAAATCATTGAAATATACCAAGATGATTTAACTATTTTCTCAAAGGAAAGATCCAGCCATATCGACATCTTAGAAAGGTGTTTGAACGATGCAGAGAATTTGGTATTTCCTTGAATACAACCAAATCTGTCCTAGGGATTGATGAAGGGAAGCTTCTTGGTCACATCATATCAAAAGAGGGGGTTAAGATTGACCCTGAGAGAATTGAAGCAATAAAAAAAATACCTCTTCCAAAAAATGTTAAGAGTCTTCAATCCTTTAATGGACATATCAATTTCATTAGGAGGTTCATCCCAAACTTAGCTGAGTTAATGAAACCCATGCAACGGTTACTCAAGAAACATGCTAAGTTTGTATGGACTGATGAAGGGAAAGAGGCTTTTTCAACCATAAATGATGCTATCACTAGATCACCTGTATTGGTTAGTCCAGACTACACAAAAGATTTCATGGTGTTCTCTTTTGCTTCAAAAGATACTATTGTCAGGGTGTTGCTCCAGAAGAACTTTGAAGGGTTCGAGCAACCAATTGCCTTCATGAGTAGAGCCCTACAAAATGCAGAATTAAAGTATACTATCATGGAAAAGCAAGCCTATGCCTTAGTAAAATCTCTAAAGCACTTTAGAACATACATTGGCTACTCAAAAGTTGTAGGGTATGTGTCCCCCATGCTGCAGTGAAAGACATCCTGTCCCAACAGGATTGCTTAGGAACAAGGGGCACATGGGCATCCAAGATCCGGGAATATGATTTGGAGATTAAGCCCACCAAGTTAATCAAGGGGCAGGGTCTTTCTAAAATGCTCACTCAAAGAAATGAAGAAGCCATTGAAATGATTGCCGAAAACAATACTCCTCAACCAGCCACGACTCCTGCAGTTCAAGAACTTGACAATCACTGGTATTCTGACATCATTTACTTCCTGCTACATTTCACTTGCCTTGATCACCTCAAAGGTCACAAACGAAGGGCTTTGAGACTCAAAACTACTAGGTATTGCCTTACCCGAGAGGGTCTGGGTTGGAGGAACCCAGATGGCATCATACTTAGATGTGTTCACAAACAAGACTCCAAGAAAATATTGACTGAGTTCCACTCATGATTTTGTGGGGGCCATTATGCAGCAAATACAACTGCCCACAAGATCTTGAGAGCTGGATAGTATTGGCCCACTATCTTCGTAGATGTTCATAAACATGTCAAGTGTTGCCAAGAGTGTCAACTTTTCACGGGGAAGCAGAAGTTGGTTGCACTTCCCCTTACACCTGTTGTGGTCCCTGTCCCCTTTCAAGAATGGGGGCTTGATTTTATCGACAAACTTAAGGATAACTCTAGCAATGGCTTTTGCTGGATTCTTACGGAAACCGATTATTTCACTAAGTGGGTAGAAGCCATACCTACTAAGAATGCCACTGAAAAGGTTGTTATGGATTTCATTGAGGAAAGAATAATCACCAGATTCGAAATCCCCCTAAAAATAACAACCGATAATGCCAAGGCCTTCAGTTCGGGAGAAGTAAATGACTTTTGTTTTAAGTATGGCATTATCCTATCCCACTCATTAGATTATTACTCACAGGGCAATGGACTTGCTGAGTCCACAAATAAAAACTTAATGATCATTCTTAAGAAAACTGTGGGTGACAATAAAAGAGCATGGGAAAGAAACATTAAGTATGTTGTGTGGGAAGATAGGATTACTAAGAAGAACTCAACTAGAAAATCACCTTTTAAGTTGGTTTATGGACTCTCAGTCACCCTTCCGGTCAGCATGCAGATTCCAATCTTCAGACTGTTGAGTGAGTATGGAACGAAAAGATTGGAAACGGAACAGAGGATCCATCAGATCATAGAGTTGGATGACGCTAGAAGAGCTACCCTTGATCAGTCACTCAGACATCAAGAGAGTTTGAAGGGCACCTTTGATAAGTCACTTAGGCCTAGATCCTTCCAAGTGGGAAATACTGTTCTCTTATGGGATAAGAGAAGGGAGAAGCCTGGGAAGCATGGGAAGTTCGACAGCCTTTGGAAAGGCCCATTTATCATCCATGATACTGCTGGCACCAATTCTTTTTTGCTTAACACCATGGATGGAAATACATTAGGCCTGCCCATGAATGGGCAACACTTGAAGCCTTTTTATCGAAACAACCTCCAAGATGACCAAGGGGTCATCCCAGGGCTTCTCTAAACCCATCCTTGTTGTATTTTTATGTACTTTATTTTTGTACCAGATTTATATATCATATCCATGTAGAGTATGTTGTATCATAGCCTTTGTATATTAGCATTTTATCATATTTCATTTATATGCTGAAAATGAAAAGATTTTATGCACTTTGATTTGAAAAAGAAAAAAAAAATTGGTACTTCATCATGGCATATTTTTTATATCATATACATGGGACTAAGAAACTTTTGTTTACGTGCAGGTACCAGATATTCTTGGATTCTCAGACACTCTCTTTAATCAATAAATCAAGCGAGTACCCGTCCCATAGTTGGAGCCAGATGTTACCAACTATTTTGTATAATAGTTGAGCTTCCTATTGAGCCGCCAGTTATTGAGCATGATGAATGCTCATCTCCAGAGTTTAGAAGTTCAGTGTGTTCCAGAGTTAGCCAGTTTTTGGCAGAACTTTTTTTTTTTTAAAATACATGTTCATACCCCCTTGGGGAAAATGTAAAAAATGTCCTAGCATTTAAATTTTTATAAAAGGCTCAGCTTCCTGGACTTGGGCATCAAGCTAACTAGCCCAGAGTGTTTTTTCCCTTGGTTATTATTGGATGTTGAACAAACGACAAATAATTTCTAAGTTTTTCACTCGCTTCTCCAAAGCTGGGGTAGTTGTCTTGATGTTTCGGCCTTGGGAGGTTATTAGAGCCTTCGTGTCAATGTTTTTTGTCATGCTAGGCATTCCGATTGAATCGTATGAACATGTACTAGGTACCCCTAAGGTTTCGTTGGATTCCAAGAAAAATAAATTTTTCTGTTTTCTAAGCCATTTTTAATGGTTTAAATGGAAAAATTCAAAATGTAATATAAGTGTGATCCGGAGTCTGTTTTCGGCATGGTTGGGCTCATTTTCAAGCCCGGAGCAACATCTTTACTGTAGGGGCCACTTTCACAATCTTTCGGGCAGCCGAAGCATCCCGAAAGTCATCATTCGGCTAAAAATGCATCAAGATGGCATTTTAATGCTAAAAATAGACAAATTGCATAAAATCCAAAAAATCAAAAAAATCAAAATTAAGGTTAAAAACTAATATTTTAGGGTGAAAAGATGACATGGCATGTGGGCCATGGAGTTACGACCCTCTTCAAGGTGACATGGCATCCAAACTTTGGATAAAAAATAGTCACGTTTTACTCACATGAAGGAAGATGACGTGAGTATATGGTCTCATGCTAAGAGCTAGTGAATGTGATGGGTGGTATAAAGTGTGGACCCCTCTCACCACTTAATAATTATATTATTTTTTAAAACCATGAAATAATATATCCAAGGCATGGCTACGAATTAGTTTCAAAGGAAGATGACGTGAAGGTAAGTGAAGTCTCATGCTAGCGTGAAGTGTGATGTGTTGAGTGTAGCGTGAAGTGTGATGTGTTGAGTGAGATGGGGAGGGACCCATCCACTTAATATATTAAAAAATTATAAGCCATGTTTTAATACCATGCCGTGTCATAATGCATCAAATTCCATCCAACGAATTATTCAAAATAAAGGGTGACGTGAAGGAGAGCTCACTCTAGCGAATGGGTGGATACGAATGGTATAAGTGTGGTCCCCTCCACATTGTAAATTAAAACTATGGCATATATTTCCATAATGTATTCCATGCACAGCGACTGATTTCAAATAATTATGATGCCGTCAACCATTCGCTAAGCTGTCGTACCATACTCACGTGGAAGGAAGCTCACGCGTGAGGAATCGAAGGTTGTCGATTTGGAGGTTGGTAAATTTTGGTGGGATTTGATTGGGTGTGTTGGCAGCTTCAGCTCTTGTTCAGCCCAGTTCAACTCCGCTTCAGCTCAGCTGAACTCTGGATTGATCTCTGGTTCATTAAAAGCACCTGGGGCTTGGTATTTTGTATAAATAGAGGTGCTTTGTACTCTTTTCTTCATGGATCCTTTGTTGTAAACTTACTCTGTAGAATTTTGTAATTGCTTTATGCTTATTATTTGGAATAACATTAAGACTTTGGAGGTCCATGCGACTTGGTGCTAGTGGTGAATGAACTTTGTGAGGTGAATGCTTTCCATATGTTTCAATTCAAATGCTTATGTGTAATCAAATCAATTGGTTTTAGAAGTCTATTATATACAACGGAAAATCTTCCATTTACAGTTGATAATTTGGTTGATTGTGCTATTGTATCAAGATTTCATGAGCAAGAAATATTCAGTTGTATTAATGTTGATGAATCTTTATATGCTTAGCATGCTAGTTGATTGGTCTCATTGGGTTGTTTGAGTGGTTTGATTTTGAACAGGATTTGCCATCTTGGAGAAGGGTGTGATCTCGGTTGCATCTAGCTCATCTTCAAGATCACAAGCCTTTTTGTTTAACATTGGTTTTCTTTTCAGGATCTACATAGCTTGGATTATTTCAAGAAGGAGGCACTAAGGGTTTGATTTGCTTCAAGTTTTATCTTATAAACTACTTTAAAACTTGGTTACCTTGGAAGCCCTAAAACACCTTTCTTGCTTTCGTTTTTTTTTTTTTCCTCCCCTTCGTTTTTTCCTTCTCCTTAGCTCTTCTATTTTGCCTCTCTTCTTTCAATTTTTGCAGCCAACTGTCTTCTTGTTGGCTTCCCTATTTTTCCTTCTTGTTTGCAACCATCATTTCCTTTGTGTGGCTGTCCTATTCCTTATTATTTTGCAGCCAACTTTTCTCTTGGTTGGCTGCCCTCTTTCACCTCAATTTTCAGCCCTTTTGGGCACTTTTTCAACCACTTTTTGTCTTTCTTCGAGCCTTTTTTCTTCCTCTTTTTGCAGCCATCTTTTCTCATACTTGGTTGCCCCTTTTTCTTTTTTTTGCAGCCATCCAATTCCTTTGTTGGCTGCCGTGTTTCCTCATCATTTTTTTTAGCCTTCTTTTTACTCTTTTTGCATGTACATTTTCCTAGTTTTTCTTACTTCAAAATGATAAAAAATTTCAATTTCATACTTAGATCTTAGTTGCATCTAGTTTCCTTTTCATTTGATTTGACTAATGCTAAAGGGTGCTTGTAGTGTGATTTGCATTGTGTTGTAGGTTTGAGCAAAAGCAAACTCAAGAAGGGGACTTGAAGAAGAAGAAGAGATTATTAAAGAGAAGAAGAAGATTGCAAAACCAAGAGGAGATTTGAAAGCAAGATCAAAACCATGAAGACTTAAACACTCTCCTTTTTTGTAAAGCTCTTAAGAGCCCTTTTAAAAGTCACTTCTACCATCTTCATTTCTCATTCCAAGGTTGAAAATCCTCAAAAGTTGTATTTGATTAATAAAACAAGGCTAAGTGGGATAAAGCCTCTCATAGTTTGTATTTCTTCCCCATTTGGGGAAGAGTGTCTTGTGTGTTCTTAGCTTAGATTTGTTTCAAGTACCTAGATTAGTTTAATTTTTTCTTAGAACACTAATTGCTAGATTAGTTTCTACTTTATTTGAGCTATCATGTGATTTCATATTTACAATCTGATTGTCTCTTATAATAAACCAAAGTCTCTTGAACTTGCCATAACCCAAGTCAAGAGCACTCTTTGTCGGAGAGCATAGTTAGATTTGCATTTTCCTTGCATTAGGCATATAGAATAGTTAAAGTCTCTTGAACTTTCATCATAAGATGAAGTCAAGAGCGCTCTCTGTCGGAGAGTTGATCTGTGTGCTCATAATAATAAAATCATTCCAACTCACATTTCCCCACTTAAAATTTACTTCGTTGCTATCCCTCACCTAGTATGCTTTGCCAACCCTGAAAAGTTGGACTCGTACTCAGAAAGGTGATCGAATTTGTTAATCTTGCAAGTGATAACATAATAAAATTTTCACCTCCACAACCAATGCACCGGCATTGTCAAAAGTATTTGAGTTGTTCTTAATAAGGGCACTGGAAGCCCCCATTGTTTAAGTTTCCCGGCTTGCTGGTTAAGTTCTCCGAACACCTAGCCTGGGATACTGGACGGGTCGATAGGTCTCGAACGAAACGAATTAGAATACTTTTTCGGTTGGACTTTGATACCTTGTTCTCTTAGCCTTAATAATCCAAGATCACTAAAACTTGATAAAATTTACAAACAGCATTTGCAAAACGATCGCACAAACATTGAAATCTTGTATTAAGCATCCCAGCACTACAATTTTTGACTCCATGCCCATTGGATAAGACACTGGTCTGTTATTATTGCATTTTCATATCTCAAGTGTATTGTTCAATATCTTATCATTATGGATGCTTTTGTTTAATTCAATCAATGTTGTGTTTCATTTAAATACCGCAAGCATATCTTTGTAATGTTTTAAAATTAAAACTTTGATCTTCCTATCATAAAACTCCTAAATAACACCCATCCACGTCTGCAACCACCAAAAAACATTTAAAACATTGAGCCATAGAAACTCTTTGTTAGGGACTACCACCTTGGCTTCGTTAGGAGTTAGCCTAAATGGAGGAGCTACGAGTAGGTGACAGTACCTGGCTCTGTGCTTACCTCCAAGGCCACACCTCTCCCACTTTCTGAAGTGAGGAGACAAATTTCGTTAGATTTATGCTGCTGGTGTGCATTCGACAGACAACAGACACAATTTGAGAGAAGCTAAAGAATTTCTAGCACCAGGGGAGCAAGTGTAGAGAAGGGGTAAATGAATGGAACTGGAGACACTGCCCAGACCGTGGGACCAAGTCGCGATCTTCCTGAAAAGGTACATTACCCGTGAGGGAAGATATAAGGTTGTTTATACTTACGATTTTGTCCTATTGTCTCACTTACGCCATCACAAACTTATCAATATGCCATTTTATCTATCATAAACCTTACAAAACATGGCACATTATGCTAAGAACTCCAGACACCCACTCTCTTCTCTCACAAATCATGGGTTGATTAAATTATTGGTACAAAGATGTTTGACACAAAATAATTTAACATGGGAACAATTTGTTGGAGCTGCTGTGCATTGGGCACCTGTAGTAGCACACATTGGGGATAGAAAAGCCGAATAGAGCTCCTCAAATTCAGCTGGGGGGAGGGATGAAGAGTTGGAAGAAGGTGAAGATGAACAAGAGGAAAATTCAAGGGGAGTTGCAGCAGCAGATAGCCCTATGGAGGGAATCGTTGGACCAATAGAAGAAGATGAAGGAGCAGCAGTAGAAGAAGTAGAAAGGGTAACAGCTGCAGAAGCAGCGACAGCGTAAGCTGGAGCTGCGAATGCAGCAGGAGAAGGAGTGATTGCAGAAACTGAGGAAATAAGGCCTCAGGTTGTCGATATCGAAACCTCCTCGGAGATAAAAGGAACTGTAATCGAGCAGGAGGAACCTTTAGCAGGAATTGGAGAAATCTCTACCCTTCTTACACCAAACAAGAAGAGGAAAAGATCAAGTGTTGGGGAGGAATCATCCGGGAGAAGAAGAACTAGGGCTTCCTGGACAGCAGAAATGGTAAGCATTGAAATTCCCATTTTACCCACTGAAGCATAAGAACCAGTGGGTATTTTACCAATGGCTTCCATTGTCACGCAAGAACCTGTTGAAACATAGGGAGAATCATCTAGAAGAAGAAGAACTAGGGCTTCCCGGACAGCAAAAGTTGTAAGTACTGAAATTTCCACGTTACCCACTGAAACACAAGAACCAGTGGGTAATTTACCAATGGATGCTACTATTACACAGGAACTTGCTAGAACCAAACGAAGAAGAACTAGGAATTCTTGGGCAGCAGAAAGGGCAAGGATCGAAATTCCCATTTTAACACCTAGGGTACCCACTGAAACACAAGAACCAGTGGGAAATTCACCTATGGAGGCCACCGTTACCCAAGAACATGTGCAGCACCAGTTAGAAATGTTGGAATATGAAAATGAACTGCTGAAGGAAGATGCCCGAGTATTGAGGGAATAACTAGGAAGGTGGAAGGAGGTAAGCAAAAAACAAGCAACATGAGGCTTAGACACCTTGGCAGAAGCTGCTAGTCAGTTGAAGATCCACTTTCCAGCCAGGAAAAAGAAGGGCTTATATGTTCTGAATGTGGAGTTTTATTTAAATTGGCAGGATACAAGGTTGATAAAATGGAAATAGCAGCTTGGATATTGGCACATTTAGGCCAAGGAAGAAATGAGACACTGAATGAGGAACCAGCAGAAGAAATAGGATTGAAGATGGATGAGATTCCTGAGAATTACATGTAGATGAGACACTGCAGCCTCAGGATTCAGGGAACACTGAACTGCTTCCTTCCGGAAGCAGTACTGGGGAATTCAATTAACTTCCAGACCTAAAGCAGCATCGGGTGACACCGAGATTATGCAGGAGGAAGTTCAACAGCCTAAAGATATGGAAATAGAACATGACACTGCTACACAAGAACCAATGTCTTTAAACTTGGTTGTTGAAACTGCTATGATGGAATTGAAAGAATTAGACACTGCCACACAAGAACCAGTATTTCTGAAAACATTTGTTGAAACAACAGTCCAAACTGCAACTACTGAAACATAGGAAATAGCAGTTCAGACTGAGGCTGAAACTGCTGAGACACAGGAAATAGCAGTTCAAACTGAGGCTGAAACTGCTGAAACAACGGAAGCAACAGTTCAAACTAAGGATGAGGAAACAATGAACCATATTCTAGATGTTCAAACACAAGAAGCAACAACACAGGTGGAGGTTTTAGAACTTCAGGAGACAGAAGAGGTAACACTTTTAAATATTGAGGTAAGTAAATGGAAGCGTCATGTAAGAAAATTTGATGAAGGTATGATTTCCCTTACTGAGCATAAAATGATCATTCAAGAATTAAGGGGACAATGGGCTAAGGAAATCTTCTTTCAGAAAATTCGATGGGAAGAGATGCGGGAGAAGTTAAAGGAGTTAGAAAAATATGAGTCTATGGAAAAGAATAAAGAACAGATGCTCACTTTAGCTCATGAGTTATTGAGCTGCATAGCCCCTGTTATCCACTTATTTGTACCATAGTTGGATTAGCTGAAGAGCCGCCATTTGACAAACATGATAAATGTTTGTGTTCTAGTGTATTAGATGATTCGTCATTTGTGCCTAGCCTGTTTTGGCTAGTTAGTTTTTGTTTTAAAAAATTATGACCATGGCCCCGCGGGGTTTGTAATAAAATGTGCTAGTAGGGTGTTTTGAGTGGTTCAATCTCCTAAGACGTAGAATTTCAACTAAGGTATTCCAGGGATTTTTTTTCCCTTGTCAATTATGCTTTGCCTATAGCTGAGTATAATCGACGAGGTTTTCTCTCGCTTCCTTCAAAGCTGGAATGCTCGATTTTGAATTCTGGGCCTTGGGGGGTTATTAGGGCCCAATTGAGTATGTAGAAACCTACTAGACATTATTAGAATAGACTATGGTCATGTCCTAAGTCACTAGGACCCTCAGAAAAAATCCCGAAAAAAATTTACCAAATGCGTTGGATTTTTAATTTTTCCAAAGTTTTTAATTAAATTTTTCCATAGTTTAAATGAAAAAATTTCAATTTGTAATATGTCAGTCATCCGGAACCCGAATTCAGTGATTGAAGGCTCTAACCTTAAGCAAAAAATCATTCATGATCAGTCGGCCAACTATCTCCAAGTTTCAGAAGTTCATTCAGCCTCATAATTAATAATTTCTCAAAAAAATCATTAACAGAGAAATTATTAATTAAAATATTAAAAATGAATATTTTGGAGAAAATAAAAAACTCTCCAAAATAAACCAAATTGAATAAAATAAAAGGCTAAATGACATGGCATAGAGCATTTATGATGATTCCAATCAATATCGGTCAGTTTCAGATCAAGTATCGGAGTGTAGCAGTTGAACTATCAGTCAGAAATTTGCCCTCTTTGGTCAAATTCATTTTTGGTTGAAGTGTGGGTTATCTATTGGTTGGGTGATCATTACGAGGGAGGATGAGCTGTCTCACCCCCCGCTCATTATTTCAGCACTCAGTTGCAGCTCAGTTCAACTCCAAATCATCATGCCGAGCTCATTCAATTACTTCGGTGTTACTCTTAGTCCGGATTTAGGGATTTGAGCCCTATTTTCTTTCTTTTTTGAATAAGTAGAGGCTCTTTTGAGCTCTACAACATGGGATTTTTGGCATAGAAGCTCTGGAGAATTTCTATTGTAATATTTTGCTTAAGATTGAATAAAGTTGATGACTTTGGAGGTCAAAGCGGAAGTTCTATGTTGGTCATGATTCACCGTGTGAGGTGATACCTTTCTTTGCTCCTTTCTTATGGATTTTTAAGCATTTGGTTGTATAAATTTTGAAGGCTAACAATCTAGCACTATTTTATATAACCTATGCTTTTCTCTTGAAGATTGTATGCTTTCAGGTATCGTCCGATATACAGGGGCTATTTTATGGTTAACATTCATTCTGCAGGTTCCACAAGGAGTCATTTGCTTTCAGGAAAATTGAGAAGCATAAGCTTCTTTTCCTAATCCATCAAGTAAAAGAAATCTTTCCGGTTACTTTTTCAGTTTAATCTTAGTTTCTCCTTTCTCCAATATTTCCATGTATCTTATGTTTGTTTTGACCTGAGAAAGTAGCTTGGGATTTGATCCCAAGTGCCACATAATTTTGTGGCTACTTCTCTTTCCCCACTAGTATCCTTGTATACATCCAGCTAGTATGGACGGTTTCGGGACTAGTGCTTCTAGTGGTCACCTTGTTCGGAGGTTGATCCCACCTTTTTGTTGATTATTGAGTGATTTTCCCCCCTTCTTCTAGGTTGGATTTGGCCTCCTTCCACCTTGTTGTGTGCTTTTCTTCTTGGTTTTTTTTGCTACCCTCTTTTTGCATTTTTATGACAGCCACTTTTCTTTTCTTTCGCTGCCCCATTTTCACCATTTTTTGCAGCTCATTGATTGTCTTGTTCGCTTTCAATTTCCTGTTTTTAATCCTCCCTTTTTTCCCTCTTTTTTCCTTTGTTTTAGCCTTCTTTTGCCCCCTTTTTTTGCTCTTTTTCTATCTTCTTCTTTTGCCCCTTTTTGCAAGTTTGAAGAAAGGGTTTTAACTAAAAAGTAAATCACTCTCCTTTTTACATAAAGTCCAATAAAGAAGTTTCATGCTTTATATCAAAAGTCCTTTCAAAGGTTGAATTCCTAAAGGCAAGTTGTAAATTTCAATAAAGTTTATCTTTTGTTTGAGTGGGGTTTTTAATCCCCCACTCTCAGCCCCCCCCATTTGGGGAGGTTTGTGGTGTTCTTATCTTCTTATGTGCTTAGATTAGATGTGCTTTTGCTTAGAGTAATTGCATTATTTCTCTTAAAATACTAATTGTTAGATTAGCCCATTTTGCTTCATTAACTAAGTTGATTACTTCATCTTTTAAAGTTTTCTATCTTTCAAATAAGTAAATCAACTGTTTAAAGTAGAAATCTCTTGAATCTCACTTTGTGGATCAAGAGTGCTCTCTATCAGAGAGTTGTCTTTTATTTCGGTTTTTACTTACCCCCATGCTTTCTCGATTAAGGCCTAAAAAACCTGAAAGAGATTCTTGGGTAGATTAGTCTTTTTATTGTTTTATAAGTTAATCAATTAATATCTAAAGCCTCTTGAACTTGCCGTAATCCAAGTCAAGAGCACTCTCTATCGGAGAGCATTCCCACTGCATACCCTTGCATCAAGCATATAGTTTAGCTAAGTATCTTGAACTGTTGTCATAAGACAGTCAAGAGCGCTCTCTGTCGGAGAGTTTTAATTAATTTACTTAATAAAATTCTCTAATTCATATTTCCCGGCTAATTAATTTACCTCGTTGTTTCCTTGCCGGAGTATGCTTTGACCGACCTAAAAAATCGGAGTACCCAGAAACGACATTGGATTGTTAATCTCACAAGACTCATCTTAATAAAATTTTACCCTGTAACCAACGCACCGGTGTTGTAGAAAATTTCCTAAGTTTTTCTTAGTAAAGGCGCCGGAACTCCCCGCTATCTAGAGTCTCAGCTAGCTGGTCAATCTTTGTGATACCAACCTAAGATACTAGGCGGGCTTTCATGTCTCCAACGGATTAACTTGGAATATTTTCCCAGGTATTGAAACCTTTCGCTAAATCCCTAAACAATACCATTTAAAACACTTAAAAAATATACCAAGAGCACTTGCACAACGTTACATCCACTAGCTTTATTTCAAGACTTGGTTTTATTTCCTAAAGCATTGTAGAGCTTTGACTCCATAAAAGCACTAGTCTATTAATCTATGCGTGATTGTTACATCTGGATCACTTGTCTTTAGCTTATTTAAATCTTTATCTGTGAATGCATCTTTATCTTATAAAGTCTTGATATATTGTTCATCTTTTAATCCAGTGCAGGAACGTGGATTTTTTTTTCTTATGCTTGAAATTCATAATTTTAATCATTTCTAATCACAATAACTCCTAAACAACACCCATCCGCATCAAAACATCAAAAACTTAACTTAAACATTGATCCATAGAAAACTCTTTGTTAGGGACTACCCCCCTTGGCTTCGTTAGGAGTTATCCTAAACGGAGGAGCTAGGAGTAGGTGATAGTACCTAGCTCTGTGCTTGCCCCCAAGGTCACACCTCTCCCACTTTCCTAAGTGACGAGAGAGCTTTCAGAAGATTTCTGCTACTGGTGTGCAATCGACGAACAACAGCCCCCTCCCCGTCCTACCTTGTATTCCTATTTGAACAGATGATTTTGTTTCAGATTAACACTTCAAAGGAAGGAAGACTATGGGAGATTATAAAACCTTCTTAATTTTTGGAAACTTTCACCCAGAGTGAATTCTCTGAGCAGAATTTGCTATGTGAATTATATCTGCATGATAGGGCATTCATGATGGATCAAGGATGTTGGGAGCGGGGAGCAGGAGTGGGAGCGAAAAACAAAATTTTCAAAAGATTCCGATTTGGGAGTGTTTTTTATATAATATATATTTTAATACATATATTAAAAAAAACATGTATTATACCAAATTAGCTATACAAAACATAGATATAACCATTAATACACATGTCACATATAACATCAATCATCTAGGAGCTATGACTTGTAACATTGTCATCAAATGATCAATCATCAACAACATCAATTTTCAAATTTCAACATATAATATTTTCCATCAACAAACTCTAACAGTCTAGACTCTAACAGATAACATCAACCATGAAATGAAACAAAGCATCATAATATCATATTCAATACCAAAGAGTTGTAAGATAATAAAATGATAAGAATCAAGATGCAATCAATAATTTAAAGTTCAAACTTCAAAGTACGCCATAGTGTTTACAAAATAGGCCATAATAAACATGAAATAGAAAGTATTATGATACTATCTACTAACTTTTCCTCTTGCTACGAGGAACTTCCAATTTTTTTTCTCGTGTTCTAGGTGGAATAGGAGCGGTGGAAGTGATTGTGGAACACGAGAAGAAGATGAATGGCCCCCACAGATCGTCACACATTGTGAAGCTAAAGGAAAAACTCCTGAATCTGTAAACATGTTGGTGGTTGGAGGTGGCATCTTTGATGTATGAATCGGATGAGGATCACCCTCATGATCACCCAATAGTTCATCCTCCAAGCGCTCTAATGCAATGGCTCCATCCTCCACATTAGCCTCCTCTGGATTGTTGTCCCAAGTCAAAAAATTTCTATCATTCTTGGCCGCTTCACAATAATGGGACAACAACCTCAAGTTGTAGTGCACATAAACCAAACTTTCGGCCCAAACTGTATTCAAACTATTTCTCTTGACGTTGTTGATAAAGTTGTAGGTGCTCCAATACCTCTCTACAGAAGAACTATTGACAACCTATGAAAGCACCCTCACCTCCAATTTATGCAAATATGTGGCACCATTTTCATACATGTTCCACCAACGGATGGGATCCAACCTCTCTTGATCTTTGGTTGCATGCAAGGTACCAAAGACTCCATGTTCACTGATGTATTGGCTCAATTCACTCCATACTTGAGCATACTCCTCCTCATCAGGGAACAACTTGTCTAATGCAAGCATATACCCATTTTGCACCTCTGGATCTGTGTGTGGTCCTTTCCTAACTCCACCACCAGGTGTAGGTTGGGCCAACCAAGATGGAGAATAATATTTTAGGGTAAGGACATATGCAAGGGCATGGAGTGAAACATTCAAATTATCCCACCTTTTGACCACATGTTTATGAATATGGTCATATAAGATTGCATCTCTTTGCTCAACAATGTCTTTGATATGACCAAGCATGCTATCCATTTGCTCATACACCTCCCCAATCACCACCTGATCTATATCTGCAAAACGAATCATATTATAAACGGGCTTGGTGAACTGTAGAACATATTTAACATGTGTCCAAAAATGACCATCAAGAACAGTGTCCTCCACATCCTGAAAGTCATGTCTATCAGATGCGCTTGCAACTTTGTCTTTCGATCCCTGCCATGAATCACTTGAGACCATACTAGCCAATGCCTCTCTTACCTTCAAAAGCCTCCTGAAGGTGAGGTAGTAGCTACCAAATCTAGTCTTCGCAATCTTCAATACCTCCAACCTAGAGTGATTGCGAAAAATGCGGCGTGCCATGCTATGATTGGTGATAAATTTTATCATTTTCTTACCTCTCTTGTACAAGGCATCAATCCATCAGTAACTAGGGTCCTTCATCTTAACAATATCATGCATCAAAAGATTCAATGTGTGAACCAAACACCCTGACCAAAATATGTTGGGATACTTATCCTCAATGATTGCTCCTGCTGCCTTGCAATTAACAGCATTATCTGTGATGACTTGAATGACATTGTATGGCCCAATCGTTTGAATGGTGTCAAGTAAAGGTTGTGCAATATTGATACCAGTCTTGTAGCGATCTGAGTAGTCATGAGCTGAAAGGAAGACCGCACCACTAGCAGACACACCAAGAATATTTATCAATGGCTTGCCTTTAACATTTGTCCACCCATCCGATACAATGGATACCCCATATAACGACTAATCATTTGTAAACTTTCCAAGAGCACTATTGATTTTGGCTCTTTCCCTGTCAAGTCCCATGGTTCTAGCTTTGTCATACCTGGGGCTCCTATATCCTTTAGGGGCACCATTGATGGCTTGTACCATTTCATGCCAATAGGGTGAGCAAAGAACATTGAATGGCACACCACATGCATCGAGAAACCTGTAAACTTTTGCATCCACATCATCTCTACAACCAAGGTCAAGGAAATCTGATAATGTTTTCCACATAGAGGAGAATTCACTAGCATGGGTGGATGATGATCCAGATCCACCACTAAACATTCTCTGTGGGGATTCGGATTCGACCCTTGATCTCTTGGAATTGTTTTGAGCGACCTCTTCTTCCATCCTGTATTTGTTTCTTTCTTTACCTGGCACTTTGTCCATTGTTTTGACTCTAGTAGCCTTACTTTGATCACATGGCATAATCCCACACAAATGCTTTCTCACATGAGTATATGAACCTGTGTAAGTTTTATTACAATGGAGGCATGTAAACTTTGTGGTTCCAACCCCTCTCCCTCCCCCAAGCCTTGTCACATACTTCCACAAAGGTGTTGTGTCTTTTTTTAGCCCCTCATCACTCTCAATCTCCTCCTCCTCCTCTCCATGGTATGTGCGGCTCCCTACCTCTTCATCCTCATCATTGCCACCACCAAATCTACTTCCCACCACCACCATCATGAGAAGAATCGGAACTAACCACAAAAACCACATACCCATCATGCTTGTTGTTTCAATATGAGAATCACTTCTTGCCTACAATAAAATGATGGAGAAGAAGAAATTGGAAAGGGTAGGAAAAAAACACATACAAGATTTAAAAATTTAACATAGTGAAATAATTTTTTCAAAAACAAACAAAGATTGGATTTTTAGAGCCTATCTCTTTAGCTGTTCAAGGATGGTTGAATGTCTCTATGGAAGCCTTCAATCTTCCTTTCAAGCTCTCACAAATAGAAGCTTTCAATCTCCCCTCTAATCTCCCTTCCAAGCTCCTACAAATTTGCTCTCAAACAATTAGCAAAGCCACTCAGAGACCTAGCAGGGAAAATGAAAACAAGCAAATGAGCAATAGAATGAGTCCAAATAGAAGCCAATAGTGTTTATAAATACTAATTAAACCCTAGGCAACCATCAAAAAACAATTTTTTTTCCCCAAAAAAAAATGAGAATTTTTTTTCCTTCACGTGGAATCGGTCAGGGAGCGATTTCGGGAGCGTTTTTTTGGCTGAGGAATCGCTCCAGGGGCGTCGATTCCGAATCAATTCCCTCAACGATTCCGAAATTTCAGGGAGCATTGTTTTTGGTAGGAATTGCAATTCCAAAAATCGCTCCTGGGAGGAATCGATGAGGAATCACGAATCCTCATCAATTCCTCCCGGAGCATGAATCAGGAGCGATTCGTGAGGGGGAGGAGCGATTCCCCGCAGCTTAGTGATGGATACTCAAGCTAACCCAGTTCCCTATATTGAGGATATTCATTTAAGGTCATTTAGCTCTTTTGTCACTAATCATGTGTGTTGGTCGAGGGCCTCACAAACCATCCAGAGAAATGAGGACAACTCCACTCTGTCGATCCGTGGAGAACCTAGAGGCCCTCTCTTTCTGATTGCTAGGCACAAGAGAAACCTTACATTTCCAGATAAAGTCAATCAGTTGGTTGTATTTCAACATAAGGTTATCCTTACTTGTGTTGATCTGATATCTCCGCAATAGGACATTGCTCTGCAAGGAAGCAGTTAGAGATGGGAATCTTCCCCTGTAGCCCTAAGGGAAAAGCACCCATTTTGTTTTGAAAATTTTAAATATTCCTTGTCAAGGGTACCTGGCTATGTTAAATGCATGTAGTCTTGTAACCTAAACTGGTTGGGTTTGAGGTTTAGACTCCCTCTTATTTGGTGGCTAGACAGAGACTACAAGGGCATCTACAGGATGACAAATAAAGCTGAAAGACTGTTGGGGTGCTCTAATCACGAGCAATGGGTTTTTGCAACCGAAGGAGGTGCCAGAACCTACATTTAACCTCACAAATTTTCATAGGAGGAGTCTTGAGTCCGATTCATACTCGAACTAGTTCAAATTGTTGCATGAGGACATGCAATCAGATAGCTGGGGGGAGATGTTGGGTCCCGAATTTACCCCTTTTTTCCCTACTCTATTTCATCCTTTCTCCCTATTTTTCTCCCCATTTTGCAGCTAGACTCTTATATTTCTCATACAAACAAGCATAAAAGTTCCAGGTATAAATCATTATTCATTACTTTGTTTTATGCTTGGTTTTATTTACAATTATGAATTTCACCTTTCTTATGTGCTGATCTGTTAATGACTTGAAAGAAGGATTCAAAATCACCAGGTGGCGCAACTACAACAGCTCGTCATATCCTAAAGTTAGTCTTTCTTGGCATCCGCTATCTGCTCGATGGCTTGGTAGATATTAATGATGAAGGAATCTCGGATACTCCTTCACGACTGCAACTGAAACTCCTAGAGAATCTTCCACATTCTATTGGGCATGTCAGTTCGCAGAACAACTCAAAGTAAAATCCTATTTATCCCCGAGCTGATTTTATGCAAGGGATTGTTAGCTGTAAGTTTCTTGATGATTTGGCATCCTAAAGATCAAAGATCTTCATGGCTGCCCGAAAATTATGTAACAGAATAGTTTTACTCTTGTATAAGTATGCACAAACAGGGAGAGCTAGGGGTTCACAAATTGTAAGAGATATAACAAAGTGACTGTAACTGTAACTACAATTTTTATCAAATTAATAAAGGAGTGACAATTCTCAGTATTTCTCTGTTGCAGACTTTGTGAGCTTTTGGTAGCATCTCTGTTTGAAGGCCAGGGCCCGCCTTCTAACAGAGTTGCTGGTAATTTAGATGCTTTAGTATTTTATTTCTGTTTGTGTGGAATTTTAGTCTGATATATCTTTATGGTTAGTTGCAACTGCATTTATTTATTGATTGCATCATTTGGTTTTCCTTTGGCTTGTTGTAGGTCGTTTGGTGTGACAGTCGACTATGTAGTTAATATTTTCTTTCATGCAAAAGTGTGTTAGTAGCTGTTACAGACTCGCTCAGGTCCTATGTTGTGTGTGTTATTTATCTTTCTAGAGTTTGCCTGATTAGATAAGTCTTTTGCTTTGATGAATTTGTTGTTTGATTAATGAGTAGAGATCTTTCTGATTTGGTAAATTAGACTTCCATTTTCTACAAAAGTAATTCTAGGTGGATTTCTCCTTAGATCATAAACCTTAAGATTAACATGATAGGAAATAGAAGTTCTTTTCAATTCCTAGATGGGTAATGTTATTTTGGATTCTTACAGAGAGATGAGGTGGTTGAGTAGTAATTAGAATTGAGTGATTTTCATTTTACTTATCAACTACTAAAAATGTTTATGCATATACTTTGCTAATTGCCTTTGAAATAACAGACTTCCCTGGGTTGACAATTAAATATTGAACACTCTTCTTGTTAAGTAATTAATGAGTATATAGAGTGACCAACAACCATCTCATCCATAACTAATAAACAACAAGAGCCTTAGAAACTCTTTCATAGGGACTACCCCTCTTGGCTCCGTTAGGAATGTCCTAAACGAAGGAGTCAGGAGCAGGTGGCAGTACCTGACTCGAGACTTGCCCCCAAGGATACACCGAGTAGGTTGAATATTTTTGCTATGTTCCCCCCAAGCTGTGTGTAAGGCAAAAACATTTTTTGGCATTGTTTCTCGGGATAAATCTTTTTATTCCCAAAGTCGACTTACCTTTTTCTTTTAGTACTTTTTTACCTTTAAAATAAAATTTGATTGATCTAGTCAACTTTTGAATTGAACTCCATCCATTTATCCCTTAATCCCACCATGGTATTATACTAGAATATATTCTGAAGGCTTATTTGATCTCATCCCTAAGCCTGAAAGAGATTATAGGAGCTGGCTAAATCGACAATCTTCTCGTAGAATCCTTGAGAATTTAGGATTTGAGTCCATTTTGGACATCCATCTTCTCTTTGAAAATCAAAACAGTAGTAGTAACTTGCCTGGAGAAATGACTGATTATTTCAAAACCCTTGACTTTATTTAGATAGCAGGTCAGCCACATGCTATACCAGACAAAGCTATCGAGATACTTCCAACCTTCCAAGGAAACAGTGCCATCACTTCTACTACTCACTTACAAGGTATCTCCAAATGTTTCTTCAGTTGGGTTAGAGACTTTGTTCAACAATATGATGATGTGTATATGAAACTTTTTGCCTAACCTTTAGAAGGAGATGCTTATGATTGGTACACGGGCCTAGATGACAATTCCTATGCTAATTATGCTGATTTTTTGAAAGGATTTAAGGAAAGATGGGGAGATAAAAAAGAACCTTGCCATCAACTATTCGTCCTCCATACCATAATAAGAAATGAAAACAAAACTATGGAGGAGTTCAACAAAAAGTTTCAGGAGGTTGTGAAAAGCATCCATTCCAATTTCAAGCCACCCAACAAATCCATCGTTATGTACTACATGGAAGCCTTGAGCGTAGAGCTGAGATACCAACTTAGGGATAAAGAACCAGACGATCTTAAAAAAGATCAAGAACTGGTTGTTAAGATTGACCATAATATGCAAGATTCGGGAAAATCAAACATTCCCGAATACATAAGAGCCCTTATCCCTCCTAAGCAACAAGAGATTAAGGATAAGGATCCCATGAATCATATGAAAGAGGATTATGGTAAGAAAATCAAAAAGATGAATGATAGGATGGAGGCCTTACAAGCCGATTATGCAACTCAACTAAAGTATATGCAAAATCGGGTAGTAAACATGGAAAGAACTCAAATCAGTCAGAAGAATTTTCCTCTTAAGGGAAATTGGGTTCAAAAGAAAGCCCCACAAGAGAAAAGGCCCCTTAATTAGCTAGATTCCACCAACACGGTTGAATAAATCATTCCCTACTGCAGACCCTGTGAGGACCTTCATGAAGAGTCCACATGTTACATGGCCCGTCAAATCTTAGAGCATGGTCTTCTAGAATCAAGTGATAGTGAAGAGTATTCAAGAGAGCCTGAGTATGTCAACACAGTAGGACATCTCCATCCCGTTACCACAGAAACCTAGAGTCAAGCTAGCGAATACAGTCAACAATTGGATAATCTTACTAAGAAATTTGGTATTAAGCCTACAACTGAACAAATTAAAGAAATTCCTAAGTTCAAAGGCCTCACCTATCAGAGAAGGAACAGTCTAGGAACTTCAAAGAGTAAACAATATCCTCTTAAAGTAACCACTCCTCCTGGTTCAAGTAATGTAGGTCTTGATTTGGGAGCTTGGTTTTCAAAACCTAAAGTGTCAGTCCTTGCAAGTGAAATAGTTAAAATTTTGAAGCAAAGAGAAAATTTGTTAAAAGTATGAAATGCTCTATCTCCCAAAAAGGTAATTTTTAAAGAACCTTCAGTAAAACCTCCTCCAACTCAAAATAATGTCCTAGATGATCCTGTTGTAATTTTGCATACTATGGATTCAAGAAAAGAAGATCATACCCTTTTTTATGTATCATTGATGATGGGTGATCTTCTTCTATGCTTGATTCAGGATCCTCTTCCAATATAATGACTAGGAAAGTTATGGAATAGTTGAACTTAAGAACAACTAGGCCTTATCAAATTGTTTGTGCTATGGATTCTAGAGAGGTGGATGTAGTAGAAATTATCCTAAATCAACAGGTGAGGCTGTCTAAGTACCCAGATATTCACATAGACATGGACATTATGGTGGTTGATGTGCCAAATAAATGGGGGATGTTGTTGTCCAAAAAGTGGGCTGCTATCTTGGGAGGATGGATCGAAATGGATTGGACTTATGCTATGATACCTGCATCAGAAGCTTCACAGGTAAAGTTGCGTATTGAAAAGGAAAAGAAATATCATGTCGAAAACCATAAGAAACCCTTAAATGAGTATGTTTACAACACTGGTGATATTGGAACCTACACTTGCTATTCTACCTTCTTGGCTCCCCTTAAAGAAAAAATGAAAGATGAGAAGGTAGATGAGATATGGAGAATTGACTTTGACTATGGTCATTCCATAGCTAGGAAGGGGCAGGTGTTGTCATCTCATCGCCTAAAGGGAAAACCTTTGGCTTTTCCTATAGATCAAAGTTTGAGGCGACTAATAATGTAGCTGAGTATGAAGCTCTTTTACTTGGGTTATAAATGGTTAGAGACACGAGGATTGAGATATTAAACATTAAATCCGACTCTAATCTAATCATCCTCTAGGTAAAAGGTCAGTTTGCAATCAAGTGTCAAAGGCTAAACAGGTATAGGAATGCAGTATGAGATAGTATGGAAATTTTTTATGCTTTGAACATAGTTGCAATTCCTAGAGAGAAAAATAGCATGGCGGATCAATTAGTAGTGGCAGCTTTAGCCCTCCAACGCTCACAGGAACTATTATATGGTGATGGTAAAATTGAGATCAAATTTAGACCATCAATCCCAGACAATATGGAGCATTGGCAGGCTTTTCGGGATGATGAACAAATTCTTAGGTTTATCCACAATGTTGAAGAGTTCTCAAATTTCAATGTCAATCATCATGAACAGGGTAAAGAGTATCAGGATGAAGGTGATCAGCTTAGGAATCCAGTTTCACGTGGAATTGTAACACTTGAACACATTTTTGACAAACATGATGGTAGAAAGAATAATATTGATTCAATGAAACCTGGAGATTACATACAAATTAATATTGGATCAGATAAACACCCAGAATTGATAAGAAATGGAAAAGGGGAAACTGAAAAGGAAAGGAATGACTTAATAAACTTGGTTAAAGAATAAAGGGATGTATTTTCCTTCACGTATGATGACCTTAAGGCATATCGAGAAGATGTATCCTGACATAGCATTCCCTTAAACCAAGATATTAGAGAAGTCAAACCCTTTCAGCAAAATCTCAGACAAATAAACCCCAAGTTAGCCCCTATAGTTAAAAAGGAACCTGAAAATATATTAGGTGCGGGAATTATTGCACCAACAAGACATTCATCTTGGTGCCCTAACTTAGTGGTAGTAAGGAAGAAGAATGGTAGTCTAAGGCTATGTATATATTTCCAGAATCTAAACATAGCTTGTCAAAGGACAATTATCCATCGCCCAATATGGAGACTCTCCTCTAGAGAGTAATAGGGGCGGGCACGATGTCCATGTTGGATGGATTTTCAGGGTACAACCAGGTAGTGATTTAGAAGGAAGATAGACATAAAACTACCTTTACCTCCCCTTGGGGTAATTTTGAATATTTGAGGATGCCTTTCAGTTTGTTGAATGTTGAGGCCACTTTTTAAAGGGCCATGGACTATGCATTCAAGGATTTGATTGGAAAGATCATAGAGATTTACCAAGATGACTTAACTGTTTTCTCAAAGGAAAGATTAAGTCACATAATCCATCTTAAGCAAGTTTTTGAATTATGTTGGAAATATGGTATTTCTCTTAATCCGACAAAGTCTGTTTTTGGAATTGATGAAGGAAAACTCTTAGGACATATAATTTCCAAAGATGGTGTAAAAATTGACCCTAAGAGAATTGATGCCATTAAAAATATCCCCTTTCCTAAAAATGTCAGATCTCTCCAATATTTTAATGGGCACATCAATTTCATTAGAATACTTATCCCAAACTTGGTTGATTACTAAGGTTATTGAAAAAGTGTGCCAAGTTCGAGTGGACTAATGAAGGTAGAGAAGCTTTCAGATGCATTAAAGAATCCATCACTAGATCTCCTGTCTTAGTCATCCCAAACTATTCCAAAGATTTCAAGATCTTCTCCTTTGCGTTCGAGGATACTATTGCGGGGTTATTTTTCCAGAAAAACAATGAAGGATTTGAGCATCCCATCGCTTTCATGAGCCAGTCCTTGCAACACTCTGAGCTTAAATATACAACCATGGAAAAACAGGCTTTTTTCTTAGTAAGATCTTTTAATCACTTTAGAACATATGTTGGTTACACAAAGATAGTATGTTATGTACCTCACACGAAATTTAAGGATATCTTGTGTCAATGGGATTGCTTAGGAAAAAGGGACAAGTGGGTGTCTAAAATACAAGAGTATGATCTAGATATTAAACCCACAAAATTAATCAAAGGACAAGGCATAGCAAAGATGTTAACTCAGTGTAATGAAGAAGCCTTAGGAATAATTTGTTAGAATGAAGAACCTACACCGAGCATGCCTCCAAAATTGCAACGTTTAGATCAACATTGGTACTCTGATATTATATTCTTTCTTCAAAACCTGACATGCCCTAAACGTCTAGAA
Source organism: Pseudotsuga menziesii (assembly GCA_001517045.1). Lineage (NCBI taxonomy): Eukaryota > Viridiplantae > Streptophyta > Pinopsida > Pinales > Pinaceae > Pseudotsuga > Pseudotsuga menziesii. The sequence goes on from LPNX010166634.1 coordinate 639,793, forward strand.
GGTCATAAAAGAAGGGCTTTAAGGTTAAAAGCTGTCAAATATTGCATCACTCAAGAGGGACTGGGTTGGAGAGATCCAGATGGAGTGATCCTTAGATGTGTCAATGAGCAAGAGCCTAAGAAACTCTTGACTGAGTTCCATTCGGGATTTTGTGGTGGGCATTATGCAGCAGATACGACAGCCCACAAAATCCTTAGAGCAGGTTACTATTGGCCCTCCCTATTTGTAGATGTTCACAAATTTGTCAAGAGCTGTTGGTAGTGCTAATTATTCATTGGGAAGCCTAGTTTGAAATCCTACATTTTCAACCAGTGGTGGTCCTAGCCCCTTTCCAGCAGTGGGGGCTTGACTTCATTGGTAAATTCAAAGATAACTCTAGAAATGGTTATTGTTGGATCTTAACAACTACCCATTATTTCACTAAGTGGGTGGAGGATATCCCCATTAAAAAAACTACTGATAAAGTTGTTATGTATTTTCTAGAGAATAACATCATCAATAGATTTGGTGCTCCAGTCAAAATAACAACTGATAATGCCAAATATTTTAGTTCAACAGAGTTCACCAGCTTTTGCTTCAAATCTAGCATTATCCTATTCCATTCTTCCAATTATTACCCATAGGGTAATGATCTTTCTAATTCCAACAATAAGAAGTTAATGACTATCCTTAAGAAAACATTTGGAATTAATAAGAAGTCATGGGATAGTAAGATTAAGTATGCACTTTGGGCTAATCTTATAACTAAGAAAAGTGCAATCGGGAACCCACCTTTCAAACTAGTATATGGTTTGACTATTTCATTACCCATTTACCTTCAGTTACCTGCCATGAAGATGCTCCAGGAATATGAAATGGAGGAAGATTCCATGCCCAACAGGATCAATCAGATCATTGAGCTAGATGAGAGCTAAAGAAAGGCCCTTGACCATAGTATCAAAAATTAAGATAAAATCAAAAAAACCTTTGACAAGTCAGCCAAGCCAAGACCGTTTCAGATTGGGGATACGATTCTTCTTTGGGATAAAAGGAAAGAGAAGTTGAGCAAGCACGAAAAGTTTGACATCCTGCAGATGGGTCCATACATCATATATAATGTAGCTTGCACAAACTCATTTCTCCTTAATACTATGGAAGGAGAAAAGTTGCTCTTACTAGTGAATGGGAAACAATTGAAATAGTTCTTCAACAATGATATTTAATTCCCATTGGGGAATTCTAAGGGCTTTCCTAAAACCCTATCTCTTTCCTTTTAGTTTTTTCTTTTTGTACCATAGTTTTGTACTTTATCTTTTGTATCATAGTTTAATTTTCTGTATATTATGTATGTACCATAGTTTTAACATTATCTTCTATATACTAACATTATTGCAACTTATTTATTTCATTTTGGCATTGAATTATACATATATGTGGTATTGATGCGCTTTAATTTTGTGCAGGAACCAAAGATTATGGGCCTCTCGCACACTCTTTTTGAATAAAGATCAAACGAGTGCACGTCCCACAATTGGAGCCAGATGTTATCCACTAAGTTGCACTTAGGGAATTTCTAGTGAGTATTGAACAACTCAATCTTTCATTGTCAGTGCTTAGAATTTTTTTGGTTACATCAAGACTAGTTGTGGTCCCTTTTTTTAATAAAATGCATGTTCATACCCCTTGGGGGCGTTGTAATAAATACTCTAACACGACAAATTTTTTCTAAAGGACTTGGTTTACCGGTACTTGGCCATCAATTCAATCGTGCCAAGGTGTTTTTTCCCTTGTCAATTATGAAATGTTAAATAAGCGATCATAATTTTCGAGTTTTTCACAGCTCCTCCAAAGCTGGAATGGTCATCTTAGTGGTTAGGCCTTTGGAAGTTATTAAAGTTCATGTGTCAATGTATATAAGTGTGTTAGGCATCGGTATTGAGTCGTATGGACATGTACTAAGTCCCCCTATATATTCGTTTGATTTCGAGCAAAATATTTTTTTTTTCATTTTTTAAGCCATTTTCTAATGGTTTAATCGAAAAAATTCAAAATGTAATAAATGTATGATCCAAAGTCTGTTTTGGTGTTTATGTGATCATTTTCAAGCTTAGAGCACCTCCTTTACCTCACGACCGACTTTTCCGATGCTCCGGGTGACTATGTCGTCCCATATGACATTATTTTGCTAAAGATGCTACAAAACATAAAAAAATGCTAAATTTTGACAAAATGCACCAAAGTCAAAAGTTTGAAAAAGTAAAAAAATCAATTAAAAATTTGGTGGAATGACATGGAAATGGGTCCCATGATCATGCGCCTCTCTTCCATGTGAAGGAATTCAAAATTTGGTTAGGTTGAGAGGTAGCGAATGGTTTTATTTATGAGATGACGTCAACTACATGAGGGGAAAAGTGCTAGCTTCATGTGACGATGCGTTAGCACCAAGTCAAGTTGCATTGGAAGGAGGTGGACCCCTCATCATGCATTAAGTGTTTAAAAACCTTGGTTTAAGTTATAGTGTAATTTATCAAGCAATAAGAACAAACCACATGTTATGAAATTGCATGTGAGGAAAGTGTTGACGGCAACAAGTAAACGAGTAGGTGGTTATGAGTTGGTGAGGATCACATCTATCTTGGAGAGGTGGTGCTACCTCACTTCTATCAACACTAAACACTCCACTTCATCTCCAGTTAACTCATGTCTACTTCAGTTGGTTGGAACTTGGTGCACCCCTAGGGGTTTGTAAAATCTATTTAAGCAAGTTCTTTTGCCTCGTTCCAGATGGAAGCTAGGAACCTCTGCTCTTGTAATGCTTTACAATTGTTTATCTTATGAATAAAAGTGAAGACGTTGGATGGCCATTGTGTGCAAGATCTTTTTCATGGTGAATGCTTGTGCTTCATGAGGTGATATTAGCTTAGTTTTACTTCTTCATATGCAAATTGTGGTATCATTTCTAGTTTAAGAAGGATATCTCTAATCCATAGAGTAGGCATTTGAGGTTTTCAAGTTGCTTACTTGTGTTTGATTTTCTAAGATTCAAAAGCAAGAAGTTGTAGTCGGTTATACTAATGTTCTTTTTCGTTTTAGTTAACTTATCACACTAGATTTGATCTTGCTTGCTTTGAAGTGTTTTGTAGCTTCGCAGATCATCAACATGAAGGAGAACTAGGAGCTCAGTTGCAACCTTTTTACCTTCTCAACATCTTTTGGATCTAACTTTTCTTGTGCCACAGGGACTCCTTACTCTTCACAATATTTAAGTTGGGGCTTGAGGCTTTATTTATTTCTCTTAAATCAAAACTTTTCCTTGGTTACCTGTTGAAGCAAGCTATTTCATTTTTAAAAAAGTTTTATCATAAAGATTAGCTAGTTATTTTACTAGATCTAAAGCACATCTAAATCTTAGTTATAAGCCTAGATCTAGCATCTTTTACTTAGTACTTTAAGTATCATATTTTTTCAAATCTTTCCTAATACTTAGAAGTATATTTTTTTTATTGTATTATTGCACTAATCTACTAATTTGCAAACTTTTAACTTGCTGGTTTTTAGCAGGTTGAACAAAAAAGAGAGGGTTTTGTTGTCAAATTCTTGTGTCTTAATCCTTGTGGAGCACCCAAGATCCAACTCACTTCCCTCTTGTTCATTCCCCTTCTTTCCTGAGCAATTTGTAAGCCTTTTTGACCGGCTTTTGAGGGTCAAAATGCAGCTTTTTCTCTAAAATCATATTTGGAATTATTGTAATATAAAAAAGCAAGTGGGATTACGGCTCCCACACCCTCCTTCCCCCATTTGGGGAAAGCCTGTATTTCCCAACATGTGATTGATCTTTGATGTACTTCTTTCTTTTAAGTTCTATATTAGTTCAAGGTTTCACATCTAGTTAGATTGAATTTCCAATATTTATGTGCTTGCTTTCTTTGTAGATCTAACCCATTCTTTACCTCTCGAGTAAGGCTTTGTCTTGAAAGAGATCCCTGACTGTAGTTTCCTTGCATGCAAAAATGATGTACTGCTTAGAATAAATCACAAGCAAACAATATGTCCTTAAATGGTTGTATAGATTAGTACATTTGTTTCTTTCTTTCATTAAATCGAAACAAACAAATTCCTATATTGTGTATGCTCTACCCCTTGCGGCTTAGTCTGAGATTTGGGGATATTAAAAGCGGTATTGTGCATTCATTAGTCCCTCACATCTAATTAATCAATTCACATTAATAAAATTTACAACCCTCGAAACATTACGGAAATCCGACGTAACAAGCCTAAGAGTGGGAAAATTCTTCAGGGAAAGCGGGAACAACTAGAAAGTGATCGTGGGGTCCCATTAGGCTACATATTTGTTGGTGTAGTGTTGAAAACCCCCACATAACTCCATATTTTCCACATTTTCCCATGCAGAGCCACTCTTCTTAGAATCCAGACATATTCCCAGTACCTCATCGTATATTGGGAATCCCCTTTCCCCCTTAAATCACTCATCGTATCCATGTTTAACTTAAAATGAACCAAGATACATTTATAAAACACTATATGTTTTCAGCAGCATCGCACCATTTTATTTGACTCTATTGGCACTAATATCCATTAGAAACAATACTATATAATTTGCTTAAATATCAGTTCATTAAAAGTTGCTTAATTTTTATATGTTGATGTTGTCTCTTATATGCTATTGAACTAATTCTTATCTTTGCAAATAATCTTGATTCAGTAATTTAATTATAAACAACTCCTAACAACCATCTCATCCATAACTAATAAACTTCAAGATCCTTAGAAACCCTTTCTTAGGGACTACCCCCCTTGGCTCCGTTAAGAGTGGCCTAAATGGAGCAGTCAGGAGAAAGTGACAGTACCTAACTCGAGACTTTCCCCGAAGGACACACCGAGCATCTTGAATATTTATGCTACATTTTCCCCTAGGTGTGTGTAATAAGACAACGTTTTTTGGCGCCGTTGCCAGGGATAAATATTTTTATTCCCGGAGTCAACTTACCTTGTTCTTTTAGTAGTTTTTTACCTTTAAAATAAAATTTGATTGATTTAGTCAACCTCTGAATTGAACTTGGTCCATCTGGCAACTCCACTGCCCTTAATCCCACCATGGTATTCTACTAGAATAAATTATGAAGGCTTATTTGATCTCATCCCTGAGCCTGAAAGGGCTTATAGGAGCTGGCTAAATCGACAATCTTCTCATAGAATCCTTGAGAATTCAGGATCTGAGTCCATTTGGACATCCATCTTCTTTATGAAAATCAAAACAATAGTAGTAACTTACCTGAAGAAACGACTGATTATTTCAAAACCCTTGACTTTACTCAGATAGCAGGTCAGCCACATGCTATACCAAAAAAAGATATTGAGAAACTTCCAACCTTCTAAGGAAACAGTGCCATCACTGCTACTGCTTAGTTACAAGCTATCTCCAAATGTTTCTTCAGTTGGTTCAAATTCGATGCTCAACAACACGATGATGTGTATATGAAACATTTTTCCTTATCTTTAGAAGGAGATGCTTATGATTGGTACACAAACCTAGATGATAATTCCTATGCTAATTATGTTGATTTTTAAAAGATTTAAGGAAAGATGGGGAAATAAAAAAGAACCTCGCCATTAGCTAACTGCCCTCCATACCATGAAAAGAAATGAAAACGAAACTATGGAGGAGTTCAACAAAAAGTTTCGGAAGGTTTTGAAAAGCATCCATTCTGATTTCAAGCCACCCGACAAATCCATCCTTGTGTACTACATGGAAGACTTGAGCGAAGAATTGAGATACCAACTTAGGGATAAAGAACCAGGCGATCTTGAAAAATCTCAAGAACTAGCCGTTAAGATTGACCATAATATGCAAGATTCAGAAAAATCAAACATTCCTGGATACACAAAAGTCCTTATCCCTCCTTAGCAACAAGAGATTAAGGCTAAGGACCCCATGAATCACATGCAAGAGGCTTATGATAAGAAAATGAAAGAGATGAATGGTAGGATGGATGCCTTACAAGCCGATTATGCAAATCAACTAAAGGATATGCGAAACTGGGTAATAAACATGGAAAGAACGCAAACCAGTCAGAAGAATTTTCCTCCTAAGGGAAATTGGGTTCAAAAGAAAGCCCCACAAAAGAAATCCCCACAAGGGAAATTGGGTTCTTCTCTTCACCAATATCTGTGTGTGGAGCAACCTCCTCACTTATGGGAAATATCTTTGACTCGTAGCCATTAACTTCTAGGTGTGTTGATCTAGCAATTTCTTGGGCTATAACACTTTCCAGGACTCATTTTGTAAACAAACACCCATAATGGAAGAATGATAACATGAAATTGGAACTCTTCCTGCTAGTTTGTTATAACTACGGGAATGATCCTTCAACTCCTACTACATGACTAATCATTTAAATGCATCACTATACAATAAGTAACCTCTCATCAAGTCCCAACACTCCAAGGACATCTAAGCTCAGACAATGATTCTGGAGAAACCCAGTCAGGTAGTCAAGTAATCCCAAAAGATGTCATGTTTTTTGTGAGATCTTCTTGTTGGACACAATGAAACATTGAGAGGGGGGGGGGGGGTTAATCAATGTGCTAGCAACTTCAATAATTTTCACTTCTAACAATGTTAGGCCACTACCATGTACATCATCATGTCATCAACTAATCAACACATGTCATAAATCTACATAAGCAAGTCATTAACACACATCAAGCATGTAAAATAAACTTTATTTATAATTTCATATGAAGTACAATGTAAGACTTCGATCTTTGTGATTACATCAACACCAACTGACTGAAGAGCACCAACTCCTATTCCAAGGCCCAGCCTGGTTTTCTTAGCTCCAACTAAGAAGATGTGCAAGACCCAGCTTGAATTACATTATCACTATCACCAATCAACCATCTGCTCAATCCAATTGCTCAAGAACCCAAATCAATCTAATGCCATCATCAAGTCTGTCTACTGTAGTTGTCACTGTCAAGTTGCTTCTGCTGTGGCTATCAGTCTTCTATCTTTGTTCTTTTCAACAATCGTATGCTGTCATTGTCATCTTGGCTATCATAGTCATGTCATGTCAACTATCTTACACTTGTTTCAAGTCTGTTGCAAGGATACTCTATATTGCTCAGTCTTGTAAGTCTTCAACCAAACATGGTTTGTTTCAATCGATGGCTATGTTAAGGCGGCTCTGAATCTTGATATAAAGCTCAGTCAACAAGGCTGCCCAGTTTGACGTTATTAGATCTTATGTCCTTTGTTGTAGCTATCTGCCAGTGGTCTCCCTTGAGATCAAAGTTTAACTGAAAATACTATACATATGCCCGATGTATATTTTCTCTTAATTACCTGCAGATTTAAGGATTACTTCAAAACTTACACCTATGGTTGAAAAAGTCAGAGCTTGATGATGTTGACAGAGATCAAAACCTTTAACCACAGACTGTGGTTATCTTTCTTGACTGTGGTCTTAAGAGCTGTAACTACATCAGTACAAACCTTAATCTTTGCACAATTGTTGTGGCTATCTCTGGATGTCTGAAATCAGAGTTAAAACTTCGAAAAAATATTGACATAAAATTTTACTGCTGCTGCTTCAGACTGATCCGAAAATTTCAAAGCAACAAATTCTGACTGTGGCTTCCTTCTATCTTCAATTGGTCACACGAATTCCACCACTGAAATTCAGAGCTTAACTCAGTCTTTTACTCCTCTCAAGAGCTGCGGCTGCTTCTCTCCTATAACCCAAGGTCAAAGCTTACAAACTTTGTCTTTTTAGAGCACAGAGATAAAATATTTCACTTTTAACTGTGGATGCCTCAGACTGATCCAAATTTCAGAGCTACTCCTTTCCCTGCCTGCATTTTTTAAATGAGAGCTTGGCCTGCTATTTATACACATTTTTTCATGATTTTTTTTTATGGAGCCAACTTGTTGTGTGTGTATATATATATATATATATATTGGAGCCGACTTGTATGTTTTTAAAATAAATAAAAAGCCTCTTAGCAGGCCAACTTGTTCCTTTTTGTTTGGGGTTCTTTCACACAATTGTGGGCACATTAAACCCTTTTAGGAGCTTCCTTATTTTAGAAGTTGTTCCATACTTGGAAAGGTCTTGGTCCATTCAATATTCCAACGCATGAAATGCCATTTGTGCCATCTTCTTATCAAACACAAGTACATTAATCGTTAAGATCCATCATGACCACAAAGAGTGTCATCATTCAATTTATCCATGTGAATCATTTGTGCATCCATGACAAGTAGTGACTCTTTCCTGTCATCAATCAACAATGCATTAAGGTCTTCAAGCGTATGGGCTTCTTCATCATGTGCATGGGCTTCTCAAACCATCCACATGAGCATGGGTTACTTTAACATCATCAATGTACGTTCATTTAGCTTGTGGGGAACATCAACGTACGTTCATTTATATTGTGGGGAATTAGATCAACAAGTGACCTAGTGTGTGGGATTCATGATTCCAACAAGCCACAAATGACCACAAAATGGGTCATTTGGACCACCTAGTGTTCCAATGCCCATATTATGGCTTCAATGCCCAAACTTCCATGACCTTTTTGCCATGTCATCAACCTTTATTACTCCTTTGTCATTAATGGATTGTCATCAATGGCAACCTTGCTCATCACTTCTACCATCCTATCAATGCTAAGAATTCAGTAAGCAGTTTACCATACCAAAGGTCATAAATATATAGTATCCTAGAGAGGGATTCTCTCTTGCAAGCCTCCTGCCTATGTCTATTTATGTTACAACAAGGCTAATTAAAGGCATTTTGCACATAGCTCACATTAAGTTGAATGAAACCCAACTACCACGCTCAGAGACAGATAAATGATGGTATTGACCTTGAGTATACACATTAACCAACATATACATTATAATCTTTCAAATGATGTAGGTCAACCCAATTACACAAATACATACAGATCAATGAGGTTCTTCCAACTTCCAATGAAGCTCGGTATTCCTCCTGTGAATTGATTATCAGATGCCCATCTGCAACCCAAGGCCAAAGAAACGTTATCCAAACATGCTCATACTACCACGCACTGCACAATAATTTTCCAATGTATGGAACTCATTTTGCAGTATGTCACCAGAAAGAAAAATAAAGAACTAAGCCTGCCAAAAATAATTGCAACCAAACTCACAGCTTTTGCAAATTTTGTAGATTTCTGAAAGTGGATGGAATCTCTCCACTTACTCCTGAACTATCAATGTACCTGTTTGGTCACAATAAAGAACAAGACTTCAGCTTAAGAATATCTGTAATGATTTCAAAAGTTTTATCTAATGAGAAATACATAGCATAATTTGGATAGATTTTGCTTCCCACCATTCACAAGCATCTAACAATAAAAAAAAAGGAATTTGTTTGCAATCATTGATTACATTATGAACCAGAGGTATACCATTTAAGCAATGTCTCTATGACAATGACCTAATGGAATGGTCCACTTGATCAATAATAGTAATTATATCTTCAAAGGGACAACGATTTAGACAAATGATGTTGATTAAAACTATTGATATATTTTATTAACTCAAAATACAACCCAATTTCTTCTTAAATGGATGCCTCACTATATGTAATAGAGTTGCATTTGTTATGCCTTTGAAAGTGGAAATGGGAACACTAAATTTTTCATTTGTTGGATTTAGTCAATCATATGACATATCAATACAAAAGTTTACGATTACATAGGACCGATAAATATAGAACTTTTAGTATATGGGTTCAATCATCAATGAACAACCTTATATAGAATGCTTGAATAATTCCAGAAAATCTAAAGTTGCTACCACCCAAAGATTGTACACGTGTTCTTTATATTTGGATACTATGCATTGTTTTTTATTACATACATAAAGAGATGAATTTCTTACAATTGTGTTTTTCTTCTAAGGCGCCTACATTGTAAAAAAACCAAAACAATGCAAAGGTGAGCTAGAAGCATAAGTTATCTGATCATACCCTGAAATAAATATTACAAAGATGACAATATATTGTCAAGAAAACAAGTCCATCCATTCATTAAATTTCTAAGAAAAATAAAAGTACAAACCATAAAGCAACGGATATAGGAAGTTAAGTTGCCAAAAATAAGAATTGGTTATACGATGTAAACTAAAAGAACAAAAAATTAATATGCCCTTCTTATTGCGAAGCAAGCTTATTAGAGAGGGGGCTGTTATCCACTTATTTGTACCCTACTTGGGTTAGCTGAGGAGCCGCCAGTTGACAAACATGACAAATTTTTGATTTCAGTGTATCAGATGAGCCGTCTTTGTGTCTAGCCAGTTTTGGCTAGTCAGTTTTTGTTTTGAATAATTATGACCATGGCTCCGCGGGGTCTGTAATAAAATGTGCTAGTAGGGTGTTTTGAGTGGTTCGGTCTCCTAAGACGTAGAATTTCAACTAAGGTATTCCAGGGAGTTTTTTGCCCCTGACAATTATCCTTTTCCTATAGCCAAGTATAATTGACGAGGTTTTCTCCCCCTTCCTCCAAAGCTGGAATGCCCGATTTTGAATTCTGGGCCTTGGGGGGTTATTAGAGCCCAACTGAGTATATATAAACCTACTAGACATTGTTAGAATAGAGCATGGTCATGTCCTAAGTCACTAGGACCCTCATAAATTTTTCCGAAATTTTTTTACCGGATGCGTCAAAATTTTTATTTTTAATTTTTTAATTTTTTAATTTTTCCTAAGTTTTTTAATTAAAATTTTCCATAATTTAAATGGAAAAATTCAATTTGTAATAAGTTAGTCATCCGGAACCCGAATTCAGTGATATTAATCCGAATTCAACGAAATAAAAGGATAAATGACATGGCACAGAGCATTTATGATGATTCCAATCAATATCGGTCAGTTTCAGATCAAGTATCGGAGTGTAGCAGTTGAACTATTAGTTAGAAATTTGCCCTCTTTCGTCAAATCCATTTTTGGTTGAAGTGTGGGTTATCTATTGGTTGGGTGATCATTACGAGGGAGGATGAGCCACCTCACCCCCCGTCATTACTCCAGCACTCAGTTACAACTCAGTTGAAACTTAGTTCAACTCCAAATCATCATGCCGAGCTCATTCAATTACTCTGGTGTTATTCTTAGTTTAGTTTTAGGATTTTAGCCTTCTCTCTTTGTATAAATAGAGGCTCTTTCAGCTCTATCAGGGTGGATCTTTGATTGTAAACTTACTCTGGAAGAATTTGTAATGGCTTATGCTCATCTTTTGGAATAAAATCAAGACTTTGGAGGTCCATGCAGCTCAGTACTTGTGGTGAATGAATTTTGTGAGGTGATTTCTGTCCATCTATTTCATTTTAAATGCTCATATATGATCTAATCAATTAGTTTTAGAAGTCTACTGTTTAGAACGTAAAATCTTCCATTTACAGTTGTTGTTAAGTTGGTTGATTATGCTAGTTTATTTAAAGGATTTCATGAGCAAGACATATTCGGTTATATTAATGTTGATGAGTCTTTATATTTATTAGCATGCTAGTTGATTGATCTCACTGGGCATTTGCAGTGTTTTGATCTTGGACAGGATCTACCATCTTGGAGAAGGGTGTGAGCTCGGTTGCATCTAGTTCATCTTCAATATCACAAGTTTTTCTTTTAACATTGGTTTCTCTGCAAAATCTACAGTAACTTGGACGTTTCCAAGAAGAAGGCTTTAAGAGTCTTTGTTTGCTTCAAAATTATTTTGGTTACCGGTTACTTAGGAAGCCCTAGTTTACTTATTTCTATCCTTTAAATTCCCTTTCATTGCCTTGTTTGGCTTGCCCTTTCTTTCTTCTTCTTCGCTGCCCTCTTTTCACTCAGTTTTGCAGCCCTCTTTCCTCTCTTTGGACAGCCCTCTTTCTTCTTAGTTTTCACCCCTTTTTCATGCTTTGGACAACCCTCTTTTTCTTCCTTTGGACAGCCATCTTTTGACTATTCGCTGCCCTCTTTTTGCCCTTGGACAGCCCTCTTTTTCTCCTTTAGGACATCCCTCTTTTCACCTTTTCTCTCTCCCTTTTCTTGGTTTTTCTCCTCTCTCTTTCCTCCTCTTTCACCGCTGGTTTTTACCCTCTTTTTTGAGATTTTAGTTTGTAGTTTGTCTTTAATTTTTTGATTAATGCATAAAGTTTGAATTGTTTAAAGCTCTTATTTGCAGGAAGAATCGAGAAAAGCCCAAAGGGCCTTAAGCAAGCAAGGAAGCAAACAAAAACAAAAAGACAAAACTTTCCTCTTCTCTCCATCCCTTTCTCTCCCTGTTCTTCCAAGGCAAAGGCAAAAAGGCAAAGCCATCAAAATTGTAAAAATTAATAAAAAGCGAGTGGGATTACGGCTCCCACACCCTTCTTCCCCCATTTGGGGGAAGCCTGTATCGTCGCATTGTCATGCTTTTCATTTTTGGTTTAAATTGCTAATGGTAGATTAGGGTAGGATAGTTGCATAATCATAATCAAGTAGTTCATGTTTTGATTAATTTATTGTGCTTTGAAAATGAAGTAAAAACATTGATTTGATTATTTGATTAAATATTGCATAAGTTTTACTATATACTTACCCCCTTGCTTTTCCGATTAGGGCCCTAAAAAGCCTGAAAGAGACTCTTGGGTAGTTAGTTTCTTTTTATGTTTTATGTCTTTTTCAAGTTTAACAAATTAAGACTCTTGAAATTGCAGTAACACAAGTCAAGATCACTCTCTATCGGAGAGCATTCATAGAACTGCATACCCTTGCATTAGGCATCTTATATTAGATAAGTCTCTTGAACCACTGTCATAAGACGGGGTCAAGAGCGCTCTCTGTTGGAGAGTCCTAAGTAATTAATCTAATAAAACTTGCAACACACACCCCTTAATTAATTAACTTCATTCTCTCCTTGCCGGAGTATGCTCTGACCGATCTCGAATCGGAGTACCGAGAAACGACACTGGATCTTTAATGTTGCAAGAGTAACTTAATAAAACTTAAAACCCCGTAACCAATGCACTAGCGTTGCAGAGAACCTTCTAAAGTACTTCCTCCTAGAGGCGCCGAAACCCCGCTGTCTAATCTTCTCAGCTAGTTGGTCAATCTTTGTGATACCAGCTTGGGATACTGGGCGGGCCCGACATGTCTTCAATGGAGTGAACTTGGAATTTTCTCCCGAATTTTGACAAACCTTCGTTGACACCCTAATCAAGAGCACATAAAATTCTTAAAACCTACCAAGAGCACTCGCACAATCTAATACTCACTATTTTGATTTCTAGACTTGTGTTTAATTCTCTTGCGCATTTCAGTATTATTGACTCCATAAGGCACTGGTCTTTTGTAATCTACATAATTATCTTACTTTGATCAATTGTCTGTGTTTTATTATAATTTTTTTCTCTGAATGCATAATTAAAGTCTAGAATCATTACTCATCGTTTAAATCTCTTGCTAGCAACATGGATTCTTTTGATTAAGTGTCATACTCATAATTCTAATCATAATAACTCCTAAATAACACCCATCCGCATCCACAACTAATTAAAACATTTTAACCACACTGAGCCTTAGAAAACTCTTTGTTAGGGACTACCCCCCTTGGCTTCGTTAGGAGTTCGCCTAAACGGAGGAGCTAGAAGTAGGTGACAGTACCTAGCTCTGTGCTTGCCCCCAAGGTCACACCTCTCCTACTTTCCTAAGTGAGGAGACAGCTTTCATTAGATTTTTGCTGCTGGTGTGCAATCGACGGACAACAGGGACCTAGGGGGTTGTGGTTTAAAAACATATAATTATATTCTCTTATGAGAAAATATTATCGATAGGACTAGAGTTTCAACATGTAAGATATAACAAGGGAGTTCAAACAACATTGTAAATCTAAGCATTTAGCCAAAACCAATATATCATATAATAGATGATATATCATTTTTTGGGATTATCTACATAGAGTAAGATCTTTGATGCATGAACAATGTCCCATGACAGCTAATCAGAATGACCAATATCTAATCAATTTGATTAGTCCACTTAGCATTAATTGCAACTGGTAATGCTCACAGGAGTGAAGAAGTGGCATGAAGACTAGCAAAATGAAGCTCATAGAATTGATCATGGTCTCCAAAACTTGCACGATGTTACCACCCAGTTTGCACAGGATGATCAACAGATAAAAGACATCAGCCAGCTAGGGACCTTTTAGTCACCCATTCAAATTAGGTAGTCTTCTGCCCAATTGCATGTTCTTTTGCATTTCCTTTGTCATGGTGAAAGAAAGTTGTTTATAAAATTTTGAAATCTACTACATGTGTAAAATGGCTAGCCCGAGTGAGTCATTTGTATTATGACTACTTTGGACCTTTTCTTTACCTAGATGAACTTAGATCCTAGTGATCAGAGTTTATACTGATTTTTTCACTCACACCTCCATAGCCAAAGTATGTTATCATAGAGGTTCCTTAGGTTGGTGTCTAATTACTTAGGGTCCAATGTCAAAATATAAGTAAGTCACCATGTCCCTAGTAACATGCATGACCATTTAGGTCCTTTGGTGGGCTAAAAACGACAAAAAACTATGTAAAAGGGAGTTAAGGGGGTCAATTATTTAAAAAGGAATATTTTGGGAACCTCCCCCCTAAAAAAGGGTGCATGCAGGTCTTTTCCCTCATTCAGGGGAGCAATGTAGTGCCCTCTCCTCACTCATGCAAGCGTTTGCATTCTCCTTGTTAAACATTGGGATCTCCTCCCAAAGGTGGTGCCCCTCCTCTTCAATTAACTCTAATATGTATGAGAGGTAGTGCATGTCTCTTGATTTGCATGGACCTCCTCCTACATGTGGTGCATGTTGTGTCCTACTTAGGTCTAGTTCACTCTAGTGTTGGCTTGAGTAATCTTAGAGATGGCGCATTAGGGTTTTGGTGAGTTCCTACATGTGTCACATTAACCTATATTGCATGCATGATCTACAGAAGGGGGTGTATCCTCTCCCTTTCCTATTTAAAGTGGCATTCTACTCTCTCATGGTGTTGGTTATCAATTGGAGAAAGAGCTCTGGTATTGTGTAATCTTTCATTTGTGAATAGTGATTAATAAAGAAAGACTTTGGAGGTCAAAAAAGTGTTGTGCCCAATGTGTGGATGTTTATGTCTCGTAATGCTATTTAATTGAGGTAACTTGTATTGTTGATTAATAGCTAGTTTCCAATTTTTATTTCTATTAGGCCTTGGAAGGGGCATTGTTACCTAATAGGATATATATAGTGTTATCATTAGATTCTATTATAGGTTGTGAGAGAGATTGTTATTATAAGTATATTTTGGTTGTATCTATGCTTGTGCTAACCCTCTTTTGCAAGTTACACCAAGAGAAGCAGTTGAGAAGTGCTCAATACACAACAAAAGTGCACCCGACACAAAATAGAGGTTTGTCCAACATATGGTAGAGAAGCGCCTGACATGTAGTAGAAGTGCTCTCAAGACATAACAGGCCTCGGTAGAGGTGCGAATAAGAAGCGGGTGTTCTCAAAAAAGCGTCTGAAAGGAAGAAGTCTTTCCGAAGTGCGAGAGCAATAGAGTGCTGATATTGTTGGGGGTTCTAGGTCTGTTGATGCAGGCTGAGAGTTGAAATCACCAAGAGTTGTGACATGAAGGGAAAGGCCAGGTTGAGTCATGGGAAACCAAGATGGAAGCCACAACGAAGAGCTTGGAACAGTGGGACTACGAGTTTGGGAAACAATTTCAAGCACATGCGACGAAGCTTGAATAGATTGGCTTGCGAAGTAGTGCTTGGGTTCAACAGTTGCAATCATTGGTAGTCTAAGTGAAGATTTTGGAGATGCCTACTTTGTGTTTGCTCAGTGTAGTGAACGACGTCCAAAGGAAGACAACATCGCATCTGAAACCATCTATAAAGAGAGGAAAGAAATAGGTTATTTTCTTTTCGATGGAAACCACTTTGTGATCTCTTGTCCATTCAAGGCAGAGTTGGAAGCGAACTTGGAGAAATGCTTAGGGAGACTAACCGTAGCAAAGCTGACAGCTATGTGAGAATCCCAAGGACATCAACCTTCGAGGGAAGTGTTGGAAGCGGTTGAAGCTTTGACAATAGGTCTAGGTAAGTTAATGAAAGGTCAAATCAGTTTATAGGATGGAGACCAGCAAGGCCTTTGTTTTGTGAAAGTGAGGAAAAGTGGGTTGAAGGTTGCCACGTTAGTTGACACTTGCACCACCGACAATATCGTGGGTAAGAGAACTGCGACAACACTTCATAGTAACACTGAGGGCAGCAAGTCCACGTTCAAAGTGGTGAACTTAGCGATAAAGTCGATAGTTGGAGATTGGTATGGGGAAGTAGACTTGGCAATGGATTCATTGGATGACCATTCAATTGTCTTAGGGAAAGGCTTCCTGAAGTCTACCAAGGCTATACTAATCCCTTAAAGAATAGTTTCATGTACTTGGATGAAACCAAGACATGAAGTTTGCCGATGACGACGAGAAGGAAGTTCAAGAACAGGCCTAGGATGTCATTCATGCAAATGGTTAAGGCAACTAAGGTTCTTGTAGATAGGCCTTACATTGTTGCACAACAACCGAAAGTAGAAGGTTTGTGTAGTAAGAACTCCTGTGCTAAAGATAGTTTTGTTCACTTGGAGAATAGGTTGCAACATTAGAAATTTGTGTAGAGTTAATTGCGAAGAAGACTAAACAATTGCGCTCTTTGGTTGACCATCTGCGACATGATTGAGACAAGGTAAAGCTTGCACCAATAGAGGTAGCAGAAATCGTGAAAAGAGGCATGCCTGACAAGATAGCTTGTTAACCGAGTGATGGCCGTGAAGAAGAAGTATCCTAAGAAGTAGGCTCCCCTAAGCTTGAAGGCGACCAAAGAATTGAGGCAAGGTAGTTCCATGAGGCACTTTTTCGATGGTTCGAACTTCGAACAAATCGTACAGTACTTAGTGGAAAATACAAAGGAAGTTGAGCTGACCAAGGTGCCTCCAACGTCTTCAATGGTATTTTGAGACAAGAGAGGAAGTGAATAATTCCCTGAACGTGACTCCACATACATTGTATATTTTTTTAATTTTGGCCTTCAGGATACTTGAGTCCCATCTGATGCCTGATTAACTAAGGAAGTATGTTGTAGTGCAGTAGAGATGGAGGCAACCCTACTATACTTGGAGAGGAAGTCCCACTTGTAGTATGGAGATTCAGTTGAAGGAAGGTCCAAGGAAGCATAGACCACCTTAAGCACCCTTCGACATTGTGATGACTAGCAAAATGAGAGGCAAGTTTCGAAGAGCTTCATACAACTTGAAGGGAATGTTAGTGGGACTCAACCACCATTGGAAGGGATGAGTAATCAGTAAGGAAATGAGCTAAGAAGAGACAATAGAGATCCAAGTTGATTATGGCACCTTTGTCAACGACAGAGGCATAGGACTCTTGTTTGGATGCATCAGTGGGAGGTGCGAGCCACCTTGTGAACCATACAACAGAGTATGTGGAATTTTGTTAGTTGGATTTTGGGATTCCTGAATCTGAGTTGACAACGACCCGAATAGAAGAATTTGGTTGCAATCCTTAGTTCCCATAAGTAGACTTTGAAGTGCTTGAGTAGTGGGCACAAGTTATATGGGTGGACTATTAATGGTTTTAGGGCAGTGACATTGGGTACAACTTGCTATTTTGTCTAGGATGAAAGTGAGAAGGTCGGCTCACTACCTTCAACGTAGGTAGTGAGATCATGGGTGCCTTTAGAAAATTCAGCCAAGAAGATGTGAAAGGCATGAGGACTGAACATGAGGTGGTGCTATAGATATGAGTTGAACTGCAGAAGGTAGTTCAACAATAATGAGGCAAAGGTGACAACATTTCCATTGTTCGACAAAGTTGCACGAGGTGACCAAAGTGTGGAAGGAAAAGACAGATTTGGGGCATGAGAAAGTGAATCCTCAAGAACCGAGCGTGATGGTTCGACTATGTAATGTTCCATTTTTTATAAAAAGGGAATAACTGAGGACTGATAGCACTAGGAGTAGAAAGGTACATCAATTCCGTATTATTAAGTCATCAGTGTAGAAAGAAGGCCATTAGAGTTCATATCCTAAAGCATTCGGAGCATGCATGCCTTGTTTAGTTAGTGTTAAAGTCAACATCAAATTAGAATTGCATGCATGCAAAAGTGAAGCATAAACCCTAAAAGTGGCATGCAAACCCTAAAGGCATATGAAGATATATTTAAGAAGGGTTATGGGACTAAAGGAGATATCTATTGTTATTGTTGATTGATTTTGGAGTTTCAAGCAGCAGCACAGAGTGCAACTGCGACACTTGGGGTTGGAGACGGTGTCTTCAACCAGCGAGGGTTCGGCAGTGAGATATCTTCCCTAGTCTCTTATTGGGATAGATCATCCAGGTTTATCCATTGCATCGATCATATACTACAGTATTCGGAGATCCAGCACATTCTGAAGGGTTATTAGCAGATCCACGTTTTGCAGCTAGAAGTAGCAGGGAAAACACAGAAGGATTCTCTGGGACCACAAAACCCAATCTTTCCTCCGCATGTCAGCTTCCTCTTTCTCAGCAGACCTATCCTACGGTATGCAGTGATTATCAGCCATTAGTTTTCTCACCTGGAGCAGCTCTCAGCCAAATAGATCAGTTGGGGGTGTGTGCAGCAGAACTATCAATCAATTCTCTAGGGCACTTAGAGGCAGCCAAACCTCCGCATGTTCCAGTCCATCTCTCCAGCATCAGCAGACGGACAAGCTTAGAAATTTTCAGCCCAAACGGACCTCTCCTCCTACAAAAACATCACCTTCAGTCAGGAGGGTGCTTAGGGTACTGCGGGGCGGTAACACCAGAGGAAAAGAGCATTATTGGACCACCCATCCGGATCCTTATGCATGCAGCTATCTCTGGGGTCATTATCAATCGGAATATCAGTGGTAAGTGTTAATTTCTCTCTGCAAAACCCTAACCCTAATTCCTCTATATTTTAGGGCATTTGCATGGTGAGTTTGCATGCACAATTATTTTGCAAATTTGTATGAGATTGAGTGTGCAAATCAGCACTATCATAGAACATTAGAGAATATCAGTATTTGGGATATTATAGTGGTATCAGAACATGATCCATGCCAGCTGTGGGCACATAGAAATGGAATAAAAGTGCATTTTGATGCATGCTTGTACATGCAAATACATATCAGTGATGTCGGTGAAGTGTATGGAAGAACAAAAGTTTTGTTTTGCCAGCTTGTGAGAACATGAAGACAATGAGAATGATCTTGATTGGAAATTTGCAGAGGTTAGCAACACTGCAACACTTGCCTCGATATTGGGAATATCTGGCCTTGGGTGATGAGGTATGTGCAGCATTGTCCTTTCAAGATTATTACATTCTCAAGTTTGGGAGCCAGCCCAAGGATTGGGATGACGATCTCCTTAAAGGCATAGTTGGGGGAGTGAAGAAAGATGAGCATGAAGTACAGGTTGTTGGTGAGCTTCTTTTGGAGTTAATAGTACACGATGAGGATGTGCAAGAGGAGATAGCATTAGAACCATCCTGTGAGTCTAGCAACACAAGTACATTCGCTAGTCAGATTGTGGACAAGCCGTGCGATGAGTTGGAGTTGGTACACTCTTCATCAACTACAACAGGAGTCCAAACAATTATGACAGGCGAAATACATGAGGTGCAAGGAAATGAGCATAGCAATCGAGACAGTGAGCAGTCACACATGGAGGTTAGGGAGAGTTTATACATGCATGAGATAGAGCTTCCATATAATAGTCACCGAAACAAGATTGAACGTGTTAAAGAAATCATTCTAGTGATGAAAGAGAGGACCAAGATACTTCGAGACACCATATTACAACGAGATGTTGAGCTTACATCTCTTCGAGTTGTATGTACCGAGTCAGCGGTCAGGCTTTCTAGTATTGAAGAGCAGTTGGATTCCTTGATGGGGCAGCAGAAGAAACATACTATGGCATTTCAAAGAAGTCCTCTTCAGGAGTACATAGATAATGCTTGCAGTAGCTTGAGTCCACATTTGCATAATGGTGGATGGTTTTTACAGGTTGGCCAAAATCAAGAAATTGGGCAGCAGTATATGAGCATTCCAGTTGAAATCAGAAGGGAAGAATGTTAGCTTGGTAGGATTATTCCTTGTGATGGTGCTTATGGACAAGGTCCTTTTTGGGGTTTGGATTGGACAGAGATTAAGAGTTGGTGTCCTATTGAGTGGGCGATTCTTAGGAAGACATTCCTAGCCAGGGGTATAGTCCCACAAGAGCCTTGGGATATTTGGGATGAAAGATGCACAAGTTTGCATTGGGATCTAGGTGGGAGACATACAATATTTACTGATGGGGTTACTTGGGAGTCTACAGGATGCCCCTTGTGTCGATACTACGCAGGGTAGTGGTGGATGCATTTTGACCTCTGCAATTCTCAAATTGATTTGGGACCCTGGGATTACAATGATTGGCAGTTTAGTGATTGCTAGAGGATGCTTTCAGGAGGTTTATTGTGACGGTACCTCATTTACAGCCTGGTTAGTTACTCTACTTATAGGAGGCTTCCATGGGATATCTTGTGATGGTACTGTGCAGTGCAATGCTTTGAGCAGAGGGTGCTACAAATCTCCTAGGATAATTTGGGACCCTGGGACCATCCCCGAATTCAGTTGGTTCAGTTTGATTGATTGTGGAGTTGCATTGGCATTGCTTGAGGACAAGCAATCTTTGGCGAGGGAGGACTGTAATGTTCCATTTTTTATAAAAAAGGGAATAACTGAGGACTGATAACACTAGGAGAATAAAAGTACATCAATTCAATATTATTAAGTCATCAGTGTAGAAAGAAGGCCATCAGAGTTCATATCCTAAAGCATGCAGAGCATGCAAGCCTTGTTTAGTTAGTGTTAAAGTCAACATCAAATTAGAATTGCATGCATGCAAAAGTGAAGCATAAACCCTAAAAGTGACATGCAAACCCTAAAATCATATGAAGATCTATTTAAGAATAGTTATGGGACTAAAGGAGATATCTATTGTTATTGTTGATTGATTTTGGAGTTTCGAGCAGTAGCACAGAGTGCAACCACGGTAGTTGGGGTTGGAGACGGTGTCTTCAGCTAGCGAGGGTTCGACAGTAAGATATCTGCCCTAGTCTCTTATTGGGATAGATAATCCAGGTTTATCCATTGCATCCATCATATACTACAGTATTTGGAGATCTAGCGCATTCCAAAGGGTTATTAGCAAATCCACATTTTGCAGTCAGAAGTAGCAGAGAAAACACAGAAGGATTTGCTGGGACCACAAAACCCAGTGCATGTCAGCTTCCTCTTTCTCAGCAGGCCTATCCTATGGTATGCAGTGATTATCAGCCATCAGTTTGCTCACCTGGAGAAGCTTTTGGCCAAACAAATCAGTTGGGGACGTGAGCAATAGAATTCCCAATCAATTCGCTAGGGCACTCAGAGGAAGCCAAACCTCTGCATGTGCCAGTCCATCTCTTCGGCATCAGCAGACGGATAAGCTCAGAAAGTTTCATCCCGAATGGACCTCTCCTTCTACAAAAACGTCACCTTCAATCTGGAGGGTGCTTATGGTACTGCGGGGCGGTAACACCGAAGGAAAAGAGCATTATTAGACCACACATCCAGATCCTTATGCATGCAGCCATCTTTGGAGTCATTATCAGTCGGAATATCAGTGGTAAGTGTTAATTTCTCTCTGCAAAACCCTAACCCTAATTACGCTATATTTTAGGGCATTTTTGCATGGCAGGTTTGCATGCACAATCATTTTGCAAATTTGTATGAGATTGAGTGTGTGAGTCAACACTATCATAGAACATTAGAGAATATCAGTATTTGGGATATTACAGACTAG
Organism: Pseudotsuga menziesii; assembly: GCA_001517045.1. Classification (NCBI taxonomy): domain Eukaryota; kingdom Viridiplantae; phylum Streptophyta; class Pinopsida; order Pinales; family Pinaceae; genus Pseudotsuga; species Pseudotsuga menziesii. The sequence goes on from LPNX010166634.1 coordinate 661,703, forward strand.
CTACCCAGCTAGTTCGGAACTTGGGAGGTACCAATGTCTGAAGGCATGACGAAAAATATCAAGGTACCGAAGAAAGAACAGGTTGGATAGGCAAAACAGATAGACAGTTTTGGAGAGACTGCTTTGGAAGACTCGGTTGTGGTAGCAGGTGGAAGCAACAACATTGGCAGATGGTTTCCGAGAGAAGTAGGCACACTTGGATACTTTATTGAGGACAACAACAATTTGGAGTGGGGGAGGATGTCATGGTCCTGGAAAGGAGGGTGTTACCGACTAGGTTGCATCCAGTTGGACTTTCAGTGAGCCGCCAAAAATGAACAAATACTAGTTCAAATTCATAGTTCAGAAGTCCATTCATGCCTTCATGACCCTTTTATTTTTTGTACCGCGTGTTCATACCCCTTCAGGGAAGTTGTAATAAATGTGCTAGCATGACATTTTTTTTGTAAAGGACTTGGATTCCCAAGACTTAAACAACGATTCGATCATTCCAAGGTGTTTTTTACCTTGTCAATTATGCAATGTTGAATAAGTGAGTTTTTCACTGGTCCTCCAAAGCTGGAATGGTCGTCTTGGCGGGTAGGACTTAGGAGGTTATTAAAGTTCACCTGTCAATGTATATGAGCATGCTAGGCATCAGTATCCAGTTGTATGGACATGTACTAGATTCCCCTAGAGTTTCGTCTGATTACGGATTTTTTTTTTCGTTTTTTAATCCATTTTTTAATAGTTTAATTAAAAAATTTCAAAGTGTAATAATTGGTGGGTCCGGAGTCTTTTTTTAGTGTGGGGATGCTCGTTTTTACACTCAGAGAAACATCTTTACCCAGGTGGCCACTTTCACTATATTTCGGGCGGCGAAATCATCCCTGAAGGCATTATTCGGCTAACAGAGCATCAAAGTGGCATTTAATTGCTAAAAATGCATCATTTTGGCATGGGTCAAAATGTAATTTTTATTTGTTAGTAGATGATGGGGCATGGTGGTCCCCATCTCATACACCCCTCTTCCACATAGTAAGTCAAGACTTTGTTAGAGTTTAAAGGTAAGCAAATGGTTAAGTGGATGGTGACGTCAAGCTTTATAGGAATCGTAAGTGGTATGTAGGATTACGCTAGCATGAAGGAGTGGATCCCCCTTCATATTCATGTTACATTAAACCTTGGTTTAGTTAATGAGTATACCATGCATGGGTTTGAATAAGGTAGCGTGATCAAATAAAGATGACGTCAACTCACCGAAGGAAGACTCACGCTAACATTGTATTGCGCTAGCTTGAAGGGTGTGAACCCCTTTATCCACATCACATTAAAACATTGATTTTTATTAAAGTTTGGTCATACCACATGTTTACTTGGAGGCGCATCTTTGTTGGTGAAAGCACTCACGTGAGGTAATGGAGCACATGCGATTTGTTGAATTGGATTTGTTGGTGAAGTGAGGTTGCCTACCTCATTTGAGGTGGAACCTCCTCCATACCAACAATTCAGTTAAACTAAAAATCTCCTCACCGATTCCTTAGATCACTCAAGCTCAACTAAGCCTCATCTTCAGTGTTGGTGGCGCCCCCCTTGTTGAATTTTAGCATTAGCAGAAATACTTAAAAATTTACAAATTAACTTAAACAAATAACAAGTGTAGTAAAATAACATTCATCACATCAGCACAATGGACACAAGATTTTTTCACTAAGGAAACCTTCAAAGGACAAAACCCCCAAAAAGCATTGGTAGCTCATCTCATAAATGAGATATGAGATGACTTAGGAAATTCTTCAAAAAGTTCCTCAAACCCCAATCTGGGTTAAACCACAATTTACAATAAGATTTTCTTAGTAAAAATCAGAGCAAGGGTTTCAAACCCGGTAACTAAAATTTCCAGATCTGACTGGAAAAGATCAGTACTATCCAAAACAACAGTCTGCTCAAAAATATCAAATCTGCCCAAAAATATCAGATCTGTCCAAAAATATCAAATCTGCCCAAAAATATCAGATCTGCCCAAAACTCAGATTCTTCCTGAAAATCACAGATCTGCCCGAAACTCAGATTCTGCCCAAAAATGGAAGGAAGACTGCCTGTAAAGAATGTGGCTGCCCGGATCTGAATTGTGGCTACCCGGATTTGGAGAATGGTTTCCCGGATTTGAAGATCTGAAGGTGGCTACCCTAGATCTTAACTTGGTTGCCCAGATCTAAAGATGGATGCCCTAGATCTAAACTTGGTTGCCCAAATCTGGAGAATGGTTGCCCAGATCTGAATATCTGAAGGTGGCTACCCTAGATCTGAACTTGGCTGCCCAGATTTGAAGATCTGAAGGTGGCTGCCCTATATCTGAACTTGGCTGCCCAGATCTGAACTTGGTTGCCCAGATATGAAGATGGCTGCCCTAGATATGAAGAATGGTTGCCTGGATCTGAAGGTGGTTGCCCTAGATCTGAACTTGGCTGCCCAGATATGAAGATGGTTTCCCTAGATCTGAACTTGGCTGAAGATGAGGGTTTGGTAAAACCCTTAAGACAGAAAAGATAAGAAACCCTAGCTTAGGGTTTGTCTTCAATGGAGGATGATGATGCCCTAGCTAGACTCATCCATGCTAGGGCACAATCACAGAATCTTCTTTCTTCAACCTTGAGCAGCTGTACCTGTGAGAGCAAGTGTGTGTAATAATTAATTGACTTGATCTTCTTTTATAGCCTTTAGTCACCTGTAAATGGACCAAAATTAGAAAAGATAAAATAATAATATTTTATTCTTTTTCCAATTTCACTTTTACCTTCTTACCAAAAAAGGTCTTTTAAGTATTTTTTACTTTTACCAAAAGTCCTTATGTATTTTTTACTTTTGACTTTAGACTTTTTCCAAGTGCCCCTGTGGTCATTACCTGTGATCCTTTCATTCCAAAAGTACATCATCATAAACCAAGAGTTACTAATGCTTTTATCTCACACTCTGTGTGACACCTAGATCTGGTACTAGGATAACTTAACCAAGGTTAGCTAATCCTTGGAGAAGTACACAAATCCCATAGATCAAGGGTCAGAGTGTCACACATGCCTAGACTCACTCTAAGGCTTACAGTGCCTTCCTGGTAACAGACTAGGTGCCTCAGCCATGGGCTGCATAATTTGACCCTAGGTCAAATACTTGGTAACAGACCAAGCGCCTCCATTCTCCCAGAGAATAACTACTCAGAACTAACCTGAGTCTACCAGTAGTAGACTGGTCCACATCGTGGTCCCAGACCAGATGTCTACCATTCAACAGAATGGTCACTCAACACTGGGTTGAGTCTACCCAGGGTAGAGTTGGGTCTATATCATGGTCCTAGACCAGATATCTACCATTCAACAGAATGGTCACTCAACACTGAGTTGAGTCGTGGTCCCAGACCAGGTGGCCCCATTCTCCTAAGAGAATGGCTCTCGATGCTGCTCAGAAAAATCAACACCCCTAGGCCTGCTTTTGTTATAAATAAGGCTTTTCTCTCCTCTTTCAAACTAGTTAGAGTTTGTTGAGCAAAGGCTTGAGAATTGTAATTGTTTTACTATATTTTAATATTGAGAAATAAAGAGGCTTTGGAGGTCCATGTTGTGTGATGCTATCAATTGAGTGAATGTATTATCTCGATTTCATGAGGTAACTTGTATTTGGTCTTTGTTCATTGCTTTATGAAAATCTAGCGTATTGGTAGGATTGGTATCAATTTTGTAGGAAGGATTACTAGAACTTGTTTGATCTAGTTAAGCTCTTCTTTGCAGTAAGTTAAGGATTCAAGATTTATATGTACCATTCGTTTATGCTCATATAGTCTTGGTTTATATCTTGTTCCATTTCTAGATTTAATGGGTTGTGTGCAAGTATATTTCTAGATGCAGCTTATCTGATTTGAAGAAGCAAAGAGCTTGCTTGCTCCTATTCTTTCAGATCTCTTACGGAAGATCAAACCCTCGATGTCCCATGCGTCTAAACCTTCGAACTCTTCTTTGCTCAAAGATCCAAGCTAATCTTCTTTTTCTCTTTATAGCTTCTCTACTTTGGTTACTATTTTAATTTGTGAATCGAATTAGATCTATCATTTTAAATGGTTAAAATCACATTTAGATCTAGTTCCTTTGGCAAATGCAAATAGATGCTAGTTGTTCCATAAAGAAGTTTTATATGCAAGCTAGATCTAGTATATCGATTCTTTTGTTTCTTAGCTTCTTTCTTGTTAAGATCTAAAGGCTAATATAAAAGTTTCATTTTTATAATATTTGAAAAGTTAAATTTTGCAAGATAAGAGTGATTTCCATTGGCTTCCCTAAAACTGAGCCAAGATCCACAAAAGGACCTGTACTTTTGTGTTATTTCGTTATTTCCTTAAACTAGTTTGATTTAGAATTTTTCTAAGATTTTTCGGAGATAGTTCGTAGACACTTTTAAAGTGTCTTTGAGCATATTTTGTATTTGATTGCTTGCTGATTTTTTGCAGGTATAACGAAAAGGAGAAGGAAACTATTGTTGTTTTGCGGGAAAATGAGCCATTAAGAGCTCAACGGAGTTCCCCTTTCACCAAAAATATTTTTTATCGTAGTTGTAAGCCTTTGGATCCAAAGTATAAGGACCAAAGTGTACTTTATCAGAGCCCACTCCCCATCTCCCCTGGGGGGATTCGCGTCGGTGTCCATTTTCATGGTTGTTATGTTGTTAGAGTAGTTGTTTCCTTCTTTCATTATTTCTTTTTTTATTTAAGTTTTATTTGAAAAATCATTTGAATACTTACCCACTGCACTATATTGAAGTACCAAAAGGGAAAATATTTGAGCAGTGTAGTAATTAGAGAACCTCAATTTGTATGCATTGTTGAGCTTAAACAATAAACCCCCTTGCTTTATCGAGTACATGTTCATGGACAAGGGCTTTTCCTATAACACCTCGGTTTTGACCCCGTTTGCATTAAATGTATATGATGTATTTATTGTAATTAATCATGGTGTGGATCTAAAGGCAAAAGCCCCACCATCGATTTAACATTTTATGTTTGGCGATTAAAAATCAATTCCAGTGGTATTTTGTGCTAGCCGACAAATTATAATTTTGGACATCATGTAAATATGCAATTTAATTAAAAACCCACAACCAGCTATGCCAATGCAACAAACAATGAGATGGGGACATGAGTTCCTAAGGATAAGGGGGGGGGGGGTATTCAAGCCTTTGGGCCAATGGGGAAAAGCCAAATGTCAAAGGGAGAACCCATAAAAAATGTCAACTACCCATTTTGTCTCTTGTGCCAATCATTTAATTCTGCCAGAAATTGGTTGAGTTAGTTATTGCATGGGATGGGCAAGGTATGGAGGTCAAAATTCGAATTGGGGCAAGCACCAATTTTTGGAAAAATGTGTTTTGACTTATGAGCCAAGTAAATGCCCATTTTTGCTGCTCATTCCCTCATGCATTCATGTTTTTTGTCTTCCCCACGTTTTTGGAGCTCCTTGGCATTCTCCATGGATGTTTTTGTAGTGTTCTTCATTTTTCCCATGGATGGGAAGTGGTTTTGTTGACATTCAATGGCTGGGATCTCTGCTGGTTGTTTTTGTGTTGTTTCTACATTCCCACAGCTGGGAATTTCGTGTTTTTTGTGTTGCAAAGCCAATGGGGGACAAATCCACGAATTTAGGGACCAAGGGAGTCGTTTCTGCCCACGTGAAGCCATACAACGTTTCTGGAAATCGAATTGCTCTCCCAAGGTTGATTTCCCCCATCTGCAAATTCATTTTTGGCTCCCAAGTCGTTTTTCATCATACCCAGAACTTGCAATCGTTATGTATGTTATTGTTGTTTGGTCTGAACTAGTTTGGGAGGAGAAATGTGCTATGACTTGCTTGATAAACCTAGTGTGAGAAGGAACCTCACAGACAGAGCTAGGGGGTTGACTTTCTTCTTTGCACACCCTGAATAGCACTAGAAGGGAAGGCATAGCCTGAGGGACTGTGTAGCAGAGAAGGGGATGCTTCCTTGTGTTGGGTGGGTAGATGTTTAGAAGCCAGGCTAGATCTAGTGCAGGTGTCCATAGCTTTGGGGTTGAGCTGACTAGCTTAGCAGTCAGCCTTTCCAACTCCTTTGCAACCTGATAAACTCAACTGTGCTGGCTTGGATGAGTTCTTGTTATATCCTTAGCTATGTGTGAGTCTGCTAGTGTTCCCTTATTCCTTGTGGGAATCATGCCCAGCTCGGGGGTGGCAGTGCTGCTGAGAGATTGATGAGCACACTGTCCTATGGTTGGGTGGAACGTTGCAGTGACGTAGCTCGTTGCGAGACGAGATTCTTTCAAGATAAGTATTCTTGTCTATTTTATCTCTGCAATTGTATATGTGTATAAATTAATATGAACATGTTAAATGCTGCGAATGAATGAATTTTGCTTCTGTTGTATGTTAATAAGTATGCATCTGTGTATGTTTAAGTTCAATGCATTTTTATATTTACGTTCATGGGGCTAGACTGCTCGGATTAGATTACAGCATTGTCGTGTCCTCCCTCTGGTAGAAGGCTGGGGATGTGACATTCTCGAGTACTGAATCTCGAAAGAGGCTCTTGGGATTAACCTTTTTTATCATAAAACTTTGTTAAAAAATGTTTAAAATTTACAAGGCCTCCATCCTTGTATGCTCTACTTCTACTGCGGCTTTGTCTGATCAATTGGTAGTATCAGAAAAAGGTTTAGGTGATTAGTAATTAGTCTAATTTTTTAATTAATCTCCCTGAACAACGAAAATCTAGCATTGCATTTAGCTACGTGTGGGAAAATTGTACAGAGGAAGCAAGAACCACTGAAAAGCGACCGTGGGGCCCCATTAGGCTACATCCTTGTTGGTGTAGTGTTGAACACCCACCCGTGACTCCATCTATCCCACATTTCCTCGTGTGCTACCACACTGTGTGAGTCTGGACATGTTCACTATACCTTTGTGGTATATCGGGAATCCCCCTCCTTGCTAATAATTCAGATCATTTCCACATTAATAAAACCAACCAAGAATTTACCCACTCCTTAATCAATTCATTTAATAATTTAAAATTTACCAACTGAGACACTGCAATACTTTCACTGAGACTACACAAGCAACCCACATTTGCAAAGCATTCTTTCATTATGGCACTGATCTATAAAATGCTATGTCTTGCATAAGTTAATTGCGCAATGTGTCGTTGAATATTGTGTATCTAATTTGAATTAAAGGGTTGCTAAAGTAAATCTTGTTTGTAGTAATTGGTAATCTCTAATTTTATTCATTTCATATTAAAACTCCTAGAAATTTTTTGTTTCAAGCTTTCATAGTTAGAAACAACCTTAGTTTTATTTTCATTAGGGTCCACCCCCCTTGGCTTTGCTAGGAGTTGGCCTAGATGGAGGAGCTATGTATCAGGTGACAGCACTTGGCTTGAGCTTTTCCCCCAAGGTCTCACCTAGTGGCTTGAATATTTCTGCCACGTTACCCGAGGTGTGAGTTAAGCGGCAACATTTTGGCGCCGTTGCTGGGGATAAATCTTTATATTCCTGGAATATGAATTTTGAGTTTTCATTCTTGTTTTCACTTTGTTTGATGAATGTTGTAGTTTAATGAACTTACTCAGATCATCTGGCGACTTCACTACCTTTAATTTTACCAAGGCATTCTACAAGAGGAAACTCTATAGGCTTCTTTCAGTTCATTTCTGAGCCTGAAAAGGTTTACCATAGGAGGAAAAGCAGGCTAGCTTCTCATAAGATCCTTGATGATCTTTCATCTGAGACAATCTTAGATATTCACCTTTATTTGTTGATACTTCTCAATCAAATAAATCACATAGTACCATGGGTACGTTGTTTAAACCTCCAGATTATTTTGCCATAATTGGGAAGCCTCATAACATTCCAAATAAAGCCATTGAGAAGGTTTCATCTTTTTATGGAAACGATGCTATAACTGCTAAGTCTCATTTGTTGGCTTTTTCATAGTGTTACATTAAATGGTGTCACAACGTCAACCATGAAGATGTAAAGATGAGGTTGTTTTCCTTATCTCTTGAAGTTGATGCCTTTGAATGGTTCACCTCCATGGATGACAATGGTATCAAGACCTTCAGATAATTTGAAACTGCTTTCAATAAAAGATGGGGGGATAAGAAAGAAAAAAGGCACCCTTTGGCTTCCTTAACAATTAGTAAAAAGAAGGAGAACGAAACCATGGAAGAGTGTAATAAAAAGTTCCGTGACATGGTGGGAAAACTCCATGTTGATATTAAACCATTAGATACCTCAATTCTCATCTATTACACAGAAGCATTCAAGGGAGAAATGAGGTACCAAATTAGAGATAAAGAACCTGATGACCTAAAGAAATCCATGGAAATAGCTGACAAGATAGACAGGATCGGCAGGAAATTCTAACATCCCGGGATTTGTTAGAGGCACCACATCATCTTCCAAACCTCATGATTCCAAAGGAAAAACAATAGAACCTGAAGGAAAAGATGAAGAAAAGGAATCAATGAAAGAGGTAGTTGACATGCTGAAACAAATGATGATAAACTGTACATCCCAGATGAATGCTATGCAAAATAGGATAAACAACATGGAAAAATCACAGGCTTCTCAAAATCATAAGAGTTTCCAACCTAGAAAAAACCAAGAGTGGAAAAATAAACATCCTCCCTATGAGAAGAGACCTCCAAATCAACTTGAAACAACAACATTGTGATTGATGAGGTTCCTCCCTATTGTCGGCCTTGTGATGAACTTTATAATGAATCTACTTGTCCAAAATTCTGCTACATTATGGAACAAGAACAAATGGAAATGAATAAATTTGTAGGTCATCCTAGAAGTCATGACTACATAAACAATGTAGGGCAAGTTCATCATATTTCAAAAGAAAAATGGAAGCAAGCTAAGGACTTCACTCAGGAAAAGGATAATGCTACTAAGAATTTTGGTGAAAAGGCTTCACCTGAACAGATTATGGAGAGGTACAAAGGGGTGGTTTATCAAAGGAAGAAAAACATGATCCCAACCAAGTCAAGTCAGCATATGCCAAAGGTAAAAAATCCTCCCCCTTTAGATCTAAAAGTTGATTTGTGTAACCAGTTGTCAAGTGCTAAGATTTTTGTCCCTATAATTGAAATCCTCAAAATTCTAAGTCAAAGAGATATTTTCATGAAAACCTTAGTAGAACCTAAGGAAAACATACATTAGAGGAAATTTCAACTCAAAATGGGCCTTTTAACTTTAACTCAAATTCCATGTCATCATGTGTTAGCCAATGAACTTTCTTTAAATTTGAAATACTGTATAGGTCTTAAACACTTTTTTAATATAAATTTGGGGATAGGTATCATTAAAAAAACTACTTTTTTTTTGTATTTTCGACATATCTCCCTGTGTTTTTACACGAATTTCGATCGGGAGAGCTCGTTGGATGTGGAATTTAATTCTGCATCCAACGAGTACCCACTCGATATACTTTTGACGGACCCCGCTACCCCAAAAACAAGAAATACCTGAAAAAATGTGATGATGATGTCATCATCACGTTTTTTCAAGTATTTTTTGTTTTTGGGGTAGCAGGGTCTATCAAAAGTATGCCGAGTGGGTACTCGTTGGATACGAAATTTAATTCAGCATCCAACGAGATCTCTCGATCGAAATTTGAGTAAAAACATGGGGAGATATGTCGAAAATACAAACAAAAAAGTAGTTTTTTTCTTTTCTTCCTCCAAAATTAATAAATCTTATTTTATTAATCTTTTTTAGGAGGCCCATTTTGAGTTGAAATTTCCTCTAATGGTTGAAAAATATGAGAAAATAATTACTGAGAAACCTAGAGAGAAATTTGTCAACTCAAGAAAATGAGAAGGGTAAACCTAAAGAAGATTTGTCCAAGAAACTTAGTAACTTCAATGAAGATGTACCCATCATCTTGCATAGTAGGGATCCTAATAAAGAAGACCATCCTGCCTTCTACATTTATTTGATTGCAAAGAACAAATTGTTGCACAATTGCATTCTTGATTCAGGTGCATCATCAAACATCATGGATAAAAAAGTCATGGAACAAATGAGCTTAACTATCTCAAGGTCATATCAGAATGTATGTGCCATGGATTCAAAAGAAATCGATGTTGTGGGTATAATTCTAAATTTTCTAGTCAAATTAGCAGTGTACCTTGACATAGGTGTAACCATGGACATAGTGGTCATAGATGTGCTTGAAAGATGTGGAATTTTGTTATCGAGAAAATGGGCTGCCTCTCTAGGAGAATCTACTCAAATGGATCGGACTTACGCCATGATTCCTACTTCTGAAGATACACACGTCAAGTTATATGTAGAAAAGGAAAGGAAATATCATGTAGAAGATCCTGATGAGCCAGATAATGAGTATATTTGTGAAACAGACAATCTTGGAAACCATGCAATCTATGCTATCTTATACCCATTAGAGAAAAGGAAAATGACGAGGAGTTTGATCAGCTATGGAGAATGAGTTTTGATGGAGCTTGTTCCAAGACTGGGAAATGGGCAGGCATTGTTATAACTTCACCATCAAATAAAAAATTCAATTTTGCATACAGACTCGAGTTTGATGCATCTAATAATGTAGCAAAGTATGAAGCAATATTAAAGGTGATTCAGATTTGATTATTTCTCAAGTCAAAGGAACATTTGCATGTAAAAGTGAAAGACTTAAGAAATATAGAATGTTGTATAGGACACTTGAATTATTTTTGGGCATTGAAGATTGTGGCCATCCCTCGTTCTGAAAACTATGGAGTAGACAAACTTGCTGTGGCAGATTCAACTTTGGAATTTTCTGAAGAATTGGTCAAAGGGGATGGGAAATTTGAAATAAACTTCAGACCTTCAATACCAGACAACATAAATAATTGCCAGGTGTTTAAAGATGATAGTCAGATTGTAAAATTCATCAACAACATACATGAGTTCTCCATCTGTCAAAGAAATTTTCAGGATGAGAAATATATTGATATCAAAGAAGAAGGCCAGCCTATGAACCGCATCCCAAAGAATGTTGTTGAATGGGAAAGTACTTTTGATAGGCAGGATAGATATACGAAAAAGGAAACGAGAAAACCTGCAGATTTCATAGAAATAAACATTGGTACTGATAAGGAACCAAGAAACATAAAAATTGGAAAAGGTACTTCTAAAAAAGAAAGAAGAGACCTGATTGATCTTGTAAAAGAATACAGAGATGTATTTTCTTTTACTTATGATGACCTAAAAGCTTACCGGGATGATGTATTTCCACATACAATCCCACTAAGGCCTGAAGCTAAGCCCTTTCGACAAAAACTTAGAAGTATAAATCCCAAATTGGCACCCATGGTCCAAATGGAGTTACAAAAGATGTTGGCAGCAGGGATTATCACCCCAACAAGGCATTCATCATGGTGTTCAAACTTGGTTGTGGTCAGGAAAAAGAATGGACAACTGAGATTATGCATAGATTTCTTAAACTTAAATATCTCGTGCATGAAAGATAATTACCCCTTACCTGATATGGAAACTTTACTTCAAAGAGTAATGGGGTCAGGGATAATGTCTATGCTAGATGGTTTCTCAGGTTACAATCATGTACTTGTCAAGAAGGAAGATCGACACAAGACTACATTTACTTCACATTGGCGAACATTTAAGTACTTAAGAATACCCTTTGGTCTTTTGAATGTGGGTGCTACATTCGAAAGAGCCATGGATTATGCCTTCAATGAGCTAATTGGAAAAGTTATAGAAATCTATCAAGATGACCTACTATTTTTTCCAAGGAAAGATTGGATCACACAGCCCATCTCAGAAAGTTTTTGAAATATGTATAATGTATGGCATATCTCTAAATCCAAACAAATTTGTGTTAACACATATATAGTAGCCAGGCTACCATATTCTATTTTTCAGACACAACACATTTTTCAGCCAGATCTCTTACATATGAAATGCTGAGATGAGTAGTTTTGATGGATCATTTTTGTATTAGTGGACTATTGTACTCTCCCATGTCAGGACTGAGTCTCAAGACACTCAGATTTGAGGATCGATGTAGCCATTTATGTCATTTCAAAGCAGTTATTGATGCCCAGTTTTGTATCAGTGCTTTCTCATTGGACAGATGATGTTTCAGATGGATTATATTGCATGATTATGACTCATCTTTTTTATATTGTGTTATGGTTATCATTGCTCTTATACTGATTTTTGTGACATGTATTAACTTGTGGTATCATGATCCGGCGGTCATAATTATATGGACTTGGATGTATTTTGTACTATGTATTGATGTCCCTACTTAGACTTGGAAGTTCTTGATCTATACTCATTGGTTTTACCCTCCTTAGAGAGAATAGAGGTAGTCATTCTCACCATTGTTTTGGCTTGCTAGTGTTGGCTCCATCATTCATTGTCTTCACCCATCCATTACCTTCTAGTTTAGTTTTCAACCCAACTGACTTCTTGACTTATGGCATGGAGGATCTTTCTCCCCGCTACAACTTTTGTTGGACAAGCCTCTCTATTTATATTGTGTCTCGGCTCTGAGTTGGTGACAAAGCTTGCCTTTGGTAAGGTTGGATAGTATGCCTAAATCATTTTGGTCGGTTGTCCTGATGTTTGGCACTGTGCAGAACTCCCCCTAGTCACTTGAGATGTTGTTGGCTAAAACTGAAAGCTCATGTACTGCTTATATTGGAAATATTGAATATGCGCCCATGGAAAATGAAAATTATAAAACTGTGTTTCTTAACATATATAAAAAGGGCAAGAGTAATGAAATGCTAAAATACTCCTTGAAGAGTGTAAGAAAAGGTCTAAAAAGCAATGGTTAAAAATATGCTATATCCAAAAAATTGCTGACCTTATTAAAATAAATATGTTTCGGATGAAAGCTGTGATTAGCTGTGCTTTTAAACATTGGTGAAGTCCCAAAAGGGTCATATAGGCCAAAAAGGCCATGGAATAAAATGATGATCCTAATGAACTTGGATCAAGTTTGATGTAGACATGACACCTAAGTTGAATATGCACTCTCTAAACAACTCACCCATTTGTGAGGCACTGCCATTCCTTGTGTTGTTGTCTTTCTGACATTGGTTATAGTGAGTTTTCCCTTTCCTTGTCCAAAGTGTCATGATGTTGAGTAGGAAGTCATCATTTGCCTTAGCCTTGTCATTTCCACCCTTCACCCTTCACTAGCAAATTGGCTACCGCTATGAGGTGAGTATAGTCTTGAAAGTCTAAGTCTAAGTAATAATAAATAAAGCCTTTATATATGTATTGGTTGATGTACCACCAGTGAAATGAATGCCACTTGTTGTGATTGTTACTTGAATGAGTTGTAGAGCATGTCTTAGCCTTTTACACTTGCAGTAGATTGATGACAGTCTGAGTTATTATTGGTGTCTGATCAGTTACAGATGGTTATATTGTTTATTGGATATGATTGATGATCAAATAGAGACCTATGAGGGGTATGAGTATACACCTTAGATGGATTTGGACTCTCTGAGTCTAATGAAACAGTTTATTTCCAGTTCCGGGCACTTGTAGATATGATCAGGCTCATTCTTCCTATTTGATGCAATTTTTCTTCACAGGTTGATATGTTTGAGCAGGGAGATGTTTTAGTTGGATCTCCTAGGGCGTTGTATGGGCATAGGGGGGTGCACCCACTTGTTTGTACCATTGTACCCCCATCCCAGAGAGCCTAGTGGGCTCAGTTTGACAATGCAGGCACCCTAGAAGGCTATTTTGGCAGGATCACGTTTCCCGAGGCAAATTAAAAATGATTAAATGGCTATTGAAGAAATCGATTTGGGCTATTGAGGTAAAGAAATGGCATGGGATGAGTCATGATGATGAGAGTGATGTCCTCCACACCTTCTCCAGCAATTGCAGCTCCTGGTTGGGCCCACATCTATTTTTGGGCATTTTTATATTATTTTCTGGAGCTTTTTTAGGAGGCTCACGATTTCCTCAAGGAGGCACAAAAGTCAAAGAATTAAATTATTATATTATTTTATTGTGCCATGGGGACACCCAAAGGGAGTTAGTCGAACACTCCTTGGACCCACCATGTGCTTTCATTTATTTCATGTTGAGTTGGTTACCTTTTTTGGGTGGGTTAGTCCACTTTGATAAATTATGGTTATATTGATCCATGTATTGTATGTTGAACTCATCTCAACCATTGATTAGAACATTTAATCTTTTAATCTTAGCCACTCGTTTTGAAAGTGGTTAGGATTCGGTTATGATTGAGGTTCTCTCATTTCTATTTAAAGGAGAGAGCTTCTCATTTGTAAGGGGTCTTTGGCTCTTGGATCTGAATAATAGAAAGACTTTTTTGTGGAAATTTTGTGGATCGGCTTGCATCTGATGTTCTCAAATGGTGATTGGAAAATCTTCAGCTTCCTAGCATTGTGGAAATTCTTGTGAGATCTATAGTTTTTTGCTATCATTGTTTTGTCTACAGGAGGGCGTTTTGGTTGGAGCATTTTTGTAGGGGGACCTCAACTCGCTCGGTTTTCTTCGTCTTGGATCAGGGGGTTTTCATTAGTTTCATTGTGATCTATGATTACTTCATTTTACTTTCTTGTAGCATTTAGTTTCTTTCTCTTGTATTGGAAAATCTGATATGGTTGACGTTTGCTCATGCAGGGTAGGGGGCGCATTGGTGGCTTGGAGCTTGCATATGCCATAGAAATCGCGAGAATATTCCAGAATTGATCAGGATAGCTAAGATCATCACTGTTAAAGACTTATACAAGATTTTCTAGGTAAGATCTAATAGGTAAGTTTCTTTTTTTCAGATCTTATTCCATTGTACCTTGCTTTACTTCAATTTTTTTTGAAAACTCTTAAAACCCTAAAAAGCAATAAATCTAGGAATCGTCTGATCTTTGGCCAAACCATTTCTGGGTTTCATAAATTGGGCCTCCCCTTCACCAAATCAACTACAACTCTGGTCAAACTCCTGATGGTTTGACCTAGATCTAATTTTTAGCCGAAAAACTGCATAACCATCCACTAAAAATTTAACCTGCTAGGGTTTTGATTTTTTCTGAATTCTGACTTTATAGACGGATAGATCGAGTCCCAAACAGTCCAAATCAACCCCAACGTTGTCCAAATGCTTGGTTGTTTGACCTATATCTGATTTTTTGACTAAAACATCCCTAGTGCCCTCACTGAAAATTGGACTTTTCCGTAAGTGAATTTTTCTGAAATATGACAATATAGGTTGATAGATTAGGGCTTAAGCATTCCAAAACACCCCCAACGCTGAGCTAGTTCCTTCCGGTTTTCCCTAGATCTGAAAAAATGGTTTTCAACCCCCCTAGCCCCCTCATCAAATTTTGACTTTGTTCAGATCTGATTTTTCTGCTGATTTTCTGATTTGGGCTTGTAGATCAGGTCACCCTGACCTCTTTTCTCCTTCAACGTTGAGCTATTAGCCTCCAGGTGACCCTAGAACTGCAAATCTGTCTTTCCAAGCCCTAGCGCTAGCCTTCCATTGAGTTGGCTTTCCTGTACCATAGTTTTTTCGGACTAACTATTTTCTGGGTTCATAGATCAAGGTGTATCCCAGGTGGGTTCACTGAAACGTTGGGTTGTTGCTGACTCCATTGCCCAATACACACAAGGCACTGATTTCCTAGCTAGCGCTATCCTTAAGCTCTCCTCCCTTTCCCTTTGCCAACACTCATTGATAGCTCAAGTCAACTATCTTTCAGTGAATCTGTCTCCTTGGTACTAGACAATCCCAACTTTGTTCTTGCTCACCCTTTCACAGTTACGTTTCCCAAGACAGTGGTCATCTTCACCAGTTGCCAGTACCTAAACCCTAGAACTAGGGTTTCCATTCACCTTGCACCTTAATTATTTAAAGGAGAGATCTTCTCATTTGTAAGGGGTCTTTGGCTCTTGGATCTGAATAATAGAAAGACTTTTTTGTGGAAATTTTCTAGATCAACTTTGCATCTGATGTTCTCAAATAGTGATTGAAAAATCTTCAGCTTCCTAGCATTGTGGAAATTCTTGTGAGATCTATATTTTTTTGCTATCATTGTTTTGTCTACAGGAGGGCGTTTTGGCTGGAGCGTTTTTGTAGGGGGACCTCAACTCGCTCGATTTTCTTCGTCTTGGATCAGGGGGTTTTCATTAGTTTCATTGTGATCTATGATTACTTCGTTTTAATTTCTTGTAGCATTTAGTTTCTTTATCTTGTATTGAAAAATTTGATATAGTTGACATTTGCTCATGCAAGGTAGGGGGCGCATTGGTGGCTTGGAGCTTGCATATGCCATAGAAATCACGAGAATCTTCCAGAATTGATTAGGATAGCTAAGATCATCACTGTTAAAGACTTCTACAAGATTTTCCAGGTAATATGTAACAGGTAAGTCTTTTCTTTTCAGATCTTATTCCATTGTACCTTGCTTTACTTCAAATTTTTCTGAAAACTCCTAAAATACTAAAAACCCTAAAAAGCAATAAATCTAGGAATCGTCTGATCTTTGGCCAAACCATTTCTGGGTTTCATAGATCGGGCCTCCCCTTCACCAAATCAACTGCAACGCTGGTCAAACTCTTGATGGTTTGACCTAGATCTATTTTTTAGCCGAAAAACTGCATAACCATGCACTGAAAATTTGACCTGCTAGGGTTTTGATTTTTTTTGAATTCTGACTTTATAGACGGATATATCGGGTCCCAAATAGTCCAAATCAACCCCAACGTTGTCCAAATTCTTGGCTGTTTGACCTAGATCTGAGTTTTTGACTAAAACATCCCTAGTGCCCTCACTGAAAATTGGACTTTTCTGTAAGTGACTTTTTCTGAAATATGACAAGATAGGTTGATAGATCAGGGCTTAAGCATTCGAGAACACCCCCAACATTGAGCTAGTTCCTTCCGGTTTTCCCTAGTTCTGAAAAATTGGTTTTCAGCCGCCCTAGCCCCCTCATCAAATTTTGACTTTGTTCGGATCTGATTTTTCTGTTGATTTTCTGATTTGGGCTTGTAGATCAGGTCACCCTGACCTCATTTCTCCTTCAACGTTGAGCTATTAGCCTCCAGGTGACCCTAGAACTACAAATCTGTCTTTCTAAGCCCTAGCACTAGCCTTCCATTGAGTTGGCTTTCCTGTACCTTAGCTTTTCCGGACTAACTATTTTTTGGGTTCATAGATCAAGGTGTATCCCAGGTGGGTTCACTGAAACGTTGGGTTGTTGCTGACTCCATTGCCCAATACACACAAGACACTGATTTCCTAGCTAGCGCTATCCTTAAGCTCTCCTCCCTTTCCCTTTGCCAACACTCATTGATAGCTCAAGTCAACTATCTTTCAGCGAATCTGTCTCCTTGGTACTAGACAGTCCCAACTTTGTTCTTTCTCACCCTTTCACAGTTATGTTTCCCAAGACAATGGTCATCTTCACCAGTTGCTAGTACCTAAACCTTAGAACTAGGGTTTCCATTCACCTTGCACCTTAAGTATCCTAAAGCCCCATCTGATCTTTTTCTGGTGTCTAGGTCCGATCTCTCCTGTCGAGAGCAGATTTGGGTCTCCCCCATTGTTATCTTGGACTAGGATAACATAAAGTGAAAGCTGCCTTGATTGGCGTGACAACCATCCATTTGGGAGTCTAGGCAGTCGTGGTTCCACCCCTTAGTTGCTTGCCCCTCTACCATCCATCCTGGATCCACCTCACATAGGAAACTACAAGGTGGGTGATAACAATCTGTACTAGGGGTTTATGAGGGTAAATTATTGGGACACATCATTTCCAAAGATGGGGTCAAAATTGACCCGGAAAGGGTTGAGACAATAAAAAGAGTCCTTTTTCCTACCAATAAGAAATCCCTGCAATCTTTCAATGGACAAATAAACTTCATAAGAAGATTTATACCAAACTTAGCCGAGGAGATGAAACCTATGCAGACATTGTTTAAAAAAGATGTTAAGTTTGAATGAGACCAGGAAGGAAAAGAAGCTTTTGCATCCATAAAAGATTGTATCTCTAGGTCTCTCGTTTTGATAAGTCCTAATAACTCCAAATACTTCCAGATTTTCTCTTTTGCGTCAGAGGACACAATTGCCAGAGTTTTGTTGTAGAAGAACAAAGAGGGCTAGGAACAGCCTATTGCATTCATGAGTAGATCCTTACAGAATTCTAAACTTAAGTACACTACCATGGAAAAACAAGCCTATGCCCTTGTCAAATCCTTAAAACACTTTGGAACTTACTTAGGATACTCCAAAGTGGTTGGCTATGTCCCTCATTCAACAGTGAAGGATATCTTGTCTCAACAAGATTGCCTTGACATAAGGGGAAAGTGGGTATCAAAGATCCAGGAATATGACTTGGAGATCAAACCCACTAAACTAATCAAGGGGAAAGGACTTTCCAAGATGATGACAGAGAGAAACGAACAAGTCTTAGGTATGGTTTTTCATAATTGTTCACTAGCATCAACCATTTCAACATGAATTCATCATCTTCAACAACAACAGTGGTATTCAGACATTATATTCTACCTCCTCAACCTAACATGTGCAGATCATCTAGTTGGCCACAAGAGAAGGTCACTAAGATTGCAAGCCACCAAGTACTGCCTCACATAAGAGGGATTGGGTTGGGAAAACCCTGACAGTCTCATACTTAGGTGTGTGGATGAAGAGGAATCTCAGAAACTCCTAGAGGAGTTTCATTCAGGATTTTGTGGTGGCCACTTTGCATCCAAAACCATAGCTCACAAGATACTTATAGCCGGATATTATTAGCCCACTTTGTTTACTGATGTACACAAGTTTGTTAGGAATTGCCAGAAATGTCAACTTTTCACAAGAAAACAGAAACTTGTTGCATTACCTCTAAAGCCGGTAGTAATCCAAGCCCCTTTTCAGCAATGGGGCCTTGATTTCATTGTGAAATTTAAAGATAATTCAAGTATACCAAGTGGGTAGAGGCCATACCTACTAAAGCAGCAATCGAGAAAGTCGTCATCGACTTCCTTGAAGATAGAATCATCACTAGATTTGGGGTGCTTGCTAAGATAACCCTAGATAATGCCAAAGCTTTTAGTTCAGTAGCAATGTCCTCATTTTTCTTTAAATATGGCATTATCCTATCTCATTCCTCTAATTACTATCCCCAGGGAAATGGTCTTGCTGAGTCTAGCAATAAAAACTTGATGACCATCGCGAAAAAGGTTGTTGGTGACAACAAGAAGGCGTGAGATAGTAAAATCTAGTTTGCACTTTGGGAAGATAGAATCACTAAGAAAAGTGCAATGGGAAAATCTCCTTTCGAGTTGGTTTATGGGACAAATATGAATTTGCCTATTCATCTTCAGTTACCAGTGTATTAGACTCTGCAAGATTCAGGTTCAGACCAGGATGACTTCCAGAGTAGAATAAATGAACTGATAGAGTTGGATGAGGTCAGAAGAAGGGCTGTTAATCAGAGTATTAAATATTAGGATAAGGTTAAAAGCAATTTTGACAAATCATCCAAACCAAGGGTTTTCAGAAAGGAGCTATAGTGTTACTTTGGGACAAACATAGAGAAAAGCCGGGAAAGCACATAAAATTTGACAGTTTATGGATGGGCCCTTACATCACTCATGATGTGGCTGGTGACAACTCTTTTTATCTCAGTGACATGTATGGGGAAAATCAAACACTGCCTGTCAACGAACAGATTTTGAAACTATTTTTCAGTGAAAATATCTTATGCCCATGGGGGCATCTTTGTATCATCACTTTCTAAACCTCTCTTCACATTTTATTTCTTCACTTAGTTCATTTTCTGTATATTACTTTGTACATTATTTTATGTATATTAGTTGTTTAAAAAGTTTTCATTTTTGTGTCATATATTGCTTCTTATTTTGTTTCATTTGGTTACCTATATACATGTGACTGACTTATCCTAGTTTTTGTGCAGGAACCAGAGATTCTAGGTTTCTCGTATGATCGATTTCCATGAGGTTCCGATCAATCAAACATCCCACAGTTGGAGCCAGATGTTATCGACTAAGTTGCACCTAGTTGTACTTTCAGTGAGCCACCAAAGATGAACAAATACTTTTTCAAATTCAGAGTTCAGAAGTCCATTCAAGCCTTCATGGCCCTTTTATTTTTTGTACCGCATGTTCATACCCCTTCAAGGAAGTTGTCATAAATGTGCTAGCATGACCTTTTTTTGTAAAGGACTTGGATTCCCAAGACTTAAACATCAATCCGATCATTCCAAGGTGTTTTTTCCCTTGTCAATTATGCAATGTTGAATAAGCGATGTATAATTTTTTCGAGTTTTTCACCACTCCTCCAAAGTTGGAATGGTTGTCTTGGCGGGTAGGCCTTAGGAGGTTATTAAATTTCACGTGTCAAGGTATATGAGCATGCTAGGAATCAATATTCAGTCGTATGGACATGTACTAGGCCCCCCGAGAGTTTCGTTCGATTCTGAATTATTTTTTTACTTTTTAAGCCATTTTTTAATGATTTGATTACAAAATTTCAAAGTGTAATAATTGGTGGGTCTAGAGTCTATTTTTGGCGTGGGGATGTTCCTTTTCACACTCAAAACAACATATTTACCCTAGTGGCCACTTTCACTATGTTTCGGGTGTCTAAAACATCTCAAAAGGCATTATTCGACTAACAGAACATAAAAGTGGAATTTAATTGCTAAAAATGCATCATTTTGGCATGGGTCAAAATATTTAAAAAGTCAAAATGTAATTTTTTATTAGTTAGTAGATGATGGGGCATGGTGATCCCCATCTCATGCACCCCTTTTCCACATAGTAAGTCAAGACTTTGTTGGAGTTTAAAGGTAAGCGAATGGTTAAGTGGATGGTGATGTCAAGCTTTAGAGGAATCGTAAGTGGTATGTGGTATTATACTAGCATGAAGGAGTGGATCCCCCTTCATATTCAGGTTACATTAAAACCTAGTTAATAAATATACCATGCATGGGTTTGAATAAGGTACTGTGATCAAATAAAGATGATGTCAACCTACCAAAGGAAGACTCACGCTAACATTGTATTGCACTAGATTGAAGGGTGTGGACCCCTTTTATCCACATCACATTAAAACATTATTTTTTATTAAAGTTTGGCCATACCACACGTTTACTTGGAGGCACATCTTTGTTGGTGAAAGCACTCGCGTGAGGTAATGGAGCACATGCGATTTGTTGAGTTGGATTTGTTGGTGGAGTGAGGTCGCCTACCTCATTTGAGGTGGCACCTCCTCCATACCAACACTTCAGTTAAACTAAAAATCTCCCCACTGATTCCTTAGATCACTCAAGCTCAACTGAGCTTGATATTCAGTGTTGGTGGTTTCCCCCTGGGCTTGCTTTTTTTATAAATAAATCTTTGCTCTCCTCTTTCAAACTAGTTAGAGTTTGTTGACAAAGGTTTGAGAATTGTAATTGTTGTGCTATCTTTTGATATTGAGAAATAAAGAGGCTTTGGAGGTCCATGTTCTATGATGCTATCAATTGAGTGGATGTGTTATCTCGATTTCGTGAGGTAACCTGTATTTGGTCTTTGTGCACTTGCTTTATGAAAATCTAGCCTACTGGTAGGATTGGTATCAATTTTGTAGGAAGGATTGCTAGAACTTGTTTGATCTAGTTAAACTCTTATTTCCAGTAAGTTAGAGATTCAATATTTATATGTATCATTTGTTTATGCTCAATTGTCTTGGTTTCTATCTTGTTCCATTTCTAGATTTAATGGGTTGTGTGCAAGTATGTTGCTAGTTGTAGGTTATTTGATTTGAAGAAGCAAAGAGCTTGCTTTCTCCTGTTCTTTCAAATCTCTTACGGAAGATCAAACCCTCGATGTCCCACGCGTCTAAACCTTCGAACTCTTCTTTTCTCAAAGATCCAATCTTCTCTTCTCTTTCTCTTTATACCTTCTCTACTTTGGTTACTCTTTTAATATGCAAGTCGAATTAGATCTATCATTTTAAAGGGTTAAAATCACATTTAGATCTAGTTCCTTTGGCAAATACAAATAGATGCTAGTTGTTCCATAAAGAAGTTTCATATGCAAGCTAGATCTAGTATATAGATTATTTTGTTTATTAGCTACTTTCTTGTTAAGATCTAAAGGCTAATATAAAAGTTTCATTTTTCTGATATTTGAAAATTTAAATTTTGCAAGATAAGAGTGTTTTCCATTGGCTGCCCTAGAACTAAGCCAAGATCCACAAAAGGACTTGTCCTTCTGTGTTATTTTGTTATTTCCTTAAACTAGTTTGATTTAGAATTTTTCTAGGATTTTTTAGAGATTGTTCGAAGACACTCTTAAAGTGTCTTTGATCATCTTTTGTATTTGATTGTTTGCTGATTTTTTGCAGGTATAACAAAAAGGAGAAGGAAACTCTACTCGTTTTGCAAGAAAATGAGCCATTAAGAGCTCAACGGAGTTCCCCTTTCATTAAAAATATTTTGTATTGTAGTTGTAATCCTTTGGATCCAAAGTATAAGGACCAAAGTGCACTTTTATTTTATGTTTGCAAGATTGTAATAAAGTTTGAGTAGGCTCATTAGAGCCCACTCCCCATCCCCCTTGGGGGGATTTGAGTCAGTGTCCATTTTCATGGTTGTTATGTTGCTAGTGTAGTTGTTTCCTTCTTCACTATTTCTTTTTTATTTAAGTTTTATTTGCAAAAGTAATTTGAATACTTACCCACTGCACTATATTGAAGTACCGAAAGGGAAAAGATTTGAGCAATGTAGTAATTAGAGAACCTCAATTTTTATGCATTGTTGAACTTAAACAATAAACCCCCTTGATTTCCAGAGTATAGGTTCATGGAAAAGGGCTTGCCCGAGTATTGAATCTGGAAAGAGGCTCTTGGGATTTACCTTTTTAATTAGAAAACTTTGTTAAAAAACATTTAAAATTTACAAGGCCTTCATCCTTGTATGCTCTACTTCCACTATGGCTTTGTCTGATCAGTTGGTAGTATCAGAAAAGGGTTTATGTGACTAGTAATTAGTCTAATTTTTTAATTAATCTCCCTGAACAACGAAAATCCAGCGTTGCGTTTTGCTACGTGTGGGGAAATTGTACAAAGGAAGCAGGAACCACTGAAAAGCGACTACGGGGCCCCGTTAGGCTACATCCTTGTTGGTGTAGTGTTGAAAATCCCCCCGTGACTCCATTAAGCCCACGTTTCCTCGTGTGTTACCACACTGTGTAAGTCTGGACATGTTCCCTTTACCTTCGTGGTATATCGGGAATCCCTCTCCTTGCTAAAAATCCAGATCATTTCCACATTAATAAAACCAACCAAAAATTTAACCACTCCTTAATCAATTCATTTAATAATCTAATATTTACCAACTGAGACACTGCAATACTTTCACTGAGACTACACCAGCAACCCACATTTGCAAAGTTAATTATGTTATGGCACCGATTTATTATGTTATGTCTTGCATAAGTTAATTCCCTAATGTGTCATTGAATATTGTGTATCTAATTTGAGTTAAAGGGTTGCTAAAGTATATCTTGTTTGTAGTAATTGGTAATCTTTAATTTCATGTTAAAACTCCTAGAAATTATGTGTTTCAAGCTTTCATAGTTAGAAACAACCTTAGTTTTATTTTCATTAGGGTACACCCCCCTTGGCTTCGCTAGGAGTTGGCCTAGACGGAGAAGCTGAGTATCAGGTGACAACACTTGGCTCGAGCTTGCCCCCAAGGTCGCACCCAATGGCTTGAATATTTTTGCCACATTACCCGAGGTGCGAGTTAGGAAGCAACAGAGGGCACCTTGACCATCACCCCTGCCCACGACGAAAGTTTTGGAAGACTTGGTGAGTGATCAACTATGCGATGGATTGGGCATCCCATGGAGGAGAGTGGGCGCATGACACCCATACCCCTTGGTTGAACACCCATGATGAGTGGACCGTAAGGACTTAGCGCAAGAAATCCAATGAAGCAATATGTGAGCACAAGACGAAGTAAACCCGAGCTGGAAGCCTAGGGGATTTCCCGTTGGTAAGTGGTCAGGAGTTTTGAATGTGGTGAGACACCTAAGTCGAGTGGCATAGCATCTAGGCTACATTGGTGGTCATGCAAACTCATTGGCATGACAAGGGGCTTCACCAAAGTTTGCAACTAACACCACAAGTGGACACTCCAAGGGTGTCATACCCATCAAGTGATGGATGGGGTTTTAACGGTAGAAGCCCATGAAAGGCATGTTAGATTACTAGAGAAGGGCACACAAATTGGCATCGACTTGGTGGAGTATAAGTAAGAGGAGAATAGGAGCTCCTAGGGAAAAATTTGAAACAAGCAATTTGGATCACTAAGTGAAGCAAGCAGTAGCAACAAGGAACACCTTGGGAGGAGGGCACACTACTTGGAAGAAATAGTTATGTCTTGGATGCAACTTGAACTGGTGACGCAATCGGAAAAGGGTGAATAGGTGCCACAGGAAGCGAACCTATGGATGTGACAGGAGGAAGCTACGAACATAAGAAAATACCATCGTGAAGTGGTTGGATTGACTCTTGGGATTCCTTTTGTAAATAGAGTAGCAGCCAGTTTGGGAACGCTCTCAGAGAAGCAACCAGTGGGCGCTCCCCCATATTTGTTGCATTATACTCTTTCATATTCTTTTCTATTGGATAAACTTGGGCATGCTCCATTCAGGTGTCGGTACACTTGTGTTGTTTTTCTCGTGTACTCTTTTGTAATAAGTGTAACTGATATAACTTGAACTTAAAAATGACTAAGTGAAGGAAAATGAAAGTGTGTAATTGGAGAGACGTAGTCTGACAAGTCCCAAACCCAAGATGGACTCACCACTGGGAGAGGAACTTGGGCAGTGTTGCACGATCTAAAGAAGGGAACAAGGCTTCGATCCTAGGTCTGATCTTTAGACCCATGACATATAGGTATTGGTGATCTCAATATCATCCCCTCTAAAACGAAAGAAGATGCAGGAGGATCTTTGTCGACCCATTAAAGATCATGACCTTGGTTTTACCCAAGTTGATTGTTAAGTGACGAAGGTCACAAAAAAGGCCAAGGCATCCAACTGTATTTACAACCCCTTTGGAGATGAGGCCACAAGAACCACATCATCAATAAAGAGCAAGATAGAGATCAAGACCTAGTGGAGAAGTCACGCATCTTCATCCTGGATATGATCCTACAGGAAAGACTATATCTCATCAATGTAGATCCCAAATAAAGTAGGGTATAGGAGACACCTTTATTTGACCCCAATGGAAGAGTCAAGAGAGCATGACCAACATAGCATTGATCACAAGTTATGCATCAGATACAAGGTTTGGTTGCATATTAGCAAAGAACGAATGCAAAGGGCAACCAATAAATTGAAGCCATTAAGATATAGAACATTTGAAATCACTGAAAAACAACTAATAATGCATCCAAATTTAATCTACCACCACTAGTGCAGATGTACTCAATTACAAATATAGAGAATCTAAGTTTGTTTGAGCTATCAGTGTTGGATGAGAACGAAAAAGAAGAAGAAGAAGTCCCTCCCATTATGGAAGGCTTGGCTCCAACCTCAATAGCAGAATTGGAGGAATATATAGTGTTGCAAAAAAAGGTTCATGATATTCAATAAGGGAAGACTAATTTATGGTAGATTGGAGTCAAGGGACAATCACCAAGGAGAGCAAAATGTTATGAGAGAACCAAGGTCATAGAACTATTTCCCCATCTCTCTTTGGCACCTTTTGGGTACCAAAAGCCTCCCATTAGGGATGTGTGGTATGAATGGATCCATAAGACTAAATGAAATGGCTTAACTTGATAAAGAATATAGACTTGAAATCGAATAGGTTAGAAAATCAAAGGAAAAACACAAGCCATGAAATTGACTTACAAGAACAACTAAGCCAATAAGGTTTTATTAATCAAAGAGAACCAATTGACTAGCCTAATGGGATCAATTAACAACAAAAGGAATGCCAGGTACTTCAAATCTAATCTCAAAAGCATGTCAAACTTGTCCCAAGACAAAGGTTGTATGTGATATCATGTAGTCAACCGATTAAATCTAACACGTAATCAACTAGTGAATAACAAGAATTAGAATCCGACCAATGGATACATAAAAATGGAATGACACATGGGAGTGAGACATAAGGACAAATCAAGATGCCACCTGTCAAGGGAATTTTAATAAAACCTTCCACGTCCAATCCACCAAATGGAGGGAGATGATGATTATCAGTCTACCTCCATAATAGTTTCTTGCCACTAATGGACCTTTGGCCTTTTTTGAAAGTGGTGGTAAAAGGACAAGTGAGGAAGAAAATCCATCCTCTTGAGAGCGTGTAGGAGAGTTGCATTCATCTCATTTGACTGTTACAAGATAACATTTTTTTAATCAACCAAACAAAGAAGAGGTTATTCACTCTATGTTGTAGAAATTCCTTCACAAGTGAAAATCGTTTAGAAGTCTTGTCATCTATTTGTGCCCTAAGAACAAAAGAGTTAAGCAAGCTATTTTTCTGGAGTTTTTCTTGAGTCATGTTTTAGACTAGAGCACCAAACCCATTGACCATACTCTCACTGTCTAAGGCATCATTGAGGATGCGAGATATCGGTCTTTAAAAGTATTTTGTCACTTTGTTGACTTTACAAAGGCATCTAATTCAATCCCTTGGGGGGACTTGTTCCAAAGACGCGGAGACATCAGTATCTTGGAAGGCCTTAACACAACTATCATGCACCTCTATGAGCCTGTTCTTGGAGAAATTTGCACAACTCATGGAGTTTTAGACTTCATTTGGATTACAATTGGAGTGAAGAAAGTTGACCTCTTTCCCCTGTAACTTTGTTTGGGATTTACATTAATGAGTTGGAGTCTTTTCTCCAAGAGCATATCTAGCAGAGATATGGGTGCCTTCTTCATCAATTTTTGAGCTCCATTCTCCTTTTTTCTAGTGACATGATCCCCTCTTCCTCCACCCCAAAGGTGTTATAGAGATGGCTTGATGCCCTATTCAACTTTTGTAATCTTCATCAATTGACAGTCCACCTTTGCAAAACCGAAGTCATGATTTTCAACAAGATAAAGAGAGCCCTCCCAAAGCATCATTTTTACTTCCAAGGGGTGGAGGTTGAGATCAATAGTGCCTACACATACTTGGGTGTATAGTTCTTTGGGCCTAGGTTTGGGATGAGGAAATCCCTTCAGCCTCATATCAACAAAGGCTATGATTCCTTCATTCTCCTTAAATCTTAAATGTTTTCAGAACCACTTTCAAGATATTTCATCCAAGATGGACCTTATGGATAGCCTTATCAGACCCACAATCCTATATGATTTGGAGGGTTGGGATCCTAGTCTACTTGATTTTGATTGTACCATGCCAAAGAGAGTTCAAGTTCTCATGCTCCACCACATCATCAAATGCAAGAATATAGTTACAAAAGTCATTATTCGAGAAACGTTTGCATCCCTCCCCTTTACGATCGAAACCATCTTTGGTCCAGTCTCCCTTCGACACCAAGTGTGTGGTTGTGTTGACTCATTAGTTGACAAAGATTGCTACCTTTATCTTTCTTACTGTTCTTTGAAGGCCATAGCCACTAGAAACACTTTAGTTCATGCTCAGTGTTGGTTTGCAGAGGTCACATGTTTACTTTAGTTGGCATCTCAATGGATCAGCTCCCCCCTTTAAAATATTCTCTTTATTCCCCTAGTCAACTATTACCAACCAAGTGAGAGTTGAATAAGATCATCATGGAGGACATCTTCAAACAATTTATTCAAGTTCCTAGGTCGATCCACCAGGGGGGTTAAACCCCAATATGGCCTTTTATGCAAAGCACTTCAGGGAGCAAAGAGGCAACGTTATTGCTGTACTAACTTATATGCTTAAGCACCAAAAGCATGCTCTCAAAATTCCTCTTCAATAGTTTCAGGTGGGTTCTCATAAACTTAGGGTAGAAACTGATCATCATATTACACAGGGATAGAGAATTTGCTTGCTCTGTCATCTTCATGAGACTAAGATGGAGGAGGGCTTCATTTTTTAACGACCCCTCTATTACAAAATCAGAGGTCAGTTCCATTGTCTTTTTAGGGAGTCTAGGAACTCTTTCTCCACCTTCTTTTGACTTCAAGACCTAATATGCCTATCCCTATACATATGATGGAAGGCACTCAGCCTTGGATGTCACTCTCTTTGACCACCCCCACTCAAACTAAAAACCTCTAGGCTTATTATCTCTTTTTTTTGTGTTATCAATAGACAAAGGAACCAAGAGGTTGGCAAACATCAACACTTCATTAACCATTGATCTATAAGACTCCAGGAGATCATCCAAGCCAAGCCATCAAATCCTTTATGGGTGTGTCACACCAGATCTTGGTATAATTTGCACAACACTATCAAATAGGATTTTTCCTTCAAATATTATCGCATGACTAATTCTTCCAAAACGATGAGACTTATCTTAGACTAGATCCTCCAATCAATCATCTATCATGAGATTCTTTAATTCAGCCTCAAATTTTTGGAAAGAGGATCCCGAAGATGGTTGATCTACGCCCCCTAATTGTGGCATGTTTCCCCTCCCTCTCCGGAGGTTCTATTTTGTGTTTTTGGGTTCTTAGCAATACTTGCACGCTTTTGCATTTTGACTTTGTTTCTTAGTTTCATGGTCTTAGATCATTGATTTGATCTAGCATAGCATAGTTTAGATTTGCTTCATGCTTTTATATGCATTTAGAGGAGCAACCTTTGTGCTCCCACTTGTATCCCACGCAATTGTACTTAGCAATACCTTTGATCTATTTGTGTTCAATAGTTGGACATTAATAAAATGATCTTATCTTTTCCAAGGTAAATGTTTGTGTTACTATGTGATTGTTAAAGGTGGAATCTGTTATTTTAAGTATTTGGTTGATCTACACAATTTAAGTACTTGATGCAGTAGATATTAATCACAAAGATTGAACTTAGAATTATATATGATTTGTGTTGATAAGTCAACTCAATCATACAACACTTGAAGAATGTATTTTCTTTTCCACTTGAATGGAAAGTATGATTTTTTTCAAACTCAACTCAATCATACTTTGATCAATTATAGATCATTTACTTCATCTTGAGTTTCCAAAGGTTAAACCTTTTTCCATCAAGCTTACTAATGGCCTTTATATCTAATGTAAATATCATTTCATTAGCCAATGAATAGTTCACATTGAAACATGATTTCTAGTCTCAATGCATCCTCATTGTTATAATCAAATCCTCAATTGTGTTATCTTTCAAGGTTATTCTAAAAGGGTTTACACCGTGTTTGGGGGTGCTTCATGAGATTTAGGGTACATGGTGTAAGTCAACCATAGGGATATGAGAGAGGATGTTATCACATCAACCTAGGGATCTAAGTGTAGGAGTGAGGAATGATGTTATCACATCAACCTAGGGATCTAAGTGTAGGAGTGTAGGATGATGTTATCACATCCACTTGAGGATTTCACCATATGTAGATGAAGGATATGCCTTTGCACTTTGCAATAAGATAGTATTATAGACAACACATAGATAGAAATCAACAAAATAATATTGTATACATTGCCTAGATAACAACCAAATACATGCCATTGAAAATAATTTTGATGTTAATACTAGAGTGAAAAGGAACATTATCACATCAACTTGTAGGATCGCACCCAATTTTAACTATCAAAGTGAGAGAGATGCACCTTGAAAACTTCGCCACAAAGATATGAGGGAGGCTCTATCACATCCACTCTATGATTTTGGTGTATTCTATGATTTGAGGATGCTATAACATCCACTTGAAGACTTCACCATAGGGATATGATGGAATTCTATTATATAACAAGGAGGCTTGCATAGCAACAAGTCCCTGCCTATGTGTTTAGATCGACAACTCATAGTTATGTGTGGAATGCATCGCGTGAAGATGGAGAATCATAGCAGAAAGTTGGAAGTTAGTGCACTTAGACTTAGATACTAGAGGTCCAATGCAAACAATATAGCTAAACAAAGCAAGTTACTTTATCACTTTAATATATGACTTTTATAAGAAGACTTCTGAAGGTAGTGTTGAAGCCACTCTCCCTCACCGTTTCATAAATGAAAGATAAGAGGACTCATAAGTAGAAAAGGAAGCACATAAAAAAAATTCTCTGCCATAAGGATTTCGAATGGCCTGGTTTGTTTGTCCGATTGCCTCTTAACCCCAGCACCCAGGACTAGTGGAGAATAAGGTCAAAACCTCCGGTAGGCCATACGAGGAGAGGGCAAATGGACAAACCAATAAGAAAATGTCATAAACATAACCAAAGCTATACTATATTATGAAGAGCAAAAGAATATCTTAAAGGAAGAGTTGGCTCGAATGCAAAGCCAATAAAAGACCACAGGGCCTCAACAAAAAGAAAAAAGTGTATTTTCACTAAATATTCATATTTTGACACCATAGTTATGGAGAATTGACACATAAAGATAAACCAAAAATCCTAATATCAAGGTAAATGCGGTTTGTAACACTTGAATTACATTGATTTATCAAAAAATTAAAGATAAGGATTACTTTGCTTTATCAAAGAATTAATGGTAACAAAAGGAAACAAAAAGTACGCCACCTTAATCAATAACAAAATACAATTGCAGTGTGCCAAAAGGACTTAAAAAAAAGAGCTCATGCCAAAAGGACTTAAAAAAAAGAGCTCAATGTTATTTCTTGGGATGATTTTATTAGTGCATTAAAGTGGTTTTTTTCTTCTTATTTGAAATTTTGTGTATCAAAACGCTAACATTGGAAAATAAGACAAAAGACATTTAATGCCTTGGCTAAGAAACAATCTCAAAAGCCATTACAAAGAATTATATGTGATAATGGAGATTGTTACAGTTTGAAGACGATTATGAAACGAGCAAGCAATACATGTTAGAAGAATCAAAATATTTCTGAGCGGGGAAGTCGAGCATGGCGGATGAGAGACACTGGCTACTGCCATCGTTGGATGATCGAATAGCAATTACCTTTAATTTAGAACGCTATAGCGAGTATATGGGGCCTATGACACTGCATCTTATAACATGAGTGAGATGAAAACATATTTGTAAACCAGTACCATATTATATATAAAAATAAAACCGCCTTTCTATCTTATTAAAGAAAATTGTTTGTTTAAGTGAAACTTAAAAGTTACATTACACTGGGAAATGAAAATGAAAGACAGATGAAAAAGAGAGAAAGCTTATCGAGTCTATCACTTGTCACGCCATTTTCATGTTGCATGCAAATGCCATTTGTCCAATTTCTTCAAAAAACGAGATGTGGCGACTCACACTTGCCTAAATCTCAGCATTGTGGAGTGGCTTATGCTTCTCTGTCATGGCGCTTCATTGGCTTTCATAGGTCAGATCATCTGAGTTATTATTATTATTATTCGATTTCGTTATATCATAGTTTAGCCCTTACAGCTTAGAAAGACGTCCTATATGAACTTTCTGATAATATTATGATTATTGCAGGTGCCTGAAGCTGTTGTGTAGAAATCTTCGGCCTTATATAACAAAGGAAGATTGTGGATCAACAGAGGTAGGCAGGATATTGCAGAAGAGTAGTCAAAGCAATTTGAGAAGGACCTCAATGCTTTCTTTAACTGCAGAATGCAGGAGATGGAACCCGGAGGGGTACTGTTCTTGTGTATGATGGGGAGACTGGATACTTGGCTTCCTGTAAAACAAGTATCAGTGGGAGGCGAATTCTGTGGAAAGGACTTTGAAGATACGTGGGATGAGCTTGTCACACAAGCATGCTAGATGATAAACTTTACATTCTTATGAATCATTTTGTACTTTATAGAACAAAGTGTATATTGTATGTATATATAATGCAATATGTACATATGTGCAGGGGATTATCAGTTCGGATTTGAGACTCTTTCAATCTGCCA
This sequence comes from Pseudotsuga menziesii, assembly GCA_001517045.1. Lineage (NCBI taxonomy): Eukaryota > Viridiplantae > Streptophyta > Pinopsida > Pinales > Pinaceae > Pseudotsuga > Pseudotsuga menziesii. Next base: position 693,726 of record LPNX010166634.1, read on the forward strand.
TGGTATTTTCCCAGTGCAGATGAACTGACACAGGCAGTGGAGAACTGTGGTGCTTTCCAGATGGAGAGCATACAAGTCTGTGCGGGGGTGCCGAGCATGAGTGAGGAGAATTTTGAGGAGTATATTAGGGACCCAAAGATGTTTGGGTTAATGAAATCCAATTTGGTAAAGAGCTTTGTGGGCACTTTGATTGAAGCTCACATTGCCAAGGAATGTACAAAAAAATTCTTTGAAGTATTTGCAGAGAAGGCCGCAGCACTTCTTCACTGCAACCCGCCTTCGAGACTAGTCACCTGCATGGTCTCTTCTCTTACAAGAAAGTAGTGACCTGATTATACGTTTCTAGCTGATAATCATTTCTGTAGGAGGAATTGCCCTGATCCAAATATTTGGCTTGCGCTTAGCAGCTTTCTGAACAACAACTTTGAGCGGATAAGAATGGAGCTGGCAGGGTCAATTAGCCACAATGAAAGCGAGGCTTGACATCTACAAGATCCCAGTTTGCAACATACATTCTTGGAAGGGGTCTCTCACGATATCGCTTTCTCTCTTTTCTTTGTTTTATAAGACCACATTGAAGTCCCCGACCACAAGAAAATTCCTGGTGATTTTTGTATCATTCAAAGCCTGTAAAGATTGCTAGCAGTCTACCTTTTATTTGTAATGAACCGACATATAGAAAGAAAAAGTTTGGAATTTAATACCTGAAGGTTGCTGGGAGAAGCCATCGTTTCGTTTGTCATTCCACTGCCTTACAAAAAATCCACTCCTCATCGTCTCCTTCCGAGATTGCTTCCCTCGCTTCCCTGGCTTTGAAAGCAGATAAGGAACAGTAGACCAGGTTCAACAATGAGGGTGATGCTATCTTAGTTGGATTGGAGGATACCCACATTGGAAATTCGAGGACCGATAATCCATTAATTGAATTAAACCCTAATGGTTTGGAAGGCGATCATACGCTTCCTTCAACTCCATCAGGAATGTATAAATGCTCATTTACATTTTCCTTCAAAATGGTCACCAAGAAACTCACATTTCCGTCATTTCTCCACAGTAAGTACACTTGTTATTAGTAATGTTTATCCTGCAATTGTAATTTATTACTGTGCTTTGTAGTTTCATAACTTATAGTTATGTTGGTCTGGAGGCTTTTGAGATGATAATAAGCATTAGGTTATGAATCTTCGTGTTGTGTACAGAGAAAGTAGATGCAGTCAAACAATGCTTGAATAGATGGAGTGGAAATGTTGATGGCTTGGCTGATGACCAGAATCCTTCTGAAAGAAGATTCGATTGTCCAGAAATCCACTTCGAATTACAAAAGCCTGACCAAAATCCTTCCGAAGTTGGGTGATTTGTGTCAATTTCCTGGTGACAGAAAATTGGCCTCTGTGACCGGCTAGATCATGAGTTGAATGAATAAATTAATGGTGCTGAAGAAACAACTGAAACGAAGCATAATTTCTGGTGAGTTTTGCATCATTCAAAGCCTGTAAAGATTGTTAGTAGTCTACCTTTTATTTGTAATCAACAGATTGCTTCCCTCGCTTCCCTGGCTTTGAAAGCAGATTCCAATGTCCAGAAGTCCACTTCGAATTACAAAAGCTACAAAAGCCTCACCAGAATCCTTCTAGAGTTGGGTGATTTGTGTAGTTTCCTGGTGACAGAAAATTGGCCTCTGTGACCTGTAGAGATCATGAGTTGAATGAAGAAATTAATGCTGCTGAAGAAACAGCTGAAAAGAAGCATACTGTGATGACAAAATTGCAAGAGGGCGAGTTGAATGAAGAAATTAATGCTGCTAAAGAAATAGTTGAAAAGAAGCATACTGTGATGATGAAATTGCAAGAGGGCGATGCAAATGATCTTGGGGAGGTTACAGAATTGAGCATGAGAATTACCTGGTACAAATATTGGAAGCCTACTTTGAGGAGACTCTGCTTTGAGGACACTCGCAGGTGAGGATAGCTGGACACGATTTGGCGGTGCAGTGCAGGTGCAACTACGGAACATGCACACATAGCCATGGCTAGCATGCACCTATGGCCAACATGCAACAACCACCTATCTGGCATCTTTGTAATCCATAATGTAGGAAAGGTAATGTTATACTAAGGTAATGCTATACTAAGTTTTAGCATTACATCTTTCCTAAAAATGGTTCTAATTTTTTTTATTTTTAACCTATGTTTTGTTAGAGCAATGCACACTCTGCCTCGAAATGAGGCCAAATAAGAAAAGGAATTGCGTCATTGGTAGAGTAAATTGGACGAATTTTCTCATTGGTATAGCAAAAGAGGAGCCATTAAAAATCACATTCAAACTCATATTAATTTTGGTGCAGACTTAGGATAAAAAGTTAAGAATTATATTGGTTTTTGTGCCTAACTAATGAAAATGGCTGCAAGGCCATTACAAGAGTCCCTGCTAGCCGGGCAGGGACTAATAAGAGAATATTATAGGCATCGCATAGGTAACAACCACATATAGATCACAAGATATTAATATAAACATTGTATAGATAACAACGAAAGGCATGACGCCAATATTATTGTTGTGTTCATATCAAAGTAAGAGTAAGTGCCACCACATCAATTGGAGGTTTGTGCCCCAAATTGATTTCTTAGATAAGAAAGTTTTTGGTAGAGATAATATAAATAGGAGTGAGATATATATAGACGAGAGATAGGGGTAGAATGACAGATCTTTAAAGCATTGTGGTAGAATGACGTAGCAGGATATGAAATCTAGATAATGATATGTTATATTTACAATCTAGGCAATTTAATATTATAAGTTATTGTTATATTTACAATCTAGGCAATTTAATATTATAAATTATTGCTGTATAACTCATGACGATATATAATGATAATTTATATTAAAAATTAGTGTTCATGGTATTATTTAATGAATGAAAAGTAATAGTTTGTTAGTGTAAAATTTCATATAATAATTAAGAATTAGAAAGTAATGTTGTAAGATTTCATTTTTTTTTTCCATGGAAAAAAATCATATTTTATATACTATATACAAAATACATTATGTGGATGATCCACTATCAAAAAATATTGATAAGTGACCATATGATCTAAATATACAGCTCAAAATAAGCTAGTTCAAAAGCAAAATAGCAGTGGTGTAAAAACCAGCACAAATATAAGTCTTAAAAGACATAAACCTACCAAATATAGCATAGTATCTAGTGAAGTAATACCAGCACAAAATAAAGGTCTTAATAATAAGCCTTCCAAATAAAGTTTTTAAAAGCATAAGCCTTTCAAAAGAGTCTTCAATAAAAGTCTTCAAAAACATAAGTCTTCCAAAACAGCAACAAGTCTTTGTTGTCCCATATATAGCATCATAAAAACTGCTCCAATGAACTTCACAAATCCATAAACTTCAGCAAGATTCAAAACTGCACATACCATCCAAAATTATAGATAGCAAAATATCAAAATATACTACTTTCCTGTATTCTTATGTGTCTTAATCACAAATTAAACAGCACCAGAACTGTCACCAAAATTATGATCAAATCATTCAGAGAAAAACTGAAGAGTATCAAGTCTCTCCTTTCCATCAAGCTCAGAAAAAAATCAATTCATTCAGAAAACCTGAAATGTATCATGTCTCTCAGGTCCATCAAACTCAGAAATGATCCAACCAGCATTCTGAATCCTCCCACCCTCATTAGCTAGCATATCAACTGATGCATTTCTTTCACAGTAGATGTGTTTGAAATCAGACTGCACAAATAAATCAGATAGTTTGTTGACCTCATCTAACATCTGAGCAAGTTGCAAATTGTGGCTTCTAAATTTTCCAGTAATCCAGTTAATGACCAATAAGGAGTCACCAAAAACTTGGATTTTAGAAACCTGCTTGTCCAAAGCCAACCTTAAAAGTAATTTCAAAGCATATAACTCAGCATAATTGTTAGTCCCTACCCCTAAATCAGCTTTAAAAGTATAAAAGTGGTCTTCTTTAAGAAAAAGAATACCCCTAGCACCACACAGATGTGGATCACTAGAAGTAGATCCATCAAAAAACCCCCAAGGTTGAGATTTATCAATAATCTCCTCAATAATTATTCTAATCTTCAAAGTATCTTTTTCCTGAGGATAGGAAGAGAGTAAACCCAAGCTGGAAGCCGAAACCTGTGCAGGAGATGGTATGAAATCATCAAACCAACTATCATTCCTAGCCTTCCAAATGAACCAAGTTACAATGATAGGCAAGGATCTGATAGATTTTACCTTTTTGTTGAAACACCAATTCTTCATATAGGAAATAGTCGAGTCCCCATCCCAAAGATTCTGGATTTTTACCTTTGTCTCAATCTCCTTCCAAACAAATTTAGTATAAGGACATTCAACTCCTAAATGAAAATTAGTTTCATCAGTAGCTTTACACAAATGACAACGCCCAGGACCCTTCCAACCCATTTTAATAAGAATATCCCAAGTAAGGACTTTCCCTGAGAACAAAAACCAGCAAAAAAAATTAGACTTAAGAGGACACTTAAGTTTCCAAATTATGCTCCACCACCAGGCAATTTCCATCTCATGTTGTTCCAGAATCAAATGCATATATCCATTTTTAGGAGAGTACCTACCCGATTTAGCCTGATTCCAAACAAGCCGATCCTCCTCATTTTTAAGTCTGATATGACTTGATTTTAAGATGGATAAATATCCATTCCATGCATTAATATCCTGATCCCCAACAAAGCCAAGCACTTCTGCACTTAGCCATCCTTGTTCCATCAAATGAGATACACTTGCTGACCCAATATCTTTCAGGAAATAAAATCCTGTAGAATGCAAACTATCAATCAAGTGAGAGGGTAAGAAGTGTCGCCATTTACAACCTGCCCAGGGATCCATACCAATTCGAACATCGGCTCCATTCCCAACCTTCCATACAAGAAATTCACCAATAAGATTAAAAGACCAGAGTACAGATTTCCAATAAATAGAAATACCTGATTTCTTTTTCTCCTTGTCTCTGATCCAATCCAGCACTGAGAGAGGCCAAATATACTTTTGAATGACAATCTGAACCCAGAGCCCTGAGCCATGAATAATGTTCCATACACTCTTGGCAGCCAGGGCTTTGGAAAAAAGTGAAGGAACTTTTAGTCCCCAACCACCCATGGATTTTGGATTTGCCAAAACCTTCCAAGAAGTCCAAGGCAGACTAACCTTTGATTCACAGTTACCAGACCATAAGAATTTAAAGCACAACTTACGGATTTTCTCAATAATCCCAACTGGAATCCAAAAGTGCATCCAGTAAACAGGCAAGGCTTCAAGAACAGACTTTATCAGAATAAGCTTTCCACCCCTAGACAGCCATCTAAAACTCCAGTTTTTAATGCATTTTTCAGTTTTAGCAATAAGCCAGTCCCAGTCCTTCAGTAAATATCTGCAAGGTTTTAGATAAAAACCAAGATATTTCATACCACAATCAATTTTAAGGACAGTAAATGAAAAAATATTCTGTAAAGAGGTTAATTCAGTATCATCTAGCCCAGAATAATAGAAAGATGATTTTTCCTCATTTATCATCATCCTAGATGCTTTAATAAAGTCCATTAAAATACCATACAAAGTTGATAAAGATTGAGTCGATCCATCAGTGATCATTACAATGTCATCCACAAAAAGAATGTGAGTCAAGGAAACATTACTTCCAAAAGTAATGCCCCTGAAAATGCCATTTGTTTTTGCAGCAAGGAGGGCCCTCCCCAGACCTTCAGCAACAACAAGAAAAAGCAAAGGAGCAAGTGGACATCCTTGCCTAAGTCCACGACCAGACCTAAAAAAACTAGAAGCCACTCCATTAATCAAAACAAAAAATGTAACAGAGGTTAAACTGCTCATAACCCAGGGAATAAAGGAAACATCAAAACCCATTTTGGTTAAAATAACCCTCAGATAAATCCAGCTGACTCTATCATAGGATTTAGACAAATCAATTTTCAGAACCATAGACTTCAAACCCTTACAGTGAATAGAGTGAATGACTTCCTGAATGGCACCCACAGCATCATGGATTTGCCTACCAAGTAAAAACCCAAACTGCTCATTAGAGATATATCTCCCCAAAATCTTCTTAATTCTGGTTGAAATAATCTTATAACTGAAGTTACATAAAGAAATGGGTCTGTAACCATCAAAGGTACTAGGACAATCAGATTTAGGTATCAAGGCAATAAAGGTTGAATTAAAAACAGCAGGAATTTTGCCAGTTTTCCTTGAATCCTCAATAACCCTTAACAGATCCAATCCCATAACCTCAAATAGACTCCTAAAAACCTCTGCAGGGATCCCATCCGGTCCAGAGCTCTAATCATTTTTACTCAGAGTTAGAACAGATTTTATCTCCTCCAAAGTAACAGGGGTCATCAGATCAGAATTTTCCTCAGCAGAAATTGAAGTTGGAAAATTACCAGCAATTTCCAAAAGTTCAGACAGATGTAGATTAGTATCAGCCTGAAATAAGGTCTCAAAATGATGAACACCGGCCCTAGAAATAGCATCAAAACCTTCCACCATAATGCCATTATCATCTTTGATCTTCCATATAGAGTTAACATTCTTCCTATGATTAGCAAATTTGTGGAAAAAGGGTGTATTATCATCACCACACAGCAACCATATAGCCTGACTCTGCTATGTGGCTTCTTGTTCACAATCCAAAAGTATTTTTCTCTTTCTAGATTCCAATTCAATCAGATTTGCCTTATCCATTTCAGAATAAAAACCAAATCCAGTCCTATGTGAGAAAGCAGAGAGCATGATTTCAATTTCCACTAAATCTTTAAGCTCCATCTCCTTTTTCTTAACAGACCAAGATATGGAAACATCCTTAATACATTGAAGATTAGAAGCAAAATGACAAGCAGGGGAAACCTGAATATTATCATTGAAAACCTCCCATGATCGTTTTAATAAATTAACCAACTCATCATTTTCAAGCCAATGAGCATTAAACTTGAATGGGCTTCTCATCATAATCTCCCTATTCTGAATTTGAAGAAAAACAGGTTGATGGTCAGAGTCCCCACCACTTCCTATCCATTGTCGAAATAAGTAATCAAGATCTAAAAGATCAGTTGAAACCAGGAACCTGTCCAATCTTTTACAAATGCTCTCAGCCCCAACTCTTCTATTAGTCCAGGTGGGAAGCATAGCAGAAGGTACAATGTCCACAAGTCCGAAGGTATCCAAAGATTTTATGAAAAAATCAGAAAGTGAATCCAATCTTGCTCTTGTACCCCAAAATTCAGAAAAACCCATGGAAAAGTTCAAATCTCCCCCTAGAATTAACTTTTGACACTTAAGGCATTCCATATCCAACAGATTTTTCCAAAAAACCTCCCTGTCACTGTAAGGACCATATATATTGGCCAAACATAAAGCCAAATTTAGTTCAATAGAAAATAAAGAAGCACAGATGCCCGATCCCACACCCCAGGCATTCAATGAGTGAAAAAATCTAGATCTCCAACCTAAGAGAAGACCACCCGACTTACCTCTAGCATCCATAGATAAAAAAGTCCATCAACTCAACATGGATTCCATTTCTTCCCCAATCAAAGTCCCATTAACCATGGTTTCTTGCAAAAAAAGTACATCTATATGCCGATCTTCAACTAATCTGCATACTGCTGGTTTTTTTGGTTTACTAGCCAAACCACGACAGTTTAAGGTCATAAAAATCATAAGGGAACCTCAACAGGGGCTAACACTGCTCTAAGTGCCCAAGAAGTATGAACCTGATCATTTTCCTTTAAAGAATGCCCATCAGAACAAAAACCTGAAAAACCTCTGCCCAAACTAGGGCCAGATGTAAAATCCTCTGTCAGTTTAAAACAGGACCTAAAGAAATAACCACTTTTGTGAACAATTTTCTTAAGTGGGGAAATGAAACCCAAATTCCTTAAAGGAGAAACAGATATGAAACCCTCCTCATCATTACCATCTAAAACCTTCAAACCCTAAAAAGGTAAACTAAGTGGTTTAAGATCCTGAATGCAGGACTTCAAAGGACTATCCTTCCCATATGAAGAAAAACCGAAACCCTCCTCCCCAGGTCCCATAGGATTAGTATTCACCTCAGAGAGTTCAACAGAATTCAGAGCAGGTTTTTTAACTCTCCAAACAAAATTTGTTTTATGCTCAACACGAGAATTTTGATTCAAGAATAAATGACAGTGAGAAGCCAAATGACCATAGTTATGGCATCGGTTACATTTAAAAGGAATACCAACATAATCCAAAGATTGTTTAAAAACAGAATCCCCATGCTTTATATCAATATCAAATGCCAAACCATTACGGATATCCAATAATACCAAAACCCTTCCTAAACAGCAAACCCCCGATTGTAAAAAAGATAGATCAGCTTCCATAAAAGTCCCCAGTGCATTGTCGATAAGTTTAAAGAATTCTAAAGACTAGAATTCAAAGGGTAAATTAGGTAATTTAACCCATACAGGCATCGAATCATACCTCTCTATGTGGGGATCAAATAGTGGAGTCCATCTTTTGAGTAGCAGGCCCGAAAAATTCCATTTCCAAACCCCAGCGAGGATTCGAACTGCATCTGCTTCATTCGCGAACTTGAATGCAATCCATCCCCTCGGGAGCACAAAAATTTATGGGCTGGGCATGATATTTCCCTAGGACTCATAAGCCCATTTTTCGACACCATCCGGTGAAACCCTTCGACCGCCAAATCTGCCCACCAGTGTATGTGCATTTGTGAACACAATATTGTTCAAAGCAATATCCTCTCCAACAACCAGAAGCGGGATATCAACCTTTCTAATAGGTTTGTTCCGACGTTTATGAACAACCGGAGAATAAACAGATTTCAGGCTCGCAGAAGGATTATGGTTATCACATACCCCCACATCAACCAGTAAATCATGAAAACCCCCATCAAATTTAACAACATCCCCATCTTTCGGAACCAAACAATCGCTAATCTCTACAGAATCATGCCCTTCAGAAAAACTCATATCAAGGCCTAAGTTCTCCAATGTCGGATTATCACAAACAAAACCCAATCCCGAGTCTAGATCCATAGGACTTACCAACGAAGGTTTAGTCGAAAATGATAACTCTGGACCATCGACATCAATTGCCACCCTTTCAACCAACAAAGACTCTGAAACCACGTTCCACTTTGGCATAGAAGCCACATTCCGCTTTCCAGCCCTATAAACCAAAGAAGCAGGTGTACGAGGAAATGAATCATGGCCACCCCTGAACAGATCCGTCAAAACTCCCGAAGTAACCATCCTCCTGTCATCATTTACCTTCGGTCCACATAATGAGGGATTCAGAACAGGAGCCGAAGACAAACCCTGAGAGCTCACCATAACACCCGCATCACGCACAGACAAACGAGAGGAAAAACAAGGATCGAATAACAGCTCCCTACTCCGAAAAAAAGGTTTATGACCTTTTGGTGGTGTTCGAGCCTGGGCTTTGAATGCTTGAAGTGACATAGTCACTATCCAATCGCCAAAAAAGATGAACAATAAAGCTTGCACCAAAAACCAAAAAAGCAAGTTAAATCGTACTTCCAAGATCCTCCACCTGGCGATCATGCATAACCCAGAACGTACATATAGAAGATCGATAATAATAAAGGTATTAAAGTCAATACCGTGACTCATAGCCAAATGTCTCTCCCATAGAAAAATCCTATGAGAAATCCAAGAAAAAGGTCAGATCTTGTCAGAAATAAGACCAGCGGATATCTTACGTCAAAGTGACACCAAATCGCCAAAAAACCCAGTTCTCCAATCTCTCAGCTTCTCCAAAAATCAGCTGCTTTGAAAAATGCCAAAAAACCCTTCCAATCTCTCAGTTGCTCCAAAAATTAGCTACTCCAAGAATCCAAAATGCCAAAAACCCTTCCAAGAAGCTCAAGAAACACAAAAATATCACGAAAAATCACTGATTAGACTACTCCTAACCGGAAATAATCCAACCAGACATAAACTACTACTAAAAAACCTTCAAAGAAGATCCAAACAAGTATTACGTTCTGTTCATAATCCACCAAGATCATCAAGATCATCGTCGTCTCCTCCCACCAAGATCATCCCTAAGTTCACTTCCATATCTTATAATGGTGAGCTAGAAGAGAGAAACAAAATTGACCCATATACTGAAACTGTAAGCAGAATCCAAAACAAAAAGAAAACATGCTAATGCGATCCTGATTGATGTTGTAAGATTCCATATAAGATAGAGAACCACCAATAATAAGTATATAATTAGTTTACATATGTATATTTAACCAGCATTGATCCATCTTAAACTTGGATCTAGAAAGCACCGAGAGGGATCCAATTTCTTTAGGTGTAAGTTATTTTTATCTTAAATTTTTAATCAAACATTTTGATCCCTTTAGTGGTAAATCTAGGTTTAACACAGATCTTTTAATTACTTTTCTTTTAGTTTTATTATTTGGTGAATTGATTTTGGATTGAGTGGACATTATATAAATATATGAATGCACAATATTATTTTTTTATTTTTTTATTTATGTCGGTTAACAGTGACAAGATCTGCCCCATATTGAGCTGCTTCTCTTAGTGCAAAAAAAATTTAAATTAAAATAAATAAATATAATATTTATAATAAAAAATAAATATTGATAATATTATATGTGAGTTAAATATACATATACAAACAAAAATCTATAAATATTTTTTGAATTTTAAGTTATTTGATTTAAGTGAGATTACAACTATTTTAAATTTTTTTCAATAAATAAAAAATTACAATTCAAAAAAATTGAACTGTTTCTATGAATAAGTAACAAAAATAACTACCGAATAAATTAACACAAATTTATATAATTTATTATTTAAAATATATATATTTTTTAAGAAATAAAATAGATAATTATATATTCAAATTTAAAACACATGAAATTGTACCTTTTCCAACATTTAAGACATCCTCTGAGTATGCCTCTATATTTTTTCTCAGTGCCATCACCTAGCCAGGGTGATGACAAAACAAAGTCTATTTCTACAAAACTGAGAAGCCATATCTACATTTACATCTACATCTGTAACTTTCGATGGGTGAAGCCATTTTTTAATAATAATATTATAATGTGATACCATGTGAACGAAATGTTGTATTTCATATATGCTCAAATAAAAGGTCACAATTCAAGATCGGAAGCAAGCCCCACATAGAAAAGGAAATATAACAATATCCAATAGGACTTACAGTTGTTCCAATGCGGTCAGATTTCCAAGCTCTGGCGGAAGTGTCCCATTAAGACTGTTTGAACTGAAGCTCCTGAATTTAAAAAACCCCACAGGTAAGAAATAAATCTCCTTCTAGAGTCTAGGATTTAAACAAGGTAACATTTTACAGGAATATATTTTGTTGCTAGGTCTTAAGACTTTTCTATGTAAAAATATAAAATATTCTACTAGTAGTATTTTGCACTATATAATACTTCTTTCATGTTCTTTCTTAAAAAAATAATTACAAATACGTATAAAATCTGCAAGTCTGTTGGGAATGATTTAAACTTTATACTACATAAATATATATCTGGTACAGCAAATAAGATAATCCTCAGAAATATCAAGGGCATAGTCAAATAGGCCTAAAATCTGTACTGTTTGGAATTGTTTATATTACATAAATATATATGGAATTGTTTATACTACATAAATATATATCTTATAAAGCAATTAAGATTAAATTATTAAGGGCATTTGAAACTTGGTGAAAGATTACTTGATAGTTTGATTATTTTCCCTATCCTATTTAGTTATCAAATTGACATAAGGTTTACAGTACTTTTTGTGCTCTCCTTGAGTAACGGAGTAATTAGTATGCATGTCTGCAGAGTGACAAGTATACATATATGCAGAGAGAAAGAGATCTTACAATGAAATCAACTTATTAAGCTTTCCAAGCTCCATCGGGACAGGGCCAGATAACTTATTTATTCCAAGGGACCTGAATCAATGAATGTTCTTTTAGTGTCTCAAAATGAAAATGCACTTCCTACTAATCTAAATATTAATGAATTCAAATAGTATGACCTGTATAAAAAATAAAGATCAACAAACTCTACCTGATCCACATGATTTCAGGTTTAATTTTTTAATCTAACACAAGGAAAAAGGGAACTGCAGAATTGCATTCTGTTGGTAAATTTAGAGAACATAAAACACAAGGGGAAATATCTTACAAGTACTGCATCTTTGTGAGTTTACCCAAGAAAGCAGGTATTGGTCCTGTAAAATAGTTCTGTCCCAAGTTCCTGCCATGAACAATCCACAGATCGATCTGTCAACATCTCACTTGATATATTAGACAGAACAAGTAAACATTATGGGCTCTTTTCAAGTAGCATGGACCGTACAAGATGCAAAGTTACAAATCATAATATAAGTTCAGTTCAACATGTAACAACACTATAAAATGTGCTTGTGAAATTTGTTTCCAGTCAATGATTTTGGGAACCAGATTAATGATATGTTAGTTATTTACACCCTTGTCTTATTTCACCACTGAAAAGAAAACTCCCTGCAGCCATTAGACAGAATAGTATCCAATAATCAATTTCTCTGAAAAACCAGAAACAGGCTTACAGATCAAAAAGGTAAGTCAAGTTAGCCAGTTCCCCTGGAATTTCTCCCGTTTTGTCCAACGCATAAACTTTCCTGCAAACAAGTAGGACGCTAATGGGTTAGGATACTTGAGTTTCACAATTCCAGTTTCAAAAGAAGGTTCCCAACCTGATTACAGTGTATAATAGAAGAGTTAAGGCCACTTTGGGCTCACATCTAAAATCAATAAAGCAGTTGCTTAGCAGCGCATTAAATCCAGACTATGTATTGGCTCCATTGAGTACATTAACACTTATGCCCCTTGAGGTTGCTAAGCTGGTAGGATATATCTCTCCAATCTATGAACTCACATATCTCATACACACATATTAACTTAAGTATTAAGCATTAGAATTGGAGATATGTAACTTCAAAGATGGCAACTTGGGTGTAATTATCAGGCCTGCATTTAGATGGCTTTTTGCTAGTATCTAAAGTCAGAAACAAGTGTCAATCATGCATATAGCTAAAATCAATTAAGCTCGTTTTTCATTCTTAGATTAAGTTGTTTAAGGTCCAATGCTTATTGAGTTAAATCTTCATTTTTGTACTGCATTGTGTCCAGTGATTCTGCAGGGGCCATTTGCTATGGCTCTGATATGTTTGAACGCTAAAAAATAAGATAGTTTTAAAATTTGGTGGGTTAGTTTTAGTGGTAAAGTGCACTGATTCTGCAGAGGCTATTAGTAATGATTTTGACGTGTTTGAATGCTATAAAATAAGATAGTTTTAAAGTCCGGTGGGTTAACTTAATAGTAAAATGCAGTGAGTTGTAAGTAGGAGATCACATTAGAGATAGCATTTAATAAAGAGATAAAGAATCTTGCATTGCATCAAGTTTTGTCTGGTTAATAAAACAAGGTGCAACTTGAATAACAATTGATGGAATTCCTCAATCATAATTTAATAGTTATTTTATTAATCATAATTTAATAATTATTTTATTAATAAGAATTGGGGACATTTTTTATAAATCTTCTACCAAAACTTTTATCTTATCTTACTTGAGCCAAAGGATTATTGATCTCAAACATCACTTTGCGCCTTGAATTTCTTGTTATCATGTTCTTATATCATTGAATGGCGAGTTAAGTCTCAATGCAGTCTATGCTAATTTGAATGAAGTGCTCTCTTTCCACGTCTTATCTTACTTGAGCCAAAGGATTATTGATCTCAAACATCACTTTGCGTGAATTTCTTGTTATCATGTTCTTATATCATTGAATGGCGAGTCAAGTCTCAATGCAGTCTGTGCTCTACCTCTTGGCATAAACACTAATGTATATAAGTATACAAATGCAAACAACTGTTCCGTCATGCATTATCGACCAGAAAAGAATTTATTAAGCCTATTGCACTCGTCACTTCACAAAGTGGCTGCAGTGTGCGAACATATGAATGTACGACGGCTTTATGGCGATATGTGTGCCGGGTTTATTATCAACCTTGTTTTACAAAGATCTATTAATGGTAATTATGACTCTGTTCTGACCTTTGGAGTGTTGGCGCTAAATGGCTATCAAGGGTGTCATCTACAGTGCTGACTTGGCCAGATTTTGACGACACTCCGTTGTATTTATATGGCATTTCTTAAGCTCTGGTGGCTCTTTGTGGTGATTATGTGGTTTGGTCTTGGTAGCAGTTCATGCGCCATTCTCAGACCCACAATGGAGCATTGCCATTGGTGTAACAAGAAGTGTTGTGTACTAGGTAAGCTAAGTGATGTAATGACAGAGGCCTACTACTGTGTCATAAATTCTAATATCAAGTGGACAAGGTGGAAAGAAGAGTGGGAGAAGAAACCATGTCCAGAGAATAAGATAAGGGATTCTTATGTTAGGGGGAGAGTACTTCACATGTTAGGGAGAGTACTTCACAGTTTTTTTTGGTAAGAATTTAGTATTTTTAAGTTAGTTATTTATAGATATTTTATCAAAAATTTATATTTACAAATGATAATTTGAGTTTATCAAGACTATATTACCAATAACTATATTAATAAGAAACAAAAACTTTTAAGAACCCTTACCTCTTCTTATTCATATTTATAAGTTGCATTGAACCTATCATCCTGAGCACATTAACTGATTATTGTCATGGTGCTATGCTCCCAAATGGAAAGCATGGTTTTACTGCAATGAAGGTTGACTTAGCAGGCTAATAGATGGAGTCTCGAGTACAACTAAACACTCATTAAATAGTTTTTTATTACCAGGTTCATCTAAATTTAATTTAATAGTTGTATCATGATTGAAATTAATTTAATAGTTATCTAATAGTTAATCTAATAATTATCCAATATAACTAGGATTAGAGTTGAAGTTAAGCTAATAGTTGTAGAATAATTGGAGTTAAAGCTAATAGTTAATTTAAAAGTTAATATATGAGCAATTGCACTTCAAGGGAGGTGAAGTTAAGCTCAAGTTGTATCATCATTGGAATTAAACTAATAGTTGTATCATAATTGGAATTAAGCTAATAGTTATATCTAATAATAAAATAGTTGCATCATCATGATTGGAATTTTAATTACCATGTTGAAGTTGAAGTTTAATTTTTCCAAATATAAAAACTGTACTTATCACATGTTAACTAAGCTATTTTTAATTTTTTTGAAATTGTTAATGAAGGATGTCCATAGAATCAATCTGGAGAGTACACTTGTGTCATTCTCATTCTGCTTTAATCTTGAGATACCATCCTTCACAAATTTCCAATTAATCATAATATTTTAAGATACAAATATTTCACATACATACATACACCATCAATTTTGTTTTAAAGTGAAAGATCCAACCAATCTTAATAAAACTAACATTTTATACTTTTTGCAAAGACAAACATAAACAGAATTTTTTTTTCTTTTTTCCTAAAAAGTAAATTACATCCCTTCAAATGATGTTCAACGTGGCTTGGAGAGGTGTGAAAACGAAGTGGTGGCAAACCTTTAATGTCAAATGGAGTAGGTGGCAAACCTTTAATGATATTCAACGTGGCTTGGAGAGGTGTGAAAACGAAGTGGTGGCAAACCTTTAATATCAAATGGAGTAGGTGGCAAACCTTTAATGATATTCAACGTAGCTTGCAGGGTGTGAAAACGAAGTGGTAGAAGCCCATTGCAATGGCATCAATTCCAATATCAAGTGGACTAGGTGACGGGAAGAGTGTGAGAGGAAACATTGGGCAAAGAAGAGGATCGGTGATGAATGTGCTATGAAGACTGCCTCCTGTGTTTTTTTTTTAGGAATTTGGGGGCAAGAATTCATGTTGCCTCATGAGAAATATTTGGAACTGGTAGTACAAGTATTGGAACTGAAACTAGTATTTGGAAATGGGTTTTCTAAAAGTTTTGGTTTCTCAAATTACGATACATCTTGGATTCTCCCTTAATGGTACAACTTTGATTTTCCCCTTGAGGTTCTTTTATCTCGTCTTCCCTCAAACCAGGTGACAATATGGGATTATCCTTGTAATTTATATTCTTGACGCCCCTTCTCTAGTTGAGGAGGTTCCATTGGACACGACTACCCTTGCTCACTAATTGAATTAGGATATGCAAGGAACCAGCAAAAGTTATAGAGGTCCAAGTTTGCTTTACTAAGCCTGTTCTTTTAGCAAATCTTGTTATTATTTCAACTTTTTTTGTCAGATGGAAAGATCCACGGGAAACCCAGCAATACTTCCCCACATTAAGGGTCCTTTGCCGAAAATGATACCCGGCCTGAGGGTAACCAGCATATTCGTGTCTGACCTCCTGTAAATCTTCCTCATTGCCACCAGGCTTGGGCAGAGTTAGCACCCATACATAACATAAGTTGCTCATAATTAAGACGCTTGCTGCTCGTGGCCTCTCCAGAGAAGAGAATGGATGACTGCGGTAAACTGCTAGTACATTACCTGACCTTTTAATTCGAGGTTAGGGGCCTCTCCCCAAACCGAGAGAGTGTGCTCATGTCTTACCAATTAAGCTAACCCTTGGGGCTGTTATTATCTCAACTTACAAGACAGTATAAACCATATAAATTGGATCAGAGTACAAATAAGGCATTTTAGATATTGTTATAAGTTTTCCTTTTCAATGGCATTAAGCTGGCGATCTCCAACATAGCAAAAAAGCTCTAAATTGAAATGATAGGACTAACAAGATGTAAACCCAACATATATAGGAAAAAAACCAATTTATCTATGTCAACGAAAAGAGGAGAATCTCCTGGCAGGAAAAATGTGAACCAGATGTGAGTCTGGTAAAGGCAATGTCTTAGTTGAAGAGTATCTATCCGCTGTAGATCGATGGGCTATAGTGAAAATGGCCCACATTCCCGATCCAATGCTACTGATCCAGGATAGTTACCAGATAATGGGGGCAACTGATGAACCAATTGGTTCAAGATCAACTACTTAGTAATTCGAATTTTAGGATTTTTATTTTTATTTTATGTTGTTTAAATTGTGTTTATGAATATATGAATAGATTCAGTGCCTTTACCTTTAATTGTTTCCTAATAATCTAACTTCAATAAATTTAAACACTATTATTCAAAATCTCAATTTTTTTTACAGAATTCTAATACAAACTCATCAAACTTTTAGACAGCTATTTAATTTTACCATATCTTTTTAATATATAACTACAACCTCCTCCTCTTACTATTATTATGCTTCATCCCTTCTATTTTGTTAAAAAAATCCAAAAACTAAATAAAATAAGCGTTTATAGACACATCCTTCTATAAATTACATCTCTCCGAAACCTTAAAGTAGCTAACTGGATGGTTTATAATAACCGAAAGAATTCAAACATAAACACATTAACAATTTACAGACAAGAGCACATTCCATCCCTCTGAAACCTTTGAAGTAATCGGATAATTTAATAACAGAGAAAATTCAAGAGAACTTTAATTCGACTTATCTCTGTACAGAACTTACATTTGTATAATATGGCAAGTGGTTCCGCCATTGAAGGTGCAATCGCATTTGAATGCAGGATTCATAGAAGTATCCTCAATGGGCGTACTATCGATGGCTCGTCCAGTACATGGATCTCCAGTAAGGTTCCATGAATCAGAAGACTCTATATTCCACTTCTGAGCAAGTGACTTTACTACATTGACTGTCACCAGGAAAAGGAAACGAATTCAACAAACAAAATTTGATAAAAACAGAAACATGAGAATGCTGGTACCCTGCGCTATGAGATTAGTTTTTTGGAGATTTATTCCATGGTTACCTTCAATTGGATCCGTGACTGCCGCTGTTTGAGCTTGCTGAAACGAAGTGAAACAACAGCCAATGCTCAGAAAAGTGCAGAGAAGGCAAACCGGTGATGAGAATCGAACCTTAGACATGATGACGGTCTAACAAAATCTCAATTGAATTTGGTTCTTGCGCTTGCAGAGCATATATGATAATATGACGAGTCAAATGGGATACCAATTTCCAGTAGTTTATTGTGTGTATGTACGCATCGTTACGTGGAAAGCACAGTATTGACAGAGTCAAAATGGGCCCATTCAAAAACGACTGTCCTCCAAAAACGTTTGCCAGTCAAACCTATCAGATTGGATTGGATGTGCAACGCCATTGACATCGAAATTTTTAATAGCTTAGAAGTATACTAAGTCAAGGTTGAGAGGTATTTATTCAAATTTCAGACCTGTTTGACTTCATTATATAAGAATGGTTAGAATTATAAATATAAATGGTTGAAATCGTTTAATTAGTTTATGTTAGATATGTGAAAGTTCAAATTTATTTATGTATTTAAAAATATAATTTAATTAATGAATAATTATAATTTAATTAAATATTATATAAAATATTTGTTATTAAAATGTAAAAAAATTAAATTATATATATATTTTTAATATAAATATTAAAAATAAAAAGTAAATTTAATTAATATTTTTAATGTTATAAATATTTATTTGTTTTCATTAATTGTGAAATTTTATTTTTGAATTTTGAAAAATAAAATATAGATTATTTAAAATATTTAAAAAAAATGAAGATAGAATTAGTCCATTAAATTTCTTATTTTTTAAATTTCATTTTATATTTGAATCGAGAACTAATCTACCCAGTCTCTTATCTTGAAATTTCATCTTATATTTTTATTTATTTTTAATTATATAGGAGTTGAGTGTGTTGTAAAGAGTTTCATATATACTATATTTTTATGTTGAAGTTTTATTATTTTATAATTATATATGAGTGGAGTGTGTTTTAAAAAATCTAGCATATATTTACTTTATTTTGATATTTTATTATATAATTTTACTTATTTTGTAATTAAGTGAAAGTTGAATGTTTTGTAAAATATTGCACATTTTTGTATGTTGAATATTCATTCTACTTGATAACTTATTTTCTTAAATGTAAGCACAATATGTTGAATATTCATTCTATTTGATAACTTATTTTCTTATTATATGTTAGTGGAGTGTCCATTGTAAAAAGTTTTATATGTATTATAATTATAAATAATTATATGTAAGTTGGACCTATTATAAAAGTTTTATTTGTATAATAATTATAAATATAGAAATTTAATCTTAGGTATTGTTCACATTAAATTTTTTATTACTTATAAAATAAAATAATTTTGTAATATATTACTTTTTTAATTTTGTTAATGTGATAATATATTTAAAAAATTTAATATAAAAAATATGATAAAATTCTCAAAAACTTAAATACAATTTTAAAATAAAAGATTTCATTGTTTTCTTTTTCTTATTTTTAAATTTGTTTAATACAATTTAAATAGCCAAAGTTCTTTTGTTGTTGTGATAAGATTATCAAAAACTTTAATACAATTTAAAAGGTAAAAGACTTCATTGTTTTATTTCTTGGTTGATGTGATAAGATCCTCCAAAACTTTAATAAGTTTTAAAGGGTCAAAGACTCCATTGTTTTCTTCTCTAGTTGATGTGATAGATCCTTGAAAAAAAACTTTAATACAATTCAAAGGTGAAAAACTTCATTGTTTTTTTTTTCTTGTTGATGTGATAGGATACTCAAAAACTTTCATAATTTAAAAGGGGAAAAACTTCATTTTTTTAGTTAATTATTCTTGAAAGCTAATGTAAATGCAAATTGTATATTTCTCTAATCCAAGATCTAAAATTCTAATGCTTGTTTAATATATATATATGACTTGGCTGCATTTTAGTAAATCTTCATAAAGCTAGTAAAGTTTTAAAAAGTTTGTGTTTTTTTTTATCATAAATGTGTGGGATCACAAATAAATATAAAAGATAAAGTATGAAATTAATGTTCACTTAAATCAAAGTTTAAAGTTTAAAGAAGTATATAACCAAAGTTTAAAGTTTAAAGAAGTATATGGTCTCTTTAATCATGAGTGTGGGATCACAAATCAATATGAAGGATAAAGTATGAAATTAATGTCCACTTAAATCAATCTTGTTGACAAAGGAAAACCACTACAAGACATTAAAAAAAAATGTAAGCATTAGTTGTAGTTAAATTTGATACAACTTACTATTTACACTTATAAAAAAGTAGAGTCAAGATGAAGTGGGGTACCAATGTCAAACAAGAGATTTCATATGATAGAACACAACAGGTAAGCACAATTGTAACCACCAAAATTTTTATGTGGGGATTTCATATCACATGCTTTTGAAATTTGAAGCACCCCTATACAACTAAGCAATTACTCATAGTCTCACCAAGCCAACACCCAACCAAACCCAAAATCAAAAGGAAAGCCAATAATGTAAAAAAATATCATCACCAAGTAGGGAAATGGATGGAGTATCAAAGATTAGTGCTACCTATGGGATCA
Organism: Pseudotsuga menziesii; assembly: GCA_001517045.1. NCBI lineage: Eukaryota > Viridiplantae > Streptophyta > Pinopsida > Pinales > Pinaceae > Pseudotsuga > Pseudotsuga menziesii. The sequence goes on from LPNX010166634.1 coordinate 714,212, forward strand.
AATAGTCTCTCTTGGCACCCCCTAACCATGGAAAATACCTATATTATAAGCGCAATTGGCAACCAAGAACAATCGACATACCCGTCAATAAATAGGGATTTCGATAGTATAACAACAACATAAACGATCAGAAGTAGCTCTACCCAATCTTGATTCTACTATCTTCATCAATCCAAAGGATCTCACTAGCCTTCTATTTATAAAGTGGAAAAGCATTCTTCAATTTCCATTAAATTATTCAAGATTTTCCTTCTACACATATCCTGCAAGTGTCCTCACATTCATGCTATGCATGAATAACATTTGTCTTCTTATCATTATGATCATGGTTATGCATAGGTTATGAATGAACAAATCATCCTCACATAACCATTCCCTCATGGTTGTGTGTGAACAACATGTGTCATGTTATGATTTCCTCATCGTTATGCATGATTCATGTATCCTCATCACATCATTGAATATTTATTCATATTTGATTAATGCATGCATCACTTGCTCCCATTAATGTTCCACGTTTAGGCTCCTAGAGTAATATTATGCCATTTGAGGGGTTGGGATCCATGGAGATCGTGTTTCAAAGGTTTTGCCGCAAGTCTACATCTCAAATAACTCAAACTCCTAAGTGACCTCTAAACATCAAAAAAGTTATAGGTATAGGAAATGCACAACCATCAATCAGTTATATACCCTTAACTTAATCTCTAATTGATGTCCGTTCAGAGGTTGGAGGTCTAGATCATAAGTTTGAGTATGCTAATTTTAAACTTGTGCAGAGAAGCAAAACATACATATTCTTCTAAGAAAAAATAGAGATTACAACACACCATTCACACATAATACACATAGATTTACCCTGGAAACCCTTAACCAGGAAAACCAACAAAACTTAGAGTTGCTCCTCTCACTTTCTCATTATGATTATTAACCATTCACAATACAATATGTAGGTATTATGCAACACCCAAAACCCTAATCCGTTAAACTGGATTATAAATAGACCCCAATCCCTTAACCAAGATTAAATTACACATTTTTTAGAAAAAAAAAACCCAAAAATAGCTCGAAAATAGCCCATTTTTTAACGAGCCTTTGGAAATAGATGGACGAGTGATCGTCAGATGCAGTCATATAGACAATAAATCCCACATACACATGCAAATAATATAACACATACCCAACATAGTATTCATTGGATGGTGACATCTATCCTTGGTTTAACCATTTGGGACTTGAGGATTATATCTTCATGGAAGATTCACATCTTTTTTTGGATTAAAAAGATTCCTTTAAATATTAATATACTAAATATGTATATGAAGAAATTTTGATGGAAAAAAAATGGTTGTGCATGTAATCACCACTAGTATAAGCTCAAAATTAGGCTTGGTTATGTACCGAAATAACCCAAGAAACTAAGTATAAAAGGAAAAAATAGTCAAAGTCTAGTTCAAAGAGATATAAACATCACAAGGGACCATTATTGATATATAAACAATAAGCAACATGCATCAAACCAACACTAGGAGGTGAGATTCCAAACCTTGTGTGGAAGGTCCCCAACTAGTAAGAGGTTCATCTTTAACTATGATCTGCTCTCAATGATCTTACTAGGTTCAAGTTGCTTCTAGGGATTAGATATAAAAATAATAATTATCAAAAAAATGTCATATTGCACAGGTTGAGGAGGCATTTTTCTCCTTCATTCATCTTTGTGTCTGATAGCTAAACTCACACACCTCTATACAATTGAGATTGTTCGAATTGGGGGGTGGAGTCACCATATAGCTCCTTACTCATATTGCAGGGCACTCATTTTCACTCCCCCATTCAAAAATCACATCATTGGTAGTGTGCTCATGTTAATTACATGATTCCATATTGAGGCCAACCATTTCAATAGGTATTTAGGACTAAAAAAATTAAAAAATTAAAAATTAAAAAGTAAAGACTACTTAGAGAGCCTCTTAATTGATATGCTCTTCAAACTACATTTACTCTTGAGATACACACAACATTCAAACTCATTAAAGTTGAACATCTTTGAGGAATTATTATCAATAGCTAATATACAAATATTCTCAACCCTTCCTCTTCTTTGTGAAGACGCGTTTTACAAGTATACACCATTTTCCTCAATTAAGCCATCCATATTGATTATAATGTTTTTATTGTATTTAAAACCATACTAATTATAATGTTTTTATCGTACTTCAAAGCTCATGTTTTTTCAATTCTTGTCCTAATGTTTCTTCTACCTTCATTCTCAATTCTTCTTATACTCATGTCCATGGATTTTAAAGCTCAAAATTATTTACATGAATTGAACATACATTATACTTATAATCCATTCATTTAAAGGTTTCATGATTACTTTCAGATTTATTATTAAAAATTCCTTCATAAATTCAAAGGCAAAAGAAGATGTATAAAAAAAATGTAGATTAATTTATTTTTTTTTTGCAAAGTTTTTAGGAAAAAAAGGGAAAATGAGTTAATGGATTACATGAATGACAAAGAAGAGGTATTTTGGAGTCCATGGAAGATATAGTGGATATTTGGAATGGAATTAGGGTGTTTCGGGAAGACATTAGGATGAAGGAAGAGTTAAATACTTCACAAACATTACAAAAATAGTTGAAAAGGTTGAAATCCAAGAGGAAGGACCATACAGTAGATATGTCATGAAGCTAATGGATAATCCATGTGAAAAATACAATCTTAGAAGATCAAGCTATAAAAATAAAAGAAGAGGAATTAAAAATTAGATAGGAGGAACCTTTGTGGTCATCAAAGGCAGGTGGAACCTTCCACAGGTACAGGGGTTCAAATATTCAATGTAATTGAGGGAAGGAGTTCAAAGAGATAACTCTAGAAGAACAATCTGGAGGAGGAGGAGCAATTTCAGTAAAGGGTCTCCCTATGAACCAGGGTAATGCAAATAAACATAACCGAAAGAGGGTAAAGGAGACAAGGTAAGTTGGTAGTTACAAGAGATGGAGATTGAATCGGTGATGGGGTTTAGGGAAATACTCATTGCTAGAATATATGTTGGTCGATAGGTGAGCGAAGTTTCATTTAGATAGATAGAGCATGAGTGGTTTAAATTATTTCTTACATACTAGCTTATCACATCATAGTTTGTGGTTGACTTGCATTTAAACTTGGAGAAAGGAAGATGCTAAGAAGATATTAGGTAAAAATTGATAATGGAGAGCATCCTATCTAGAGATAAAAATATGGCAACTTGGTTTTGATTTACAAAAGGAAGTGATTCAATTGCAAACCTTTTGGGTGAATATGTCATGTTTGTGGATGGAATTATGGAGCGTTGACATTCTAAAGGAAGTGGCAGGAATTTTAGGGATGTTTATAGATATCAAAGATAACCACAACAAAAAGGTGGATAAAAGAGTGATCAAAATCCTTCAAGAATGAGATATCCAAGTGGGGTTATTAATTGAAATTGAGATAACATAGGGAAATTAGACTACACGCAATCCCTAGACTATTTCAAGATACCCTTTCAATGCCTTAATTGCATAGAAATATGGAATTTGTAGAGAAACTACACACAACCTATTAGAAGAAAGACATGGAGGAATAAGCATGGTTCATCAATAGTCTCAAAGGAAACCTTGGGATTATCAAACAAAGAATTAAAAGGAAAGTATATTAGGGATCTCGTAGAAAAAGAGGGGCTTGAAGAAATCCTTCAAAATCCTTCAAGAATGAGATATCCAAGTGGGGTTATTGATTGAAATTGAGATAACCTAGGGAAATTAGACTAGCACTCAATTGCTAGACTATTTTAAGATACCATTGCAATGCCTTAATTGAATAAAAATATGGAATTTGTAGAGAAACTACACAAAACCTAATAGAAGAAAGACATGGAGGAAGAAGCATGGTTCATCAATAGTCTCAAAGGAAACCTTGGGATTACCAAACTAAGAATTAAAAGGGAAGGATATTAGGGATCTCGTAGAAAAAGAGGGGCTTGAAGAAAAAGTACAAAAGACAAAGACATCAAAAAATGGGGTTGCTTAAAAAGAAGACGACCACAAGATCTCAGACTCAAAATCTAAAATAAACACTCAAAGTGCATTGCAAGGTATGAAAAGAAATTCTCTTATTCTGTTTCTCTATCTTTTGAGGAACTACATAAAGGTGAGAAAGTAAATCCTAGTGATCCCTTTTAGGGGGAAGAATTTGAAAACAATGAAAAGCCCCAACTAAACATGGCTCCCTCTTAATATGAATAAGAGGTTGAATCTCCGGACTTGATAGAAAAAACATAGAAATGTTAGAGGATAGACCTAGAATTCTTAGTAATAAAATAACAGAGGATAAATGTTTGGAAATAGGAGAACTTGGAAACTTGGTCATTAGGTAAAAATAAAGGACAAAAAAAGATAACACCCTAAAATAAGACATATGGATTGAAGGAATTTTAGACATTGATATAGGACAACCTTCATCAATAATAGGGAAATATTTTATTTCATAGCAAAATAGAAAGTGAAAAAGGATGTTACAGAAGGAAAACATGTCAAAATACATGTGTCCATTATAGCAAGAAGTGCCACAAAGAAGGTGAAACCATGAAAACATTATCCTTGAATATAAGAGGGGCAAGTTGTGCCCATAAAAGTCTATCCCTCAGAAGATGTTTAAAAATTACAAGCTAGATGTAGTGTTGATTCTAGATGTTCAAAAGTAGTGACAATTTTTTCATCCTACTTAAAACAAAGGTCTTTTTGCTCACACGACGAAAATGGTAATTCAAGGAGTTTAATCACTTGATGGAATAATTCAATGAAGCTTATCCAATCATCCTTTCAAAATGTAAGTATTATGATATAAAAGAGCTTTGGGATAGGTTTAAATATCATGGATGGGTCCAAAATGATAAGGTAATTATATGGAGGGATTTTAATTTGACAATGAAAATAGGGGAAGTCTAGGGAGATAATTCCATAAATGATCCTCTAGTAGATTTATTTTTAACTTTTTAAGGAGGTAGGACTTGGTTCCACATGACCCATCTATATAGTTCCCAGTTGGAGGAATTCAAGCAATGAAAAAGAGGGGGCATCTAAAATTTTAGATAGGTTTCTAGTTGCAGAAAGGATACTTGAGGAGAAGGGAAGAATCAAAACTTAGGTTGGACAAGGGGAAGCTTCAAACCATCTTCCAATTTTGTTGCAATTAGAAAAGGAAGTTGCAAAACATCCAAGACCCTTCAACTTCAATTACAGATGGATGGAAGAGGAATATTTCAAGAATATGTTCATAGAAAGTTGGAAAAATATGACCCTAAAGTAGGAACAATTATGTTCCAAATGGAAGATAATCTTAAGCAATTGAAAATAACCACCACAAGAGTATGGACTAAGGGAAAATGAAAAGAGGAACTAAGCAACTAACATAATTGAAGTTCATATAAACATGCTATAAAAATAATACTGCAGGAATCTTTGTAGAATAAGAATGAACAAATATAAAAGAATTAGAAAGGAGAAAGATGTATTTTAATTCGGAGTAAGAGGAAGTAGAATAGAAGTTGAATAGTAGAGCAATTTGGTTTGCAAAAGGGGACCAAACACACAATTTTCTTAAAGTTATGCTAAACATAAAAGAAATATTACCATGATATGGGAGATAAAAAAAATATGGAGAGGCTCAAAGTTAGAAAGTTTGAAGATATAGCAAATGTAGGAGTAAATCATTTTAGAAGTTTGTTCCAAGAACCTTAAAGGGATAGGTTGTTGAAATATTAAATGTGGTCTCATTGTTTTCAAGGATGATGGAGGATAAAGCAAATGAGGATTTGGAGCAACAATTAGAAAGGAAGAAAGAAAAATTGGCCTTTCATCATTCAAGAAGGCAAAGACTCTAGTATTGGATGGTTGAACTGTAAAATTTTATCTAGGGTTCTATGACATGATAGAAGAAATTATTTTGAGGGTGAATGGGGAATCTAGGTTTGTGAGGGAAATAACAGGGGCTTTGAATCCTACCTTTACAATAATTATTCCAAAGAAAAATAGTGAAATCCCTTTAATGATTATAGGACAATTTCATTGGGTAACTCAATATATAAGAAAATAGCAAATATCTTGGCTCATAGATTAAAAACAATTATTTTTAATTAAATCTCAAAATAAAAGTTTGGATTTATCCATAATAGTCAGATACATGATTTAGTTGGGACATCACAATAAGGTTTTGATACAATAAAGTTAAAAGATAATGCAAGTCATGGTATTGAAACTAGATTTTGCAAAGGCTTATGTCAAGGTTAGTTGGTCATATCTCAACTTGGCGATGAGTTAGATTGGCATCAAAGTTAAAAGAATAAATTCAATCGTGGGATGTGTAACTTAAACATCCTTTGCAGTCTTGATTAATGGTTCAACCTCAAAGTTTTATTCCCATCTAGGGGTCAAAGACAAGGTTGAACTTCAATAGACAATGTTGTACTTCAATAGATAAGGTTGTACTTCAATACTATTTCTCCCTTTCCTTATTGTTGAGGGTTTAAATAGGATGGTTGCAACAACAACAAGGGAAGGGGATTTAAAAGGCATAATAGTAGGTATTTCTATGACTTTGACTCACTTATTATTTTTAGACAATGTATTGTTTTTTGGAAAAGGATCACACAAGGAAGAAAAAAGGTACTAGAAATTATAGATTTGTATTACAAAGCCATATCAATGGAAGTTAGTGTCACTAAATCTTAATTGTTATTTAATGGGATAAATAAAGAGTTGGAAAGGAAGTGTTCTCAAACATTACATGCACAATCCAAAGCATTGAGGGAGGATTAAAATATCTCAGTTTCTATCTTAAACCAAATGACTATAGGGTAAAGGGTTGGAACTAAATTTATGAAAGAATAGAAGGAAGGATAACCATCAAGTGCCATAGATGGTTTCCCAAGGGAAGCGGCACAAGTTTAATTAATTTAGTATTTGAGGGGATCCTAATGTATTGGCATTCATTAGCTTATATTTCGAAGGGCATGTTGGACAAAATACGAAAGAAATGTTTTATTTTTGTTGGATAGCAAAAAGGGAAAGGGAATGAATCCCTATGGTGAAATGTAAAAAGCAGGAAAAACCTAAAGATTAATGAGGGAGAGGCATAAAAAATATTCATTTATTTGGACAATCCCTAGAAGCAAATGACTTATGGAGAATTTTGATGATAGAAGGGTTATGGAGGAAAGTAATTATTGAAAACTATTTTTCCCCTCAAACAATAGAAGATTGGATAAGAAGTGAAGAAACGACGTTTGCAGGTGTATTTTTTATTTGGAAGTCTTTAGCAAGGCATTTCCTCTACTAGAAATATGGTTGAATAGGAAAATTGGTAAGTCACTGACATGATTAGGATATGAAAAGATCCTTGGATGGGGAGTATTAGAAACTACAAGTTGTCAAAAGCATTCAAAACTAAATTAGAAAGCAAGGAGATCCACAATTCAACAAAGGCAACTAATCCATAAACAACCTCGTATTCAAATCTAGGGTCGAATTTATAAGTTCATTTGCGTATACAAGGAGAGCTATTATAGGAGTCGAAACAATAAATCTAGTATCTCAAGAATAGTGCTATTAGATTGAATATAGAGGCAAATGAAATCATATGGTCTAATTAAATATAAATAAATCTATAGGACTATAGACAACAAAACTAGGATATGGGCCTTTATTAAAAAAAGTGAAGAAGAAGAGAAGTTGTGGTGGTGAAAAGTAGTATGGAAGATCAAATGTCTACTCAAAACAATGGTACTCCTATGGTTGGTCTTGCCTAATAAGGTTCTAAGTAGGGATAACTGCAAGATGAGCACTTGGCAGGGTCCATAGTGGTGTATCGTGTGTAAAAAGGAGGATGAATCCATTGATCATTTGTTTATTCATTACCCATTCTCATAAGAGACATGGGAGGAGGATTTGAAATTAGTTAATGGAAAAGGAACGTATTGCATGACCACTAGGTGAAGTGGCATAAGGATAAGTTTGTTACAAGACATAAAACATTGCATTTTATAGCAGTGTGGACAATGTGGTTAGCAATAAATGAAAAGACAATTCAAAATAAAGAAATCATACATAGTCTAGTTTGTCACAAAATTAGATATGCATACAAAGGAATATGGAAACCTTTGACGGAAAATAATCATAAAATGGGAAGTGTTTAGAGATAGATATAACACATGCTTGGGGTTATTTTGATAGGGCAAGTTAAGGTGACCCAAGAAAATGTGGAGCAAGAGAGATAACATTTTTAAGAGTTAATCATGTAATTAGTTTAAAAGCAGCAATAGGAAAGAGTTCTAATAAGAGAGATGAACTATATGTTCTTTAGTTTATTTTAAATCTTGCAATGAAAAAAGGTGTAAATTGCTTGCAAGTAAAAAGAGACTCCAATTCACTCATTATATACTGGGAAACTAGGAATTTTGGGTTGGGAAAATTATTTTTCTCCATTAATGGATATAATTAAACGGGCTAGATCTTAATTCACATCTCTTTCTTTCCATGTGTTTACATTAATCTCAATGTTGAGGTTGACCTCTTGTCAAAATAATCCCTAAGGCTACAAGGAGTGATGGAAATGGTAGAATTAATAGATGGGCATGCCCTTCTAAATAAATCTCTTTCAATCTATTTTAACCTTAATAATTCAATGTGATAGAAGAAATGAAGTTGACTTGAATGGATTTTGTTTGTTAAAATGAATATTTTGTAAGACTTTTGGTTTGGATGAAAATGTTTTCATGAATAAGAATGTAGTATCCAAGCAAATACTGTAAGCAAATATTGTAGGTTTGCATAAGCATAAGCTTAGTTTTTCTTTGTCTTTTTTGGAAGTGATAGGATGACATAGCATTGTTAGGATTATTAATCCTCCCTTGTCCAATTTGGTCATATGTCTAAATCAGGAGTCATGTCTAAATCGGGAGTCCATCCAGTCTATTTTTAGTCACTAGCACCATTGGGTCCACTTGGCCTGATTGGGGCACATGTTTCAGTTGCTAAAGTGCGGGGAACACTAATTGAGGCCTACTGCCACTGATTGCACTTGCATGCATCAGTTTAGGTGCCTCCTAGACCAATCCCTACAATTTAGGAGCCACTGGGAGTATCGAAACCAACCAAGGTCAATTCAGTTCAGTTGGTGACTAGTCAAGCTAAGTTAGGAGTCAGTTACATTCAGTTCTAGTCCTCTACATTCAATTAGCGCTAGGTTTGCATGGTTACACTCAGGAGGGGCGCATTTCTCACCTACCACAGTCAGTTAGCCTTAGTCAACACTGAATGTAACACTTGAGTTTTGTTTTAGAATTACGATGAGCTCTGGTTATGGTTTAGACAAGGTCAGTTAACTATTGAGTTCTCAGATATTGATTTAGACAAGGTCTCATTTACCTACAGTCAAGTAGAGTCTAATCAATTCAAATTTCCTCATGTGGATTCGAATTGCATGTGGCTATTAAAGCCATTGTACTTCATTTTAATTACTATATAATTACCTTTTTGATTAATGAAAGCATTCATAGCTGCAAGCCATTTTTGCATTGTTTCATTCTTCAATTGCTGAGTAAATTGTGTGATCTATCTTGTGAGTTGTGTGTTTGTCCACAGATCTATGTGCTCAATTTAATAAGCATATGTATATTGTATTTTCTTCTTGAAATATAAATATATGATTTTTTCCTTGGAAAAGAAAAATTCCAACCAAAAGTTGCATAATTATACATGAAATACAATTTGTAATCATAACGAGATAATAGATTGATGCCCCTTAAATTAACAATCAATAATTAAAAAAATAATGAACTTGGAAGTAAGAGACTTAAGACAATTCTTCATTACAAATAAATGAGTATGGTTATTGTGAACTTAGAAACAAGAGAGTTAGGCCAAAGGATTAGAGAGTTTGAATTGCAAAGTGTCCATTTATAAATAAGATTAAACATAAGCATGTTGGGCCAACTTGAGCGATTGAGTGCTTTGAGTTTCATTAGGAGGTTTAAGTGCCAATCCCCTTGGCTAGTTGCATTTGTTGCATGCCTCATTCATTGTTTCAGTCAAGTCAAGTGTCATAATAAGCATAGACAAGTTTACACTAGGTACCATTTGTAGATATGGGAAAGTGCATGGGAGCTTCACCATGAGGTTTTCCATGGAAAAATAAAGATTCAACAATTTAAGTTAACTCTTGATTGTAATTCTTTTTAATAAATAATCGAAGGGTTTAGATCAATTTATTGTCACAAATTTTGTTGGGCATTTAGCTAATTTTGTGCCAACAAGTGCCTAATTTGAATCATGTTGGGAAAGGTGCACTAATATACATTGATGGTTTTACTAGGGATGCCATCCATGAATGTGGGAAAGTGTCCATCAGGTTTCCTAGTGAGGTTTCCCTTGGAAACTATTATAAATTTCTAACTATATTCATTGATATAAGAATTCATATAACCTCTATATATAAACCCTAAGGCCCTAGTGCTAATAATCCATATAGCCCTTTATGGAGTCCATGTGTTTATAACACTTATAACCCATATAACTAATATGATCCATGCACTAATAACTCAAAAAACATGTATAAGTTTATAGTCCTCATGTTAATAAAACCTATTAACTTTAGGATCCTAGTAATGATCACTCTTATGATGCTCATGCTAATAACCCCTATGATACTCATATCCTTTATAACTCACCCCTATAATCCAAACAATTTATGTGTTAATGGTCCCCATGGTTCCTATGTTAATAACCACTATAATTGTTGTGCCCCCGGGCCCCCATGCTAGTAATTCCTATTACCCTTATAGTCCATGTGGTCCCCATGTTAATCACCCTTATAAAGTCCCCATGCTAATAACCCTAATGGTTGTCATCCTAATAACTCTTATGAGTCATATTTCTCGATGCTAATTGCTTATATAACCTCTATAATCCCAATGCCCCCCATGTTAATAGCCTTTGTGGCCCCATGCTAATAACTCATATAATATTATTACCACTATGGTCCTTGTATTGATAGCACAGATAAATCTTATAGACCATATGGCTTCCACACTAACAACTTGCATAAGCCCCATAACCCACATGTTAGTCATGTTGATATGTATTATAATCATTATATGAATTGTGTTAATAACCTCTATAACTAGTCATAAGCTCCATATGTCAATCACCCTTATAAACTTAATGGTCCCTATGGTGATTACCCTTATAGTCCATGTGCTAATAGCCCTTATAATCCTTATAATTCCTATGGTCCCCATGATAATAATTTTTATAACCTCTACGGTCCCCATGGTCCTTGCGGTAATAACCTCTTTAATGATATGGTCCACATGTTACTGAACCTTATGATATTTGAGTTAAAAAAAACATATAACTCTTATATTTATCATGTTAATAAATTCTATGGTCCCTATGCTAATAACCCCTCCAACCCTTATAATAGTCATGGTACTTATGTTAATTATATAATCTTTATAATCCTTGTCCTCTTTGGGTTAATGACCCGAATTATCCTTATGTGAATAGCCCTATGGTCGATGTTAATAACTCGTATAATATATATAATATGGTTATGATATCCATGTTTTTTTTTAGAAAGAAAAAAGCTTGCCCTTGTTATTCATTGAATCAAAGGGCATCTTACATAGCAAGCCCGAAAAATGGGCTACAATCAAAGAGGACACAGTACAAGATGTAAAGCCGCACCATCCGAAAGATACATAACTCAATGAGTGCTGAGGGGGAGAGTCTAATGCCATCTATGATAAAAATATACCCATCAGTAATAATTGTCATGTCCATCCATATCTACCATGTACATGAAGAGCATGTGAGCAGCAAACTAAAGGAGTCGGCTCATTACAAGAAGATAAGGTGCAAAAATGAAAGGGCACAATGTCTCGCACCGACTCAAAAGAGTTTAATATTGCCATGGGAGGTCAATTAACCCTCAAAAAAGTCATAGTATGTGCCAATACCCAGAGCCAAAGAGAGAGCAACTTTAGAGAGACGGTCAGCTAGCTGATTATGTTCACAGTAGATATGGTCAAAAGACAGAGCTAGGAAGTGTGTGCAAAGCTTCCTAGTTTCCCTACACCAATAAAGTAGCTTAGGTGGAGACAACGAAGACTTGCCCTTTGCCTAGTTAATGACAACTGAGGAGTCCTCTAGCACCTGGAGTGAGGGAATGCCCATCATATGGGTAGAAAGCAGAAGGGCCCAAAGCCCAACCAGTTCTGCTTTAGTGTTAGTGCATTGGCCGACCCCCACAGCAAACTCAAAGGAATGTGTTTCATTTAGGTGCAGGCTGTACCCAAGGCCACCACTATTAGCTGAAGCACCATTAAAAAAACTGCATGGATATACAAGACTTGGACTAGGGCCCAGTATTTTGGGTCTTTTCCTCTTTTCTGAAGGTGGGCAGTACATCTGAGTGAAGTGATTCACCTGCTGAATCAAGCCCAGCACTGACAGCTTATATCCCTCGAAGATAGTTTTATTTCTAGCATTCCACAGAACCCACATTGTAAAGAAGGGAAGGTAACAACAGATATTATACTTCGAGAAGCAACCAGTCCACTTCCCCAGGAGATCCACAAGAGACACAGACTGGAAAGTAGGTTCCAAGTGATACTGTTCACTCAGTATCGAGAGAATTTTCAGCCAAACCGGGCAGAAGCCAAAGAGGTGTTGTGTACAATCCTGATCTACTAAGCATAGAGCACAAACTGAGGGTCCGATCCATCCCCTCCTCTGAAGGTTATCCCAAGTAAGCAGTTTATTTGATAAAGCCGGCCAAATAAAGCAACCGATCTTACTTGGTAGTGTACCATTCCAAATAATATCTAAGAGTCTGCTGCCAAGAGGGGGGCATGATGATGTGATAATGGATTCATACACTGCACTGGATGTAACAGTACCATTCTGCTTGTTTAGAGACCAGATTAGTGAGTCCATTCCCAAAACCAGACGAAGGCCACACCTATCCATACTGATAGTAAAATTTTCCCATGCAATTTTCCATTCACCACCGATACCCAGATCAGCAGCAGAGTACCAGTAGTCATGAGGGCCCAGAACAGTGTTGTGGGCACTAGCAAGGGAATAAATATCTAAGTCAGCAAGGAAATCGAGAAGATCCGAGGGGAGAGACAGAGACTTGTCAACACCCACAATCAGGTCAATGCCCAGATAGATGTTGTGGCCATCACCCACATTCCATGCAAGATCGCGGCCCAAAACATGAAGAGTTTGCAGAAAGCCCCTCCAAAAAACAGAGCCATCGCGAGAACATAAATTTTTTCCACGTAACCAATCCATCACAGATCACTGCTTCAGGTATTTGTGATTGAGAACTTGATGCCATATACCATCATGCTGAAGGGCCCACCAAAATTTTTTCAATCTTAAAGCAATACAGAACCAAGATAGATTCTTAATGCCCCATCCCCCATACTTTTTTGGCCATGAGAGTTGTTGCCAGTTTGCAAGATGGTATTTGTGCTTATTTCCAGTCGAGCCCCAAAGGAAAGAAAAAATAAGATTCCTGAGCTTGTTGATGATAGAGACAGGTATGGGGGAAAGTCCCAGCTAGTACACAGGGATGCTAGTAAGTACAGCTTGTACCAGGACCAAACGACCACCAAGAGAGAGCAATCTGTGCGACCAATGAAGAATTCTACATTCGAATTTGTGAATGAGCCAGAGCCAGTCCTTACTCTAATATCCCAGTGGCTTGAGATGATAACCCAAGTACTTGAATCCAGTGGTGATGGGGTCCATTTTATAAGGCATAAACCGAGCAATATCCGCACCCACATCAACATCTAGGTTGCTGAAGAGAAAGCTAGATTTTTCCAAGCTAATGCACATGCCAGATGCCTTGCAGAAGGTACTCAGAATGACATTGAAGGCCATCCACTCAGATAGTTTACCGGAGCCCAAAAGTATAACATCATCAACAAAGAGAAGGTGTGTTAGGGTAAGAGAAGGGGAAATCTTGATGCCCCTAATGTGGCCATGAGACCTGGCATCCACAATCAAGAGGCTGAGTCCTTCTATGACAAGTATGAAGAGCAAGGGCGAGAGGGGACAGCCTTGTTTGATGCCTTGTGAGGCTTTAAAGAAATTTGAGGTTGTGTCATTTACCAGTACAATGAAATTTGCAGAAGAGATACAGGCCATAATCCAGTTAACCCCAAGAGGAGGAATGCCAATCTGGATAAAGATGAGTTTGATGTATGACCAGTTTACCCTATCAAATGCTTTAACCAAGTCCATCTTTAAGATGAGGGCACACATATTCCTAGTTTTCACAGTGTGCAGGGTCTCCTGAATAATGCCAATGGGCTCGACAATCTGCCTGTCTTTAAGAAAACCATAATGTTCTATGTAAATATGTGTATCCAAGTGGGGCTTCAACCGAACAACAATTACCTTTGAAATCAATTTATAAAGTAAATTAAACAAGGAGATAGGCTTGAAATCTGCAAAGGTAATGGACTTATCCTTTTTCGGTATCATTGCAAGAAATGTAGAGTTAAGGGAGGGAGGTACACGACCCGAGACTCTGGTATGTTCAACAACAGCAAGTAAATCTTTTCCCAGCAGACCGAAAAAATGTATATAAAATTCTGCAGGCTAGCCATCAGGACCCGGGCTCTTGTCCTTTTTAAAAATGTTAAGAGCACTTTCAATCTCTGTAATAGTGATAGGTTTAGTGAGGCAAGGAGCATCCATAGGAGAGATCATAATGGGATACAACACGGCCACCTTAAGTTGGGCAAGAAGGTCTGTTTGGTTGTCATCACAAAAGATCTATGCGAAGTGCTTACATCCCAGTTCTTTAAGACCCAATTCATCCTCGACAGCAGTACCCTCCTCATTCAAAAGTGACCAAATGGTGTTTTGGTTCTTTCTTCCCGAGGCCAAAGTATGGAAATACTTTGTGTTTTGGTCTCCATTAAGGGCCCATTTTGTGCGACTCTTAAGCATCCAGGTAAGGAGGACATGGTCAGTCAGGGACTTTTTTCGGAGTTGGAACTAAGCAAGGGCAGATTGTTCCTCCAGGGAAAGGATACCAAAGTCCGATCCCAAGAGAATATCACAGATGTCCGTGTCAATCTTCTGACATTCAGATACCAGAGTGGAACCTTTGTCCTTGATCCATCTCTTAACATCCAACTTGAGAGATCTGATTTTGTGTGTGAGAAGTTCATAGTCAAAATAAGACGAAGGTCCATAGAGGCTAGACCATCTATTGGTAACCCAAGAGGAGAAATCAGAACCATTCAGCCATGATATGTTAAACTTAAAGGGATAGTTGCAAGACCCAATGGATTTGTTCCACTCAAGACATATAGGAAAGTGCTCGGAGATATCAGAGGGTAAAGTCCAAACCTTGTGTACCTGAAGGGAAGGAATCAAGGTAGCAGCAACAAGGAAGTGATCTAATCGTTTGCTGATCCCTTCATTGCCTACCCTACCATTCCTCCACGTGGGACCAACATTAGGAGGAGCAATATCCATAAGCCCTAGAGAATAAAAAAGGTGGTGGAAGTGCGTGAAGAGAGGGTCAATGACAGCTCTATCCCCCCAGGGTTAGAACACACATAAACTCTATAAGTCATATGGTACTCGAATCAATAACCTTTAAAACCCATATGACCCATATGCCTCCATACGCATAACTACTATAACTTCCATAACTACTATATTCCTTATGTGAGTAACCCTATAAAGCGTCTACCATCCTTATGTATATTAATAACACTTATAGTCCCAATACTATTAAAACTTATGGCCACAACCTTTATAACAATTGTTTGTTGTCATATTAACATTTATCCACATTTTAATAATCTTTTAATATTTGGAAGTCCAATGCCATGGATGAAAAATATTTTACATGTAGCAGAGTAATAAATACTGCGGCGGCAACACTATGGACCGTTGGATCTCAAACAAGTTGAAATCCAACGGCCCACAATGCTACCGCCGCAGCATTTATTATTCTACTACATGTTGAATATTGTTCACCCAATGCCATGCATACCAATAATCCATATAAGCCTTATAATCTCTATCATTATCACATTAATAACCATGTACGGCCCTCATGCTAACATTTTATATAACCTTTATAACTCCTATGGTCCCCATATTGCATTTGAGTAATTTTGTACAAATAGTATGAAAATGCAACAAATAGTTTAATAATAATAATAATTTTTCTAATAATAATCATTTTCTTTGTTTTACTTTGATACATAAAAATTTAGAAAATGAAAAACATTAAAGGGGTTTTCCAAAAGTTAGATCCTATTTGTTTTTAAAAACTATGAGTGATTATAGTATATATAATATTACTTTGAATTTTCTCATGGATGTTTGTGTTTTTTTTCAACGAAACACACATAAAGAGAAACCCTCCAAACACTTCTCCTCATTTCGAGGATGATACCCAACGTAAATCATTCAGTTGAAATTTTTGCAACCTAACTCGATAGGGACATCAAGTGAGACCCACAATATTCACAAAGGCAGCTAACCTGAGGACTTTACCTCGTGACTTCCTACTTGTAATTCACAAGACTCAACTCAACTAGAGTTAATCCACTGAGCCTATGGTTATTCATGGTGTCCTCGTTTTATTTTCATTATTCACCTTCAATAATAAGAAATAATAGATGAACTAATTAAACCTCCTCCCACCCACAATTCATGTGTCGCACTTTGTAGAATAGCCCTCCAAAATAACCATTCATATTTGCTTGCATATTCCCTTCACTCTAGTATTAATTATGCTTTCTTTTATAACAACATGTCTATGCAGGGAAACAAAATGGTGATAACAATGGTATTTTAGTACTTGCAAAAAATTCTCTCATTACCGACAATGGGGATTGTTCCCCTATTTATGTATTATATTTTCACTATAAAACTCAATTGTTGAAGTATATTATTTTGTTGAGTGAAACAAAAATTCAAACCGATTCGACACTCATGTTTCTATCTTTCGAATAATTTTACAACTATTATAGGTAACTATTTGTCTTCCTCTATTTATATCCACTGCAATGGCATGCCTTCAATCATTTATATTTTTCTTCTATGTATCTTCATTGAATCTAAAACCTAGGTATATCCCATACAATACCAATGCCCCAACTCTTCCTTCATGTCATTCCTATTGAGATTTAAAGTTTGATGCAATTATGAGATTGTAGGGGAATTATTCCAAATAACAGTCCATTATTATATTTTCTTATTTTGACATTTATTCCTTTATAGATTATTCAATTGATTGGGGTTTTAGGGGGATATTAGGGCGTTTGTGGTGTAGATTAATTATTGTTTCATGCAAATTCCTATATTATTCTTTGTATAAGCTAATAGTTTCTTATGGGTCTAAATTCTGTCAAGTGATTATCTAGAAGTCTTGGAGATTGACTCCCATGTGTAGGCCATCCATTTAGAAAATAAATGTTATGTGTTACTTATATAAAGAAAATGTGCAATATAGATCATTGTTGACCATAATTGTTGTAAATATGGTTTTCAAGGAATAATAACCATGGTTAAAGGAAAGATAGAAATTTTGAATCAACTTGTTAAGTAAAGCTTAAGAGCTCACTTATTCATTTTTAAGAGGATGGCTCTCCCTCATGTACACAAGCAACTCCTAGTAGCTTGTATGACAACAAAATATCTAATTGTTGTCTTTTTTTTAAGAGATATTTCAATTAATGCATTAGAAAATTCAACTAGCCAAATTGAAATATAAAGATACTAATTAATTTTTTGTAAGAGATATTTCAATTAATGCATTAGAAAATTCAACAAGCCAAATTGAAATATAAAGATGCTAATTAATTCATATTTGAAGGGAAAACAAGTAAACACGACATTTAAATTCTCTAATAGATAACAAGAGGAGGTGAAAATACGAGATTAAGAATTGTACTCACCTACTATTTCCATTTTGTACATATATGTAATATCCATAATAATAATAATTAAGAAATAAAAATACAGAACAATGTGTAAACATGACATAACCAAAACCAAGGGAGCATCAAACTTGGAACATCACATCCTATTCTTGTTAGACTAGTAAAATACTAACAACCTCCTTTCATAAAACATATTAAAATGATGTCGAGAATTCTATATAATATTCAAAGGCTCCAATAGAAGAAACATCAATAAAATAATAGTATTAAGGAAGTATGTAACCATGCAAATCAAATTATTCGCCCTATGGATAAACTCAAAGAGAATGTATGGATTAACCCATGGACACTTACAAAAATTTGGAATCTCAACTTTTGAAGTTAGGTTTTAGGCCATAGGTATTAGGTGTTAATGGTTATAGCAAATTAGGAGTTATAAATGTTGGAATAATAGAAATAAATTATTATAAGGATAGGGGGTCAAAGACACATGTTATATAAATCATGGATAATAAGATTATAAGGGTTCAAGGGTGTTAGAAGTCTAAGTGGTTATTAGGTTTAATGGTTATAAGGAAGGTGTTAAAAAGGTTAGGAGTTAAAGGTTATGATTTATGGGTTATATGTGTTACATGTTATATGGATTACAAATTATAAGGAATAAGGGGTTATAGGGGTTAAAAGTGTTAAGAGATATATAGGTTAAAATCGATCATATATTAAAGAGGTTATAATGGTTAGATGGTTTGAGTAGTTAAAAGGTTTAGCATTTATAAGGGGGTATGGGTTAAAGGTGTTAGTTTATAATGGCTAATGTGTAGGATTTTAGGGTGCATAATGTTATGTGTTATATGGATTAAGAGTTAGTTGTAAAAATGGAAATAGCGGTTAGTGCCATATTGGTTACAAGAATTGTACCTTGAGAATTATGGGTTATAAGGGTAATGAGTAAGGGTTATAAAGTTTTGAGGTTTTATGGGTTATGGGTTAGAGTTGATAAGAGATAAGACTTAGGGGATAAGGGATTGTAGTAATAACACTGATTAAGGGCTCGAGGATTTAAAATTTAGGAACTAATGATCACAGGGTTTAGGGTTCATATTGATTTGACATTATAATGATTAGGGGTGTAGGGATCGTTGCAATGGTTATGAATTAGGATTTAAGGGGTCATATGTTATAGGGGTTATATAATTTGTATATTATAAGGTTTATATTTCAGGACACAACACTTACACAATGCTTACTTTACCTACCAATACTGAATTGCATATGAAACCAATGACTTCATAAAACAAATTATATAAAATAGAAAATTAATTATCAAACAACAACATAACCTACATGTGAAATGATGCAATGCATTTTTCACATTTAATGCACCAGTGACCATTTTAATTTTTTATTAGAATCTTCCAAAACAATTTAATTTATTTTCAACATGATGGTTGTAAATCATTATTAAATTTCCACAACCAACATCATAAAATGATTAAAAAAACATAATTGGCCAATTATAGAATATAACAATTATAAAATGACACATCCACAATATAAATCTTGAAATAAAACATGTACATGGAACTCTTCATTTCTATCACCTTGATTTTCTTCCTCACTTGGCATTATAAAAAAAGATGTTTTGATCTCGGATTGTGACTTAGTAAGAAGCACCAATCCCTTTTTTCCAAGTAAATTATCTCAGGACAAACTCTCGGGAACTTTCCCTCATTTTGAGGATGGTACCCAAAGTAAACCTTAGATTCTTCAAGACACAAGGCCAAGTCAACAATAGGACTCAAATCCATTACAACAATATATTCATTATGAGTTCAACATGTCACTTACAGGAATAATACTCGAGTGGGGAGGCCCTAACTCTCCATCACACAACTACTTTTGTTAAACCCAATTGACAATGAACCACCAATCCCTATCCAACACATTCAATTAAAAAAACAGTCGGTTGCAGTGTTTTGGGGAAACATAAGGCTCTTTAGTTTCAACTCATATTCTTTTAGAGTTGACACATTTTATCATGGGTATCCCACCACTTGCACCTAAAAATAACACATTGAAAAGATGAGAAGTCCACTTGAATGATCTCTTGTATCTTTTTGATGTAACCTAACTTCCCCTCTATTATGTTTTGATCACAGTGTCTAGCACAACTAAATTGTTCGAACTCAACTTTTACTCCATAGTTTGAAGTGACACGTCCATCATTGACATCCTTAGGGCGAAAATGATATCCATATGCCCACATAGATGGGAACAAATGCACCTTTAAAAATGTTGACAAATGATGATATTGTATGTTTAGTAACTCAAGCATTAATAAAAACATATAGATGTTATAATTTAAATGTGCATTATAAAAGTAAAATTGTACACAAAGAGAATGTTATAGAGTTTTTGCACTTGATCTCTATGTTTAGTGCATCCTCTTCAGCACACAGGTAACAATCAGATGTACAATATTTTTCATTGATCTAGTCAGCGATCCAACTATTAGGATGGATCATTGGAATGATTTCTTTAAAATGATCAGGCTAAGGCATGCTTCTACTATTCAACTGTATGAATTATTCCCTATAACTGATCCATTTCCTTCTCTTTTCTTCATATAATGTGATTGTTGACTACGTTATCTCTACATTGTAAAGAATAAATTTATTTATGGCGTCTATTTATAAATGTGTCGATGTATTTATGAAATCAAAACAAATAGTATAAGACCAGATATCTATCATCAAGTTTAGTGTAAATAATTACCCTGTATAAATTTGACAAAAGATAATTGAATTAGTCTTTATCATGTGCCTTTTTTCCTTCATTTGGATAGCTCCCCTTCCCTTTTATCCTCGTACCATTGGTCATCCCAAATCACAATGCATGGTGTTTCATCGATTTGCTTGATCCATTCACCGGTATAATAGAATGACTCATATACTATGTACCCCTTCGCCATTGACCCCTCATGTTTTTCCATTTGTCAAACAAACCCCTTCAATTTTTTCATGTATCTCTCTAAGAGGAACATCTAAAGACATGAGACTATACTGACTAATTCAACTTCATCAACTAGGTGAATTAGAAAATGAACCTAAAAGTACATGAAACTTGTGGGAAACTCCTTCTCAAACATACAAACAATATCATCTATCTCTCAATGACATCATGGAATGTAAATCTATCTCTAAATGCCATCCAGGAATGCTAGCCATATCAATATCATTTGATGTGATCAAACATACAAATGCACATAATTTAGATATGGTGTGTCGTAGGTCTTTGGGGAAGTCATGGTTCACACAACCATACATAAGAAAATGATAATGACACTAAAAAATAAACACATACAAAATTAACTGCCATAAATTGTGAGTGCACAATATATTATAACCTACACTACAAAAAAAATGTATGTGGCATACATACCCTTAGAAGGTTCATATGGTCATGTGATTTCAACTTGACAAATGTTCTTCTACAATGAAACAATTTTTTTGAGTAGACTTGTATAATGAAGGCACCTTCACACCCACTATAACTTCCCTCGTTAGAGAAATATCATCTTTCTTCAAAATCCATGGGACATCAATTTCTTTAAAAGACCAAGAGGTATCGACCTCTCCTTTACTTTACTTCCATAGCCAATGTTTACTTTTAGTATTTCAAGAAATAATATCTCTTCTAACACCCAATATCTGATTTTTTTCAAAGATATGTGTCTCCATAAAGAAGCTGAAACATTTTTAAATATATCCATGGGATCTAGTAAAGGGGTAATCTTAAAATGCTTCCAATATGGAAGCTTATAAACTACAAATTTTATTTTTATCCCAATGGGAATTTTCTTAACATAGGTGTTGAAAAATTTAGGATCATAAAACATAGGTTCCCCATTTGAATAGAACATTTCTACAATTTAATTCTTCTTCTATGTGTCATATGCCCTAATCCAATCAGTTAGTGTCATTATTTTAGGTCTCTGGGTTTTCTCTATTTTTCCATTAAAGCACATACTAATTGTCACAACCCAAAAGCTTTGGTGGCATAGGTTCGCTCAAATCTAGGTGATCATGTGGTACGTCTAAGTATTTAAACGAGCATACATATAATTAATAATGAGATAACACAAATCCACATAGCAACACATTTATTATAGACACACAATGCTTACGTGGAAAACACAAAACTGGGAAAAACCACCATAATAGATCTATTATCTCCCTTGACCTAAACTGACCAATCTAGGCCGAGTGAGCTAGCCACCACTCACCTCCACTCCACATTACAATGGAGCCTCCTCAATCCTTATAAACACTTATTTATATGCAATAACATGGGACAATACCATGGTCCACCAAATACCATTAGCCACCAATACCATGGAAAAATACCATGGGATACAAAATAACCATGTGCCCAAAAACTATGCACTAGACCCCAACAACCTTTGACTCGTTCCCAAGTCAAGGATAACCCTAACAATCCCCCCTCCAAGGTTGACTTGCGGATCTTACATACACCACTTATCATTGGGGTCTATCTCCTGAATTTAACGGTGAACTACTAGGGGTATGCATGCCTTACCAGGTCTTACATCCATATTCCCATTTACACGAAAACCGCTCCATTAATTGGTTTTCATGTGTCTTCATGGTGACTACACCATCATCGTTAGTTGCTTCATCCTCTTGCTTTTCCATGCTCGATTTCTTGCTTGTTTTCTACCATGCTCCTTTTGTACCTACATCCAACCTTGTCATTGATGTCCATATAAAAAGAATCCATCTACCAAATTACATGGGTTCTCAGTTGTTGTAACCACCAATCCTCTAGGAATTCTCTTCATATACATGGCTCATCAATCTTGGTTCCAAAAACTAAGATTAAACCATCTCACATTCCTCCCGCAATCGAAGACTCAACATATCCGATCCACATTAAACTAGGCTACAAGTACACCTGCCACCCTCATACCTACCTAGTGGTTCATTCCACATTTGATGTAACATCCCATAAGAGGGATACCTTGTGCTTCTAGCACCCAAGGAATTTACATTCTAACCAGGAACCAAAAATATTGTTAGGGTGTCGAGTACCACCAAACATGCACCCCACTTTTAATTCAAAAAATCAAGTACAACAGAATGAGCCAACTATATTCCAAACCATGGCTTTGATACCAATTCTTAAGATTTAAACGAGTATACATATAATTAATAATGAGAGAATGCAAATCCACATAGCAGCACATTTATGATAGACACACAATATTTACGTGGAAAACCCAAAATCGGGAAAAAGTGCCATAATAGATATATTATCTCCCTTACCTAAACCATCCAAGCCAGGCCAAGTCAGTTAGCCACCCCTCGCCTTTAGGACACATTACAATCGAGCCTCCCCAATCCTTATAAAGGCTTCTTTACATGAAATACCATGGGACAATACCATGGGCCACCAAATACCATTGGCCACCAATACCATGGGATACAAAAAAACCACGTGCCCAAAAACTATGTGCTAGACCTCAACCACCTTGGACTCATTCCCAAGTCAAGGTTAACCTGCCAACACCACCTAGATTTTGTCTTGAGGACTTGGTCACCCAAAGTTACTCTTTGATGGACTATGTCTCTTCACTCATAGCATGCTCATACCTTTGGTCATGAACTACCTGTCATTTAGGCCAACCTTGCCCAACAACCTTTCCCCACCTGCACTTGGATGCTTAAATTATGATGTGGGTGTTCTTTACTTAGACAAATTATTAGTTATTTACTTCATTTTACATGAATCTATAGCTTTGATTGGTGTTTCAATGTTTTGGCTTTTGTTGTACTAGAAAAATTTCTTTGAGTGAAAATCTATGTTTTATGTGGATGTAAAATTATGACAACATGGGTAGGAGAAAAGAGATTACTAAAACAAAGAAGCATGATGCTCACTCATAACAATGTGGGATAGTGAAGTATTAATTCTCTAAACCACATGTGCAATAGTGGATAGTATTAATGTAGAACAATCTAATTTGGCCCTTCAAGGATAAATATTTAACTCATGTAATACAAATCCTTGATGGAGTAGGTCTCCTTTGAGATAGGATACTATTAACCATCATATTCTCAAAATCCAACCAAAAGGTAATTGATAAACACTACTAGTACCTTAACATATTCAAACATCAAGGTATCGATCACTTTATATTTTGTAGCTCTTCATTTTCATCAATTGGTTAATAACAATAATCTTATAAAATGATAAAGTATTAGATTAACATTCACTTAAACCAATTTGGTTTGTTAGACATGTTATATTTCCTTTTGCTAAGGGAGGGAAACTAACTGTTGTGAGTCAAACACTTTCCCAACCACTAACCAACTACCATATAGATAGATTATATTGCAACATTGACCATAGATACTACAAAAGCCTAACCCAATTATGCAAAATCACAAAAATGAAAGTTTTGAACCATTAAACATGTAAAATGATCAGAGAAAATAAGAACTAAAATAGATATAAAGATCCCATGCAAAAGGAGAGATGAAAAGTAACGAAACATAAGGTTACAAATGGGGAAGATGGCAAGTGACAAAACATATGTCTACGAGTGAGATCAATTGATGATCAAGAAGGTCAATGGCTTAGGAAGGTGACCTCCATTGCACATGGGAGGGGATCGCCCTGTCATCTCCCATTAAGGAGAGATCATGTCACATAATGTGCCAGGTGAAGGTCCAAAATCACCAATCAAAGATCCAAAATCAGCTATCACCATGTTATATGTATCAAATCGATATTTATATATTTGCATTATGATAAAAAGCAATTTTTGACATTGTTAAAGTTCTTTATGCCTTGCCTTGATTATCAAGGGGGGGAATCCACAATTTATAGTCCATATGTGTGCCATGTTCATGGAAAATAATGCATCCATGCCCCATGTTCACACAAAAGTAGACATAGTCCACAAACATTTTATTTTCCAAAATCTTGTTTCCCATTACTCGAGTATCGTACATGATTCTAAGATAATTAGAAATTCTAAAATCACATATATGTTACGCATGGAGCAACGATTGAGCCAAATCACTAAGATAGGGGTACCCCATCTGCATCAGTGCATTATTTATACAAAGGCAAGTATGTTATAGCTACTTGCAATTGATTAGTAAGAACCTAATAATAAAGAGGGATGTACCTCACATGATCTCTTGCACTACATTCAAGTAATGATTGTGTCCAAACTCATGACCCCTAAAGAATGCTTCCTCTAACCAAATATTTTTTTTAAACTACATAACTCAAATATTATTGTTTAATCCTCTAAATTTGCAATAATGTTTGTAGGATCATATTCAGGATTAGTTAGGAAATCTACTTGCAAGAGAAAAGTTACACCCTTAACAAACCACCACTACACTCCTCAATAGCTTCAATATTCTAAAGGCTCAAAGTTTATAAGAAATGTAGAGGTACATGAGGCAATATCTAATAGGTCATTACACTTTGTTACTTGATGTAATTATTGTGAGGGCAAGGCAAAGTTCCATGACCTTGCAACCTCTCTTATCAAACAACTACACAACTTACAAGTAACCCTCTCTGCTACTCTCATGAAATTTGCCCCCAAAAAGGGAAACCACATTCCCCTCCTCCACAAGACATTCCATGGTACCAATATTTTTTATAATGAGGTACAAGTCCCATAGTAAGATCCACATCCACACCAAAGTTGTTAAACTAGGCAATCTATGAATCAGTGGTTGATGTGTTAGAAAAACAAAGCAATTATTAAATGGTCAAGAGAAACAAACCAAAAAAACAAAATTACAAGATCAACATCTTTGCAACACAACTAGAAAAGAAATTGAGTAAGCAAAGTGACATAGAAGGTGCAATGGTAAAACAACATCGCTATTCAAATCCACGTTTGAAATAACATGGTATAAACCAAATTCCAAAAAGATGAGTTTTTTTCTTTTCAACAGAAATATACATATTTTCTTGCTATTCATTTAGAATCAAAGATAAAAAATCCATGGCAAATCAGATCATCTCCAAGGAAAAGATGGATGACTATGTTTTTTCCAAAAATATATTGTCAACTACATTCTTACATAGCCTCTTAAGAACTTGACCCTACAAACATTCATTTCCACTGGAAACTAAACCCTGATCACAACTGATCAAACTCCTAGATAAAATTTACAAATATAATAACACCTGATAACAAAAAGGAATCAATCCTCTGCCTAATCGTTGGAATCCATTGAACCTTCACTAACCAGACACCCCTCAATAAATTCATAAAAGAAAAGAAATCCTTCAGGACAAAAAGATAAGGTTATATCATAAAAATGTGGCATGTAAACTTATTCTTAATATAAACCCTTGGTGCAAATTTTTCGTAAATTCAATACCTAGGCAACTAAGCTTTAAAGTAGTGTAATCTCAAAACACAATTCTAATTTGAACAAGCTACCAATCATTGCAAGTTGTAAATGTATTTAGTGATAGGATAAGTTGCATAAACATAAACTTAAAAAAGCTGCAAACATCCATGCACCAAAGGCCAAAGGACTTTTTGAACAAAATTATAGCTTTGGTTTCGTTAAAACAATTGCATACTAGGTATGCCCACTAGCGGTTTCGTTGGAACTCGTACAAACCACCAAGTTATTCCTACTGGCGGTTTCATTGGACTCTCGTACAAACTGCCTAGGTATGCCCACTACCAACCCCTGGAAAACCTTCGCAACGCAAAGCCTCACCAAAAAACGAAAAAACTACCCATAAATAATATAGGACAAAATACAGTTTAATAGTAAAACACTTAGGCCAAATATCAACAGCATTGAATAAAGGGCATTCATATAGCCTCCTTTATTCAACGAAAATTGCTCCCAAATTTGGAAAACACTACAATAATTTCTCACTATATGGAGTTTTTCTCTTATGTATTTTGTACATTGAAAAGACATAACATTGTCTACATTAACTAAGTGAAAACTAGAGGTCCTATGGATATGGATAGTCAAATAGCCAAGCTTGTCACTATACGGCGAGAGCGGGCATTCATATAGCCTCCTTTATTCGACAAAAATTGCTCCCAAATTTGGGAAACACTGCAATAGTTTCTCATTATATGGAGTTTTGCTCTTATGTATTTTGTACATTGAAAAGACATAACGTTGTCAATATTAACTAAGTGAAAACTAGAGGTCCTATGGATGGTCAAATAGACAAACTCGTCATGGAGAGAGCTGGAGACTCTTAAAGAGTTTGTTAATGGGCCAAAACACTTAATCAACTACATCTAGGGTTGGATCAACCTGCTGCAAACCCTCTCACAAACTTTAAGAATCTGCAACTCTGTCCTTAGCTCTAGCGGTCACTATACATTTTGTAAAACCTAACAAAACAAACAATAGGGCAATACCTTAAAGAAACAATTACAATTGAAGCAGGGAGGAAATAAGCTTCGCACTTCGCTCTTTAAATTTATGATGAAACATCAATCTGTTGTGATAAAGGTTGGTTATACGCCTTGGAGATGAGATCCACTCACTATGTTTAATAGACGTTTTTAACTCTTACTAAGTTATAAGTTTCTTAATAAAGATATCAAATTGCATTTAAATCATACAAGATATTCCCTGTAGTTTAAAAACAAAAAACAGCAAAGAAAGGAATCGATTCGATGATGGAATAGATATTCGCTGGAGTTTAAAAACAAAAAACAGCAAAGAGAGGAATCGATTCGATGATGGAATAAATAAGATAAAACTCTGTTATGGTTTGTTTGTTGTGTGAGTGTGTTTATATATATGTTGCAGACAGGCACAACATCCATCCATCAACTCCATTTGTGTTGTGTCATCAAATAAATGGCTTAAATCCATCCTCTTCCTCCATCGTTGTTTGTCACGGCTGCGTTTGCTCACAGTTGCAGATTCATGGTTTACACATATCTACTCTTATATGAAAATAAACACAAGCATAGACCTTTTTGATTGATTGATTTAAGACTGAATATAAACTTATTTTAATAGTTGTCATCTCCGTTGTAGTCTAGTTAGTTAGGATACTTGGCTCTCACCCGAGAGACCCGGGTTCAAGTCCCGGCAACGGAAGTTAACTGTTTCTTGCTTGGTAGTACAGTTTTAAAAATTCTCGTAACTTAATGTGACACAGTGCCTTCACCCAAGTTAACAAAAATTCTCGTGACTTAATGTGACACAGTGCCTTCACCCAAATTAATTATTTCTTACTCGGTACAGTTTTAAAAATTCTCGTAACTTAATGTGACACGGTGCATTCACGGGGTTGAGGGCACATTTTGCCTTCACAACTATCCAAAAAATGTTCCATAATGATATAGAAATAAATCACACAAAAGAGCAAATATCTCCTAATGGAAAATACGGTGGAAATGAATGACAAAAGTAAGCAATAAGCATCTTCATTATCAATGGCGATGGCGAGAATTCATAGCATTTCAACCCTAGGCTCCATAAAAGGGCATGCCTCTTAAGGTTTGAAGGAAATTTGTTAAATTAAGGTTGGCAAAAGATTTCAAACAGCGAAAAAATAGAATTTCAAACTTTATTTGGTATGGGGGCTTAGATTCTCAAAAGTTCCATCTATCGGCTTGGGATACTTTAGCTTCGAAAAAATAGAATTTCAAATTTTATTTGGTATGGGGGCTTAGATTCTCAAAAGTTCCATCTATGGGCTTGGGATAGTTTAGCATTGCCAAAGTCTTTGGGAGGTTGGGGTTTAAAATACTTAAAAGTTGTTTAATCTTTTTCTATGTGCAAAAAGTCCGTGGAACTCATTTTTCTCTTTAAGTTTATGGAATAAAGTTTGGCGAGCTGGTTCAAAGACTCAGTAGCAAAGTACCCAAATGCCTCTTACCTGTGGGAGAGTTTTCTAAAAGCCCTGCGGGTCATAAAGGAACACTTGAGCTGGTGTGTTGGTCGTGGCTTTCAAATCTTTATCGGCATTTACCCTATTGCAGGTGCAAAGGGAAATTGTTATTTATCTAGATCTTTGATTTCTGAACTTCATTGCAGGAATTTATGGGTCCTTTATCAGGTTTGAAAAAATCTTCAGATGATGGGGTTGGTTCTGGGCTAAAGGCAGAAGACTTATTGCTTCCAGCAGAACTTGAAAGTGAATGGATTTCCTGCCTCCCTTTCTTATGGAGGCATTATTCTCGGTGAGGGTGTTGACTCTTTGGTCTGGGAGCAAAATATTTCGATTGGAGTGGTTACTCTGAAACGTGCTTATAAAGTTTTAGTGGTTCGGAGAAGTCTCCCTCTTTCCAGATGGTGGGTCAAGGGGTTTTGGAAAGGCTTTATGCCTTTAAAATTCAAATGTTTTATCTAGTTACTCCTTCACAACAAAATTCTGGTTTGAGAAAATAAAATAAAAAAGATATATTAGCTCGGGGGTATTTGTTCCTTGTGCAGATCCGACTGAATTGGGAGGTTTTGTGCAGATCCGACTGAATTGGGAGGTTTGGCTAGTAAGGAAAGCATGTACAGAGAAATCTACTCTTACATTCAAGGTTGCAGCTAAGGTTTTTTGGTTTGTTTGTGTGGTTAATGTGAGATGTTTGGCTGTTGAGGAAAGCATGTAAAGGTTGCAGCTAAGGTTTTTTGGTTTGTTTGTGTGGTTAATGTGAGATGTTTTGCTGTTAAGGAAAGCATGTAGTTTTGAGGAGAAATCTTACATTCAAGGTGAATGAACAATCAAGTGTATATTTATAAGCCATTGATTAGTGAGAAAAGATTGCAGGTAAGGTTTTTTGGTTTGTTTGTGTGGCTAATTTGAGATGTTTGGCTGTTAAAGAATGCATGTAGTTTTGAGGAGAATTCTACTCTTCCATTCAAGGTGAATGAACAATCAAGTGTATATTAAATATAATCACGTGTATATTAAATATAAGCCATTGATTAGAGAGAGAAGAATAATATTTGCTAGAGATCAGATAGTCTGGACTCTGAGCCCAGTTCAACTACACCAGTTAGGTGGAAATAAAATGATTATGAGAAATTGTCTGAGCCCAGGTTCGAACTGGGGACCTTTAGTGTGTGAGACTAACGTGATAACCAACTACACCACCCAGACAGCTGCTCAATGGTTTTAGGTGCGCCTTTTACTATCTTTGTTTTCTACAGGATAAACAGATGGACTTTTTTTATTGATAAAACTCCGAACTAAATTCACGTTCAGTTTGCTTGTTACTTGTTTGTTGACAGTTAGTTATGCACAACCAGATAAATATTTGTTTCAATTTTCTCCAAAACGCATGAGCAAATTAAAAGTATATTGTTCGTTGCTACTTGTTTGTTGACAGTTAGTTATGCACAACCAGATAAATATTTGTTCCATTTTTCTCCAAAATGCATGAGCAAATTAAAAGTATACTGTTCATTGCAAAGCTGTGATAACTAACAATGCAATTCGACATGCGCATCCAGGGAACCAAAACGCATGAGCAAATTAAAAATATGCTGTTCATTGCAAAGCAATGCAATTCGACATGCGCATCCAGGGAATCGAACCCTGGTCAGTACCGTGGGAGGGTACTATGATACCACTACACCAGATGCGCTTGTAATAGTTTTAAACAAAATAAAGTGTAATATTCCATAGAAAGAGAAACCGACGTGAGAGTTGTGCAATTGATCCAAGCCGGAATATTTACGCCGTAAGGCGTTTCTCTCCGAAGAAGTTCGGAAAACCACTGTTCAATTTCGTCTATGGAACCACTGAGATGTGGACGCGTGTTTGGATTACGACGCGTGTTTGATTTTTTGTCTTTTGGTTTTAAGGCGGTCGCTGCCCTGCTCTGTCCTGCGATTTGCAAACCCTAAAGCGAGCTTCACTGTTGTTGTTTTGCTTGCACATAGCTGAGGCGGAGGCGGAGGCAAAGGAGAAGATAAACCACCTGCGCTTCTTTTTCCAGAGTTTGGCAGTGACAATGCAAAGGGCCAACTGTTCCATTATTTCAGCAGCTGCAGGATTCACAAAAATAAGCGTCTCTACTGAGAAGAAGCCGGTCTCCCTCTTCCTTTCATCATTCTCAACTGTACATCATCGCCCATTCTCATCATTAGCGCTCCCATGGCTCCCATCATCATCGTCTCAGAACGAAGTGCTTCAATCCCCGTGGCCTTGGCAGGGTAAACGGCAGGGGAATAGCTACGACAGGGTTCGTCTCAGCAAGAGACGGACGGTGGAACTCGGGATGAGATTAGGACAAGTCGGCGCCGATGTCGGAGCCTGCGTGGGCGAAATTGTGCAGAATGTCGTGCAGAACTTTCCTCGTCCTTTTCAGCACGATGACGATAA
>LPNX010166661.1:8149-22975 GCA_001517045.1 Pseudotsuga menziesii
ACCTACACAAACATATATGTTAAGATGTGCTAAAAATTTGAAAACCCACTTTCACGGAAACTAATTTTATAATCATTTGCACACACTTTCTTTGCATAAAACCTATATATTATGAAAGCTGATTCAATTACCTATCTTTTCTTTTTTTACTTCATCTTCAAATAAGTTAGGAAAGTACCCCTAATTGTCACCTAAAATCAGAGTTTTTTGTTTATTCTAGTATTATGTGGCATCTAAAGTGTCCTTAAAGGAGTCCATGATTGTGCATCAGCCCAGATAAAGGTTTATAACTCGACAAGTCAGCATCCAAGGAAGAAGGTTTGGTATCTTTCTTTTTTCTAATAGTGAAATTTTGGAAACAGATAGAATGAAGAGGGTTGACTAAAGGGTTTGAACATGGGTTCTTTGAGAAAATATCAAGACGGGTTTTTTATTTTTGAACCTTTGCAGGAAAATAGCCACTTTCTTTTAATATTTCTGCATCTACATTAGACTAGTTATTTGAAACAAGAATAGGCTTAAAACTCTTATAAACTAAAATTACATTAGAGTTCGACGCAGGTGAGTTCAATTCATGTGACAAAGGGTTCATATAGCTTTAAAAAAATTCCTTTGGTCCAATGAAACCTCAAAAGAGGCATTGTCAAAAACACACCAAATTTATTGCTGTTGGTGTGGCCTGTAAACCTTTGTCTAAGCTAAGAAAAAGAGTGTCTAAATCAAACCCTATACATTTTATCACATTAGTGTATACCTTAACAGGTTCTAAGGAAAAAACATTTTTTCTAGAAGATAGCTTAACATCTAGGTCTGTTTCAAGATAGAGGAAAAAATTAAGTTTTTCTTTAGTAACGTCTTCATAATGAGTAGAGGAGTCACAATAGCTCTTACTCGAGACAACGTGAAGGAATTTTAGTGTCAAGTTGCAGAGTTGCAAACCTTTTCTTGACAATGGAGCTCACATAGAGGAAGAAAGTGTATCTGATGACTTCTGAAATTCCCCAAATAGCAAATGAGGTAAAGTGGATTTGACATGGCCTATTTTCTTGCATAAATAACAGTGAAAAGGTACGTGTAGGTGATCTAGCTTCTATTAAAACATCTTAGCGCCCCAGGTCACTTAAATTTTTGTCAGAATTCCTTCCATGATGTCAAACTCAACCATAATCCTAGATATGGTTTTGTTCACACCATAAAGAGAGTTTTTTTCCACCCTAGTAAACCTTCCCATCGAATTAGCTAGTCCTTCCATAACATTTGACGTCCAAAGCTCCAGCAGAAATCCTGGTAACAACATCCAAAGGTGTTGAATGGTATGTCATTCCTTTGTAGGATTAAAGGAAATTTTCCATCGCTTCAAGATCAGTGAGCCTTCATTGAACGACCAAACCTTACCTAGGATTTTCAATAACTTCTCTTCATCTGGAAAGATAAAGATAATCCAACCCTTGACTGGTAAATTGATGTGTGGGGCATATCCAACTTCTAGAACCCAAAACTTATTCACCCAAACTTCTAGGTCTTCTTTTCGTAATTTTGTTGATTCGAATCTACCCACTAATGCCCGTTTAGAAATCATTTCTACATAGTTTAGGTTAACATTTGCACCGAGTTCAAACCTTGCTAGGCTAGACCTATCTTTTATAGCTTTTGTTTTTCAACGAAATATAGCCCTTTCTCCAGTAATGGAGAATCTTTTAATTGTAATCGACTGTAGCTAGTTACGTTCTTCTCGTTTCAAACCAATCATCATATAAAGTTTCATAAATCCTTTCACGATAGAAAAAACCTTTGCAGATTCTGACAGGAGATGTAAGTCTTCAACATCATCAACCATGTAGGATTTTATCTAATTCTTAGTGAAAGGGGATGTTTTAGAATCTTTGTTCAAAACCTTGACTGGATCCATCAAATACCATTGGTGATGCACATCCGAAGAGTAATAAATATCTGAAAAAGAGCTCCGACAAAGTTCATAAAGTTCCCTATATTGAACCCATAATTCTGGTTTCCGTCACATCCAAAGTGAGCGCTAGGGTTGAAGAGAATAGGAAATAACACCCTTTTCCACAAACCACAAAGACAATAGGCAAGGGGGTAAAAACCCATGAAAAACCTATAATGGAAATAAAATGAGGTGAAATATATCATAAAAACCAACAATAGTTCCCACTTTTTTCTCTTGGTAAATACTAGGTTGTTCGGTAGCCCGAACAACTAAACTCCAAGTATGATACATTTTATCATTTACCTCCATAATATATTTTTCAAAGCCGAACCTTTCCAAACCCTAGAATTTGCTCCATCTCCCTCCAAAATTATAAATGGATTATCAAAGATGCAGGAACATGTACGATCGAACTCTTTGAGGTGGACCGGTAGGAACCTCAATAAGCCAGGGTTTGAGAGAGATGAATCTTTTGAGACTTTGTCTCCATTCTTTAACGCATTCAGCACAAATATGTCTAAATGAAGAAATAAAATATTATTTTTACCCAAATTTAAATGATTACTCCATCATGACTATAGAGGGTGGAATCATACCTTCCTAAACAACGTCACGTTGTAAACGTTAACAACGAGACTTACAAATTTGTTGAAGGTTTTTACACAATATTTACTAAATATTGGTTTATATTTTTTTAATTTAGGAATTTGTAATTTTAAATTTCTTTCAAATTTCGAGTTTTGTTGTTATCAAAATAGGAGTGCAGTATAATTTTTTTTGTCAAATTGTATTTTTTTTAATTATGTTTAAATGAATTCAACATCTATAAATATATTTAATAATTTATATTTGTAATTTCAACAACTTGTTTCAATTTTTTATTAGATGTTGCTCAAAATTTTCCAAAAAAATTATGACCTATAATGGATCAATAACAAGGTAACAGATTTTTTAGTGTGAAGAAAAAACTATAATTTGATTTATACATTTGTGTATGTAATCTATTATTGTTAAGGATATTTTAGTTAAACTTGAAAGTATGTGAATTTTGTTTTTCAAGTTTGTAGTTTTTACCACTTAAAGGTTGGTAGGGTGGGTGGAACTGATTGTGAGACAAACCTTACAATCTCTTCAATACTCATTAAATTAATCATGTTGATGCTTCATTTGAATAATCATTTTGATTCTCTTTAATAATACCCCCCTAGTTCAAAGACACGTCGCTCATTATCTATGCCTAATCATTTCCAACCTTCCAACCAAGTATTTAGGGGCACCCCTAATGGAAAAGCCTCTTCTTCAATCCAATTGGAAAGACTTTCTAGCCAACCTCAATAAGTGCCTATCCAACTGGTCCTTCAGATCACTCAACTTGGATGGAAGACTAACCCTTGTAAATTTTGTTATGCAAGCCATGCCCCTCTATCTCTTTTTAGTTCTAGCATCTCCTAAGTCCATCCTCAAAATAATCAGAAATTTTCTCTAGGGAAGCACCAACAACAGGGAAAAATGGGCCCTAGTCAATTGGGAGGAGGTTTTCAAACCAAAAATGAAAGGGGTCTTGGTTTGAGAGATCTAGAACTCACCAACCAAGTCCTTGGATGCAAGCTCTAGTGGAATTGGATAACTCACAATCAAGAGCCCTAGGGTATTTTTGGCAAGCCAAATACTGCCTCCAACTAGAGTAAGAGGAACTTATCAGAGTCAATAATTACATAAATGGGTCAACCATCTGGAACCTCGTCTGGGCTAACAGATAACTGATTCAGAAACACAGTTACTGGGAGATAAAAAATGGGAGAAGAACATTTTTCTAGGACGACTCTTGGCAACAAGCCTTCAAATTGAAAGAAACCTTTACATATGTCCACCTTCAGGAAGATTTAGAAAGAAGAAACATCAACAAGGTATATCACTTCTAGAGCACTGAAGAGAATGGTTTGGATTGGAGACAATGGCTACCAAAAGACAAATGAACTCATGTGGAAACAAATATAGGGTCTCAACCTATGGACGATGTTTTCCACATTTCTATGGCTATAAATAAAAAACAGGATGCTCACTTGGTTTAATGCACCTAAAATTAAGAATTTATTATTAATTTCTGTGGAAATACTTTATTTGTTATTTTAAAATATTTTGACACAAAGTAAAAAATAAATAATTTGTAATGAATTATTATTTATTAATAAAAATATACTGAAGGGGACAAAAGTGGAATAGATCTTGAAGAGTGTTTGTTGACCCACAAGAGGAAAAGACAAGTGGCTGAAGCTACTGAGTGAGTACTCAAGGTGCAGGAGGAATCTTCCCCAAAATCAGGTCACAACTCCTAGTTGAGTGCTAAAGAGAAGGAGGCTCATAAGTGACCAAGTCCTAGTAAAAATGCTATATAATAGTATGTCCATTCAAGCAGGAGGATAGCATTCGACAGGGATAGAATGTGATAATGCAAGAGATTGTGCACTAAGTGTATTTTTCTCTTGTTGTTCAACGAACAGCTTCGAGGGTTGTGGAGCAAGTAACTTGGTTACTCTGGGAGTTGGTTGGGAGGAACGACTATTTCATTTTTATTTCCTAGAAGTGGTGCTAGGTTCTTCCTCTATGTTTTTATTTACAGTAGGCTGTTTTATTTTAGATTTGGATGTGATGCTATATTAATTAGGTATAAATGTTTCCTCAAGCTTTTTGCACAGTTACCTAACCTATATTGATTTGATTTTGTATAAATCCTAAATTTTTTATGTTCTGTTTGTATATATGAATGGTAAATGGTATTTAGGAAGATTT
The DNA here is from genome assembly GCA_001517045.1 of Pseudotsuga menziesii. NCBI lineage: Eukaryota > Viridiplantae > Streptophyta > Pinopsida > Pinales > Pinaceae > Pseudotsuga > Pseudotsuga menziesii. Next base: position 12,888 of record LPNX010166661.1, read on the forward strand.
CTTAGATTGAGCATCCATACCCAAGTTAGGAATTTATCAATGATTTATATTCCGAAGAATCAAATTCTTTACTTAAATATGTAAATATCATCGAATTATATATGTTATTTTCCTATGATGTAGATCTAGATTATTTTCCATTACATTAGTTGAAGTTAACAGGTTAAACTCTAAATTACAATAGTAATAGTTAAATGGTTAAATATTAAACGATTTATAAACAAAACAGAGCCAAGGAAAGCTAAACAAATAAACCAATATTAAATGATTATGAACTATCAGTCAGATATACAAACTTTACAATTAAATACAATTTAGCCAACTACTAATCCTAGAATCACTTTCATCTATAGACGTAGAGTTACATATATACAGTACAGATCTTATACAAACAATCACCTACAAGATAATTATAACTAATATATAAACTATCTAACCAATTCTTCACAGATCTCATGTTAACAGTCACAACCAAACTCAAGGAAATTGTATACATATACAAAGTAAACAAATCGCATATGCATGTTCTTCAATTCTGAAGACCGGTAGTAAGCTCATCTACGATGGTCATCGAGCATTTAAGAATACAGTAATCAAATCTTTATTAAATCAAAACTAAAACATAGGCATGTAGAATATTTGTTAAAACTACCATTTCCATATCAAAACTACTCCATAGAAGTCACAATACCCAATGGGTCGCATAAACAATAACAAGTTTAAAGATTAAGATTGTAAGCCCATGTTAAATGGTTTCCATCATTATACAGACAAGTAAAACAAGGCATTAATTCAATAGCTAACCAGTTCTGTAGAAATCATATTAAACCCTCTTATAGGTCAATAACAATAATAATAATAGTACCATTATTACTATCTCTACATACCCGCATTATAAACAGAAACTAAGATTTTAATTCATAAACGATGTTATCAAAACATATGCATGGTCGTAAGACCATCAAAGGATGGCAGCGTGTAAATAAAAGAATAACCACAAGGTTATTTTCGCAACAAAGACCCTAAGGGTCATTTTCATTTATTTATATAGTAAACACATTGTACAGGGTGTGGTTGTAACTCCATCTATGATGGCTTCCACCTTGGTTTATAAACCATGAATAAAATTCAATAACAGAGCCAATGATGTGGAGGTAAGACCATCCACGATGGAACCCACAGTATCACACAACCACTTAATAAGTAAACCTAATACACCTAAACCCTATACGAAGAAAAAATGTTGTAAAATCCCGCTATAAACAGAGTGTAAACCCCTTGGGGGTTAAACGAAAACACACAACACTTATCTTGTGTAGAGCTAGAGTTCCTCTCCTCTTGGCTCCTTAAGCTTAGGTTTAAGTACCTGCAACACACCATATATATAAGCCACGGAGGTTACATTGTTTTAATCAATGATATGGAAAGAAAAACAAAGATAGGGTTTTTTATTTTTACCTGAGGCGTTCTAAGACACGTGCCTGGGAGGAGGTGACCCTGTCTCTTTCCTTACCAACGTTCCAACCTGGAACAAATTTTTTAGTGGCAATTAAAACTTTTAATCAAATCTTGTAAAACAAGTTGAACATAAAGATTAACACTTTTGGCCTTACATGGTGTGAGTTGCAGAGAGGCCAAGGCTCAGATCCTCCAAGAAGACCCTTATCCCTTCTCTTCCTGCACAAACCCAAATTGCGGTTAAGATACAGACAAAATTTAGAAAGAATTCTTCTTTTAAACAAAACTTGTAGAAGTAAAACCATTTCTTTTACCTAGTGAAGGCATGGATGAAATGGAGCAGATGGCTGAGAGAAGCACAAGTTGTAGATGACCATGGATGTCATGAACAAACACCAGAACATCTTGGAAAGAAACCAAGTACACTAACATCAATCATGGATTGTGGTTTCACAAGAAAAACCATCATTTCACCATTATCAATAGCGAAGGTCGGTTCTCTCCCTCTTACAGACCAAACAAACAATCATGCAGGGTTCAGACAGCGAAGTCCACATTAAACTTCCATAAAAACCTAATTACAAATCCTTACAAATGGATGATCAGGATGTAATCAGGAGGCCAACTTGGAGGCCTTGTTGTGTTATCAACTCGCAGCTAGGACATGCTTTTAAGGAAATCCAACTCAAACTACAATGCTTTTAAACCTCGATTAGAACAATAATAACATTTCAAATCATTGTTGGAACCATTTTCAACTATGTCAAGAACCATACGTTATAACATTCATATGATTTCATCAAAAACCAACGAAACCTTATTTATATTAACATTGTACACTATTGTATAGACCATATCCAATTACATGTTAAAAACCTTATACTTTCACGCCTTAGGACTGAGTCCCTTACATTTTTATACCATGAGCTTAGGCTATGGTAGGTTCTATGGCCTCTAAACCTTTAATTAAAACCTTATTACATTATAGGGTGGGATTAAGAATATGGTATAGTCTGCCAACCATTGGGGCTATTAGATCCCTAGTAAACATAATAAAAGGAATGCAAGGAAACTGTAAAACATCACCTTTGGGCGTAACCGAATGCAACGGATGGACCTTGCCTTTACCACAGTTGGTGAAACCTGGCATAGTAAGTGAAATGAGACAAGTAACTTATAAGCATCATTAACTTAACACATGAGTAAAACTGCTTGTTAAAGAGTTCTATGATTAAATACATGTGCAATTTTTTTTTTTGAGAATTTTGAGGTGTGTGACACTTGGGACAACCCAATCAAAAGAGGCTTAATCAGACCTAGTATTTGTTAGTTATTCCAAATAGTGGGGGAAGATAAGGAGCACTTGTTCAACTCATGCTTCTTCATAAAAACTATGTGGGACAAAGGAGCCACTCTCTTTAGGGTCTCCAAAAGGAACAAAGCAAGCATCAATGTGACCATTCTCAATTGGAATTGCAAGCCTTTCAAAAGTTCCATTCTTAATAGATTATGGAAAATATTCCCTCCTTTAGTCCTCTGGGCTATCTAGAAAGATTAAAATAATCAATTTTTTAGAAACCAATTCTCTCCTCTAGGAAAATATGGATAAAAATCAGGCTCATGCTGAAAGAGACTATTGAAATCCACTGATGGACTGAGGAATATAAGAATCTTAATGAATCAAAAACCAAGATTCTTCAAACCTGGGACTTTCACCTCAATATCACGACTACCAAATTGAACACCGATACCGCTACCATTGTTAGTCCTATGAATTGGAACCCCCTCTTGGTGGATTCATCAAACTCAACTTTTATGATGTTTCTAAAAATAACCCTTGCCAGGACGGGTATGGTGGAGTTTTCAAAGATGAAACAAGTTCCATTATTAGAATTTTTGTTGGTTACATGGGAATCAACATCAACAATGTTGTTGAATTGGATGCGCTAAACAAGGGGCTTAGTTTAGCCAAAGAATACCAATATCATCAGCTCATTGTGGAAGGTGATTCACAACTTCTCATTAACAACATAACCAAATTGTTAAACGAAACCCCTGTCAAAGCTCTAAGCTAGAACTGAAGGCTCGAAGAGGACATGAAATGTTTTTTAAGGGATGCTATGATCTTTCCACTATAGAGATAGACAAGGGTACTCATATTGATATTTATATTACTTACCTTCGATCCACATAATTTGATCCCAAAGAGCCTCTTTCTCCCAAACTACAAAGACTACTCAAAATTCCATCTCCATTGTAGTAATGGGACATTCAATCCTTGAGTTACATTGGACTCTATTGGCCTTGTAGCATGAGGGTCCCTCTCACCAAACTTATATTTTTCTTCCATCAATATCGCATTCAAACATATTATCATATTCCTTAGGAGCATCATATTCGCCACATCTTTTATACTTTATTAATCTGTCACAGTAATCTAGGGACTAAGAAATAGTATCATAAGAGATTTCAGACAATCAAGCATGAAAATGGTATAATGGTGTTGTAATAGGAGTTGCAGCTCTGTATAATCAGTGAATAATGAATAATACAATACAATGATCATGCAAGGTGCATGAATTCCAAGACAATTCAAATTCCCAAGGAGGTCATTTGAATTGAATGAGTGGGTGTAGCTTAACTGATTGTAAGCCACAGTAAACACACTAGTTAACAAATTAATCAAGTCCTGTTGACTCAACCAAGTCCTAACTGAAGTCAAAGTGCAATGAATGATCGAGTCTAACAGCAAGTAGCTCAGACACATGTCAGTGCATGCCAACCAACAAGTGGTAGCACATCATTAACTCCAATGAACTTCGATGAGGTTAACTGAAGCCAAACTAGCCATCAGAGGTGGTTGGAGGCACCCCTGTTGACTCCAGTTCATTAAATATTAATAAAATAATCAATATAATGAATGGAGGCACCTTCACCACTTAGCTTAACTGATTTTAACCATCAGTTAGAAATTAGGTGGATTTATGTCATTCAGATCACTCCCGGAGTGCTCCAGTTAGCCTCCCCAAATGAAGGAGAAGGATTAGTTGGCCTCCTTAACTAAAGGTAGGCGTGGGTGTGCTCCTGCTGATGTCATGAAGTGCTCCTTTGATGCCAATTAAGTCAATAAAACATAGAATAGTGGTTTAACAAGGCCAAATTGACCAAATTAAGTGTGCATGGTGGGTAAATGTCTCCAACACCCCCCCTTAAGCTATACTCGGGAGAAGTAGAAACATAAAGTGCATGAAATCCTAGGGCCCCGACAAGTAAGGCCATAGGTCACCCTGTACAATAAAAGCAACTAAAACAATGCTCAAGAATAAATCTAAGTGAGGAAAAGAGGGAAAACCTAGTGGGAAACCCCCCCCCCTCAAGATGAACACTGAAAGTAGTCTGATCACCCTAATGAACTCACCCCCAATAGTGAACGGAGGTAAGTGAACTTATTTTCTGAAAATCTCTTGGTGAAGATGTCTGCAATCTCCTCATCAGTTGGGCAGTATTGCAGAATGATGGTCCTATCATGCACTAATTCCCTGATATAGTGCATGTGTATCTCTACATGCTTGCTCCTCTTCCTGGTAACTGGATCTATGGATATCTTAATAGCAATTTTATTGTCACAAAAGAGGACAGTGGAAAAAGTACTACCAATATCAAACTATGAAAGAATGTCTTGCAACCAAACAGCTTGGATGCAAGCATGCATTGCTCCTCAATACTCAGCCTCTGCTGAAGACAATGCTATGACGGACTTATTTTTTCTACACCATAAAATGGGGCCACCACCAAACATGAAGACATATCTAGAAGTAGACTTTTGGTCAATAGAATGACCCGCCCAATCGAAATCTGTGTAAGCAACCAGCTCTAGCTCGGAGTCTGCAACATAGTGAATGTCGTAGGTTCTGGTTCCCTGAATATACTTGAGGATCCTCTTGGCTGCCTTCCAATGAATATCATGGGGTTTATACATGTATATTGACACAACATTCATGGCATAACATATATTAGGCTGAGAATGAGTCAAGTACAACAAGCTACCAATCAGTTGTTGATAAATAGTGCAGTCCATGGGAGGTGTGCTTTTTCCTTCTTCAAGGCTGATCCCTAAAAGAAAAGGGAATGGAGAAGCCTTACATTCATCCATGTTAAACTTGACTAACAGGTCTGATATTTATTTGGATTGAGTGACCATTATCCCATCAGAATTTTGCTCAATTTCGAGCCCTAGAAATTGCTTCAAGAGCCCCAAATCGCTCATTTCAAATTCATTGTGGAGAGCAGTTTTGATGACTGAAATAGAAGTCACTGTGCTACCTGTAATCAGTAATTCATTGACATATAAAACAATAATAATCAAATGAACATCAGACTATTGTATATACACATTTGGATTTGATTTACAGCTTTGGAAGTTTTGTGAGAGAAGGAAAGCATCCATCTTGGAATACCACTCTCTTGGGGCCTGTTTTAACCCGTATATTGACTTCTTTAGCTTGAAAACCAAAAGATGTATCAGAAATGTAGCCCTCAGTATGCTTCATGAAGATCTCCATGTAGAAAGGCAGACTTAACATCCATATGATGCACTTCCAGTGCTTAGATGCAGAAATTGCCATAACTAGACGGATGGAGTCCATTTTTGCAACCGGTGCAAAAGTCTCATAGTAGTCCACACCTTGGACCTGAAAGAAAAACTTTTCTACCAGTCTTTCATTATATGTGCAACTGCTACCATCAGCAGCAACCTTAGTCCAAAACACCCATTTGCATTGAACCAATTTTCTTCCCATAGGAAGAGAAACTAGATCCCAACTGGTGTTTTTCTGAAGAGAATTCATCTCTTCAACCATGGCAACTTGCCATATCAGATCCTTCCGAGCATGGTAGTAAGACTTAGGGTCTGAAATTATCATCAAATAACAATATTTGGACAGCAAATAATCAGGACTAGAGAGCACAATACCTGTTCTTTGAAAATCAGACTGGGTTCTCCTCGGATCATCTAGATTTCCAATGTCATCACCTGCGAAGGAGAGTGTCTATCAAGCCCAAGTTGGGAGATGATTTTGTACTTCAGGTTCTAATTCAGCATATGATGTTTGATATTCACTAATATCATAAATCAGATGATCCAAATCAGGTTCATCACCCCCAATTATATCATCCAGATATTCAGTAGAATAGGAAGGAAATTCAGCAATTTTCTCCTTCACTAGTTCTAGCTCCTGAAGAGGCGCATCGAACTTGACACTTTTTTCAATGATGATATGTTTTGTTTTGATATCCAGCATCTTGAAACCTTTATATTCATTAGGATATCCGATAAACATACATTCTATTATTTGCGGTTGCAAAGCCCTCCTTTTATCAAGCGGAATTCGGGCCCATGCAGTGGACCCAAACACTCTCAGATTCGACACATCTGGCTTGTGTCCGAACTTAATGATTCGAAAGGGGTCTTCCCTTTCACAGATGAGTGTGGCACTCTGTTTTGAATATATGTTGCAGCATGCATGGATTCCACCCACAAATTCGCAGCCAACTTCTTTGATTCCAACATATAGGCGGTCATCTCCTTGAGAGACTGATTCTTCTTCTCCGCTACACCGTTCTGCTAGGGAGTGTAGGGGACTGAATGTTGGATATGAATACCACTTTGGGAACATATATGTAGTAACTCATTACTGACATACTCCTTGCCATTATCAGATCTCAATATCTTGATCTTTTGGCAAGATCCATTCTCAATCAAGGCCTTCAATTCAGTGAATTTTTCCAAGACTTTCGACTTCTTTTTGATAAAAAGACCCATGTGTATCTGGAAAAGTCATCAATGAAATTAAAAACGTACCTTGATCCATTCATGGATGTGATAGGCATGGGACCGCTGATATCAAAATGTATCAGTCCCAAGATGCATGATGCTCGGCTTGCCTTCCCCCGATCAAACATATGCTCAGGGTGCTTTCCAACAACACAGCCCTTACAAATTCCAGTGGTAGCTTTGATGACCGAGAGGCCTTAAACCATAGAATTATTCTGTAATTGCTGCAAGTAGTTGAAGTTCAGATGGCCGAACCTCTCATGCCATAATCTACTAACTTCATTTCCATGATTCAGCAATGCGATGGGCTTTGCATCAGCCACAAAATGGGAGAACTCGTAGGCTTTTGTATGATGGTTTGCAAGGCCTTTTGCTACAACTTTTTCGAATGCAATTTCTATGATCTCTACATCATCCGGGCTAAAGGAGACTCTCTTAGGCACTCCCATATGTGTCATTTGATAAACACTTAGTATTTTTGATGCAAGAGATGGTACATACAGAACATTAGAAAAATAACCATGCTCAAGATCTATAGTACCTTGTCCTTCGGATATGATTGTGGAGTCATCTCCCACGTGGATGGGAATGAATTTGCCAGTCTCCAAATATGAGAAGGAGTCTCTTTCATCCATCATGTGGTTTGAAGCTCCAAAATCTATCAAGAGTGCTTTGGACTTCGAAGTGCTTTCCATGAGGGCATGACCTCTTTCATGTTGTGGTTCTCTATCTTGCTGATCTCTCCTCTGAAAGCTTTCTAGAAGATTGATGTGATTTTTCTCAAGAAGAGAAGTAGCTTCATCAAGTCTGTTTTTCATGTAGGCATGTTCAAGGTGGAATCCCTTCCTGCGGTATGAACACTTGACGTTTTCCTTCCCATGATGCCCTTTTCCTTTGTTCTTCTTCGAGCCAGAAGGCTCTTCATGCTGCTGGTTTTCAAATTTAGGCTTAGGAGCTTCAAATTTGGTTTTTGGGTTCTTCTGTTGCTTTCCTTTACCCTTCAAATCTTTGGGCCTCGAGACATAGAGGGATTGATCACATGAGGATCTGATGATCCCCATCTAGATAAGCTTATCATGTTCATTTGTTAAGGACTCAATGAAGGCATTGAGGGAAGGCATTTTCCATCTAGTGGTTGTGAGATTCCTCACACGGGATGTAGAGACAAACACCAAATAATCAACTCCAAGTTTGGAGAGAATGGCAAGAATGAGCTAATCATCCTCCGTCTCCACCTTACACTGCTTCAACAGTAAGACAATGTGCTTGAACTTTGTGAAAAAATCATTCAAGGTCTCGAAATTGGAAGGTTGGAGAGACATCAACTTGTTTTCAAGATGGTATACTCTCAAATCATCCTGATTTCCATATAGGGTTTCTAATTTGTCCCAAATTTCCTTTGGATTCTTCAATCCCGAGAGATGGAAAAGAAGATCTTGGGAAATAGAGAGGCATAAGAATATGAATGCTTCGTCTTTCTTGTTCAAGAACCTAGCTTTGTCTATCACATGAGTAGGCTCTTCTTCAGTGTCCATAGTGACCCTATAGAGTCCTCTAACACGTAGCTACATCTCTATATCTCCTTTCCATGAATGGAAATTGAACAGAGCTAAGAGTTCTATGGAAGAAGCCATTTCAAACTGCTGGAGCGAATGCTTTCACTTGTTAAAATCTGCAAATCACAACAAAAAAGAAATCGTAAGGTCGGACAGCCTGCACATTTTAGGCTTTCATCACACCCAGCATAGTTGATCAAGCAAGCTTGATCAACAATTCCTTTACTTGGGGTAATAAGTGGTAATCCTTGGCTTTTGGTGCAGTGCTGAAATTTTGAGCTTTTGCTCATTTTTTCATGCAAGATCTATCAAAAACCATGTTTTTGAAAGAATGAGCTTCGTCCCGCCATGAGCTTTGATACCCTATTAATCTGTCATAGTAATCTAGGGACTAAAACACAGTCTCATAAGATATTTCAGAAAATTAAGCATGAAAATGGCATAATGGTGTTGCAATAGGAGTAGCGGCTCTGTATAATCAATGAATAATGAATAATACAATACAATGATCATGCAAGGTGCATGAATGCCAAGACAATTCGAATTCCCAAGGAGGTCATTCGAATTGAATGAGTGGGTCATTCGAATAACTAATTGTAAGCCACATTAAACACAATAGTTAACCAACTCATCAAGTCCTATTGACTCAACTAAGTCCTAACTGAAGTCGGAGTGCAATGAATGACTGAGTCTAACTGAAAGTAGCTCAGACACATGTCATTGCATGCCAACCAATAAGTGGTAGCACATCATTAACTCCAATGAACCCTGATGAGGTTAACTGAAGTCAAACTGGCCATCAGAGGTGATTGAAGGCGCCCCTGTTGAATCCAGTTCATTAAATATTAATAAATATAATAAATATAATGAATGGAGGCACCTTCACCACTTAGCTTAACTGATTGTAACCATCAATTAGCAATTAGGTGCATTTATGACACTCAGATCACTCCTGGAGTGCTTGAGTTAGCCTCCCCAAATGAAGGAGAAGGATTAGTTGGCCTCCTTGACTAAAGGTAGGCATGGGTGTGGTCATGCTGATGTCATATAGTGCTCATCTTATGCCAATTAAGTCAATAAAACTTAGGATAGTGGTTTAACACGGCCAAATTAACCAAATTAAGTGTGCATGGTGGGTAAATAACCACTTATACTATGAAACGAGAACTATATACTATGAACGAGAACTCTACCCATAAAAATGATGATTTTTGCAAAAAAAACACCAAAAACACCCCCCA
>LPNX010166661.1:27345-77257 GCA_001517045.1 Pseudotsuga menziesii
GTCTCCAACAGACTTTAGATCCCAAGTCTAAGGATCATTTTATATCCAATCGCTCTCCCTACTACAAAAATTAATGGATGGTTATTGTGCCTCATCAAAGATTCACTTAATTTTCTCCAAACACTTGTGTCTTACGAGGACGAGGAATGTTTAGCGCTCTTCTTCTAGGATATGTTCAACCTTCATCAACAACTTACAAGAGACCAATTCCCTAAATAAGCATGTGCTTGATTGATTGTACCTCGTATTTCAATTTCTCTAACGCTAGTAGGAAGAGGCCCCATGGCTAGCCTTCAAACAAACACGGTATCTTATAATGCGATGGCCTCATGTCCATCATGTATTTCTTTCTAACCTTAAATATTACAAATACTTTCAATAATACCATATCTTAGTTAAAAAAACCTTTTCTTATTGAGCTTCTTCATTGTTTTCCATATTGTTAAACTAATAATATTTTTCCATATTGTTCAACTAATATTTTTTTTTATATATAAAGATTTGTTGTTTTTCTTTTTTTTCCACAAAATCTTGAATTGTTGCATTCTCATTAACCAATTATGATATTCGATGATTATTATTAAGATGTAAATTTAATTTCTAGTTGTCAAGAGTCGATTCAAGACACGTGATCATATTCTTGTAACGTGATCATCAAGATGTAAATTTAATTTCTAGTTATCAAGAGTCGATTCAAGACACGTGATCATATTCTTGTAACGTGATCCAAGATGCGCTCTACATGTTGTCACTCATGTGACCAGTATTGGTCACGACTCTCACAAGTTCGACCTTGAAAAAGTAGTTTTCTCCTTCATTTATGAGCCTGAGTGCTAGCGATGAAAAAAGTGGTTTTCTCTTTCATCTACTAGCCTTAGTGCTAGTGATTATGAGATGGGAGGCTCGTGAAAAGATAAAGGTATATTACATTCATTCCTACACTTCAATGCCAGGTGGGTAATCAAAATGAATTCACGTTAATAAAGCAAAATTAATTAATAAACTAGTTGCAGAAAGTTGCGAACAAATAATGGTAGATAGTTGCGATTAGAAGGTAATGCAGTAGTGAAGTTGCCTCTCTTATCAGATCACATTCACATTAAACAAAGAACAAAGAAAGCTGATCTCAATTAGATAATATTCTCATCAAATCAAATCAAATCAGAGCCCACCAAATTTGACGACCAGTAAGATTGTTAGTGAGCACATAATCCACGTCTCACACCTGCTTTTCAATCCCTTCATCAATCAAATGGCTGCCACACACTCTGCATTAAGAAAATTAGGCATACTTTATTGCAATCAAATCAACTCTTAGCTTCCAATGTATCTTTTACTATATCTTATTCACAGAATTCGAAGCCAGGTCCGCACTTTAGAGATTTTGCAGCTTGGATGGATATCATCTGTATATATGTTAATTCAAAACTGTAGCTTCGATGGACTTCCAATCGTCGATGTACTTCCAATCATCTGTAGCTTGGATGGACTTCCAATCGTCGATGTAGCTTGGATGGATATCATCTGTATATATGTTAATTCAAAACTGGATATATCATTTGTACTGTCCTCCTCCATTAAAGGGCAAGGCCAATACACAACAAATGATGGAGCTCCAAAATCGGATGCTTCAATGAATATTATACCATTCTGTTTCAGAGTATTACTTATCATATTTGCGCACACTTTTTTTTTAAATGAAGATGGGTCTGATTCTTTTATCTCCACATTTATTTTTTGATATCTTTCATCACTCACGGATTTTAACCCAGGTCTATTCTGGTTTTATTATCCCAAAATCTATTCAAGCATACGAACATTTTTTTATTTTTGCCAGAGGCCCTCTACACCCTAGAATGAGGGAGATCTTGTAACATTTGTCCATATGTCCATATTATGTCTGCCAAAAATAATATTGTGAATATGAGAGAGATGTTGTAAGGTTTGTTACTAACAAAATAATAAGCCACAAAAACAACATAATATGGTGGAGATGTTGTAATGTTCCTACCTAACAAAACAATAAAAAATAAAAAATTTAATTATCTACCCAAAAAAATGTGGGTGAAAAAAACAACACAATAATGGAGACATGTACCTAACAAAATAATAAAAAATAAAAAGTTGAATTATCCACAAAAAAATGTTGACTTTGCACAAGGCCTCCTAAACAACCCATGGTTTTATTGTACATGTTTTACGAGGGGCTTGCAAATGGTTTTAAGACCATGTGCAAGGCCTCCTAAACAACCCATGGGGAGATCTTGTAATGTTCATTCCTAACAAAATTAAAATAATAAAAAATATTATATGTCGGCCATAAATAATATTAAATATTAATAATAAAAATATTATATGTTGAATAATGGCTATATATAGGACACCCAGAGCCGGTAACATTTGTCATGAGGGAGATCTTGGAACGTTTGTCCATATTATGTGGGCCAAAAATAATATTGGGGAGAAATGTTGTAATGTTTGTTATTAGCAAAATAATAAAAAATAAAAATTTTAATTATGGCCACAAAAAACCTAATATGGGGGAGATGTTGTAATGTTCCTAACTAACAAAACAATAAAAAATAAAAAAAATAATTTCCCCCCCCAAAAAATGTCGTTGAGAAAAACAACACAATATGGGGGAGATGTTGTAATGTTTCTACCTAACAAAATAATAAAAAATTGAATTATCCGCAAAAAAAATGTTGGCCTTGCACATGGTTTTAAAACCATGTGGAAGGCCTCCTAAACAACCCATGGTTTTATTGTACATGGTTTAGGAGGGCCTTGCAAATGGTTTTAAAACCATGAGCAAGGCCTCCTAAACAACCCATGGTTTTATTGTATATGGTTTTAAAACCATGTGCAAGGCCTCCTAAACAACCCATGGTTTTATTGTACATGGTTTAGGAGGGTGTTGCAAATGGTTTTAAGACCGCAAGGCCTCCTAAACAACCCATGGTTTTAGGAGGGCCTTGCACATGGTCTTAAAACCATGTATGGGGGAGATGTTGTAATGTTCGTTCTAAACAAAATAAAAAATAATAAAAAATATTATATGTCACCCATAAATAATATTAAATATTAATAATAAAAATATTATATATCAACCTTAAATAAAAGATGTATCTTTTAGTTTGAATCAAATCAGTGGCTATATATAGGACACACCAAAGCTGATAGCTTCTTGAGTACAATACCAAAGCTGATAGGAGCTTTTCACCTCGAGAGATTTGATCCCTCTCGGCGCTTGATAGAGCCTATGATTTGGATCTATGTCGGTACTTAATCAGAGAAAGCAAAATGTTACGGAAAAACTCATACACCAAACAAACATGTTTTCCATTGGGTCCATTATGTTTGAAATGATCAAGCAATGTGACAATACATTTTCTGTCCTTGGGATGCCCATGACGAATTTGGTTGAGAATTGAAATTTCATCCAATGTCGCCCATGTGTAATTCAGTGCACTTCTTTGAACCTTGAGTGCAACATATTTCTGCATTTTACAAAACAAATTAAAGATAGTGTCAAAAGTAGAGATTACTCAAACAAATATTTAAAGAAATGCTTATGGTACCAAGAACATCAAATTATTTATACCATCATTAAAAAAATGCTCATAGTGACTAAGAAAATCAAGTTATTTGAACCATCAAGTTCTTTTGACCGTCAAATTGAACTTCACAACATATCAGATCCAATATGAAAGAAACTGTTCAATGATTCCATCCATCCAAATATTGCAGAAGTCCTGATAAAAACAAGATTGCACGGGCTTCTAAATTCTAAATATAAACATAAGGGAGGATTTATGCTTTCTTTTTACCAATCCTAAATGCAATTGAATCTTTTCTTAAATTCTAGATCCAGATTAGCTTTACAAATTCAAAATATGAAATTGTTCATAAGGGCGCACAATTGTTGTAGATCCTGTACACAAAACAAATTGAATGGTAATTGATGGTGCATATTCATGCATAATACTATTATTTGATGCAATCAAACAATCAAAGAAATTATATTTTTCCAAGCAGAAGCAGGGGCATAACTAACTGTTGTGACAATAATTAAAATGCTTTTCTAGTCAACAGGATACCTGTGTTGAGGAACTTGAGCTTTAACCTCGAATAAAATCTGAGGACAAAATGAAGGATTATCTGGTTGCTCGAATCCTGCGTAAAAGAGCGTAAAATCTGAGAGAGCGTTCAGAAAAAGACCAGTAATAGTCAGATGATTAGATGAAAGGAAAAAGGTAGCAAAGATGAGCTATAAATACACATTATGAATTGCGTCAAGTCCAATAGTTATAAAATTTGAATACTGTATGAGTAAATCATACATTCAGAACTCTCTATTTAAATACACATTATTAAAACAATGCATTCATCCACAGTCCATAAAACCCTCGGTAGAACCAAAGTGAGCCGAAGAGTAACATTCTGAGAGTCATTTCATAAAAAACTCGCTAAAACCTGCAAATCAAAATATATATTAATTTTACAATGCATGGGGTCGAACCCTGCATGTGTACCAAAACATAATTCACTATGAATAAAAAATTGAAGACTCCACTCAAAAGAGACTTATCAAGTAAAGGTAGAGCTCGACAGTCCCATGATCAAATCTTGTGGACCTCTTTTCGTTATTCTCATTTTTGTTCCTGGCTCTAAGCTGTTTGGGAGAAAAACAGATAATCAGTGAGTGCACCCAACAACGAAAGCAGTTGAAAAAAATGTAGGTGAACATTAGAACGAGAAGTCGAGCTTTCTGTTGGTGCCCAAGTACAGTATTGCGTCTTAGAAAGACAATCTATTCTCCTCCTTCGGGCGGGCTTGTGAGAGTTTAGTTTTGTATTTGGGCATAGATATTTGCTTGGGTGCCCTTCCAGTGTTCTACTGGGGCCTCAAGAACACCAATATTTTGGATGTGTCTCTCAGAGGGACTGACACGCAACTTACCAGGTTCATAGTCTCCACACTCAAAGAGCAACAACAGAAGACCAATGGTCCCTTGATTTTGAAGGCCAACGTGCTTGTGAAGATAAAGTTGGTGAAATTGAAGTCGATGAATATTATATTCGGCGTGGGATGGAACCTTGTCGTTGAAAGGCTTGATTCCAATGCCAAAGTCCAAGGTGAGCATATATTAACTCCTCGTATTGATTTTAAATCCAAAAAGTTGTTCGATAAGTTATGTTATAAGATTGGTATTGAAGAAAATGTAAGAACATACCCGTGCCATTACGCAGATGACGGTAAAGGGATGCCATAACCAAGAGAACATCATATTAAATTAAATGAAGGAATTGGAAATGAATAATTTATTCTTAAATATGAGGAAAAAATAACTTCAAACCCTCTATCAAAGGGAAGAGATTTTACCAAATACCTGTACAATGTATACTTATGTGCAAGGTATACTACTGTGCAAGGCCTGCGCAAGTCTTCAAAAAAAAAATTAAGTTTCAAGGATGTTCTGTCATCCTCAAATTCCTTGTTCTATGAAACATATGAAAACTCCCATCCCTCTCTCTAAGGGAAGAGAATTGACCAAGTAGCTATACAATCTTAGTCTGAATAACTTTGTCAAACTTGGAGGTGTCAACTTCATAATTTTGGAAAAAATCAAAGTCAAGTCATCTGTGAACTAATTCTATGCAAGGTATACTCCTGTGCATGTCTCTGTGATCAAAATATTGAAGTTTTCATTATATTTATTCATCCTAGAAACTTCGAATTCCTTGGGAGTAAGGCAATCAGTTTCACAATAAACCAACATCAAGGTTGAGGCCTTTAACAGTGTTAAGAACTAAATGAACATGACAAATGGAAAGGCCAAATAGACCAACTATCCACCATCGCATCTATCACATTAAAGAGTAGTAGTTCAACAATCAATTCGAATATGTGGTTGTGCGGCCTCTTCTATTAAAAATATGTGCACTAAAGCTACGAAGTAGCGTGTATGAAACACATTGTTTATTTTTCTGTGACCTATACTATGTCTATGAGAGAGGCCCTACAAAAAAAGAGTTTCTAAGGTAGCCAGGAAATTGCCAAACCCCGATTGACTGTGGCCATGAAATTTCCAATAATGGTTGTAAAGGAAGGGAAAATGATCTAGAAATGGCCCATCACTATGTGTACATCTAGAGAGAGTTCATCACTGGACAACACACCTGAAGAAAGCTCATCAATGGATATCTCATTGGAATAAGACTCGTCACTAGGTTGTATATCCTTGTCAAGAGAAGGATGGAAGAGACCACTCAAATAGGAGAGAATCCCATTGAACAAATATGCCCATAAGCCCCTAGAGACATGTTATAATACCATAGGGCATTGTAGAATTCGACTCATGCAAAAGTGATTAAGGAAAGATTATAAAAAACACTTAGGATAACATTTCCCATGCCTGAAACAAGGATAACATGTGTATCCAAAAGATTGTTACAATCAGCAAAAAGATTGCAGCTTATCCAATAGAAATTTTCAAGTGGATACCTAGATCCACAAGATCAATAACCATATCCTAACTACAACTGAATTTATGAGAAGAGTGCCAATAAAATAATTATTTAACCCCTAGGATCCTATAAGACTACATAATTTTAATGGTACCAGAACCAAAAATAACCTAAAGTTCATGGTAGATTCTATAACTTTTATTATTTAACATACTGTAGTCAACATTCAAAAAAACCTTTGTGGGAGGTAATACACTCTAGGTGCAACAATGCTAATAAGAAAAATAAACGATGCAAACTACTTGCAAACATCATATTGATATGCATGTGTACCCATCACATCAAAATTGCATTGAGCTCACTAAAAAGGAATAAAATGGGCATGCATGTACATAAAATAACTAAATCGGAGCTAAGGAAAAGATAGAACGTTTCATGTTATTATTCTTTTCTACAAGTTCTTTGGTTTTGCGGCAACAATGAAGAAATACCTCCAATCTCAAAAGCTTGGATTGGCAATTGTCACGAGAAGACAATAAAATGGGCATGCATGTATATAAAATACTAAATCAAAATCAAGGCAAAGATAGAATGTTTCATGTTATTGTTATTTTATGCAAGTTATTTGGTTTTGTGGCAACAATGAAGAAATACCTCCAATCTCAAAAGTCCCGATTTGCAATTGTTGTGAGCAGCCTGCATAGATGACACTCTAAGGTCTTGGAAGCCTTGTTTGATTGCATGCATCATATAAGGAATCAATATCAAAACAAAACCTTTATGGCTTCCCGATGAGAAGATATATCCAAATATTGTAGGTCTTATTGGATATTCCTATTGAGTTAAGATAGAAAAACTGTAATTTAAAAGTTTATCACAAAAACCTTAAAATGAGAATAAGTACCAAGAAAATTTACTGTGACTAATTTTGCCCAAAACAATTTAACATTTATTCATATCTCATTTATTTCAATGAACATGTCATTCACAAATATTGATAATCTATCAATTTAAAATAATTAAGTGTGAGAAATCCAAAATTCAAAATCAAGTTTCAGTTATATGAACTTTAGTTGTAATTTCTCTAGTTGATATTGAACTACTTTTTCGAGGCATGTTGTATATATTTTTGTCCAAAATTTTCAATAAATAATAAATGTATATTTTTTGGAGAAAAGATAAACATAAAAGAAAGATGATTATCAATTGAAACCTGTATTTCACAAAAACTTTTCCAAAAAACAATAATTATTTTGAAAATGGACCACTTGAATCCCATCACTCATTAAGAATATTTTGATGAAGGATGAACCCAATGAATGGAAAGAGATTGTGATGTTACCTATCAAATTCATGGTGCCATCCCATACATTGGCCCCAACTTCTTTCTCAATCGCTAAGGATTCTCCTTTCTAGCTACTTTCCTGGTGAACTACTTCTAGACATGACAATACCATCTAGTGGTATCCTCTCGACTGCTTTGATAGATAAAACCATGTTGATGGCCACATCCTTCATGGATACTTTTTCTCTAGTTTCTTCAACAAGTTGTTTGTGGAGCTTAATTCATAACAGACAAAATCTCTACTTAAGACTGGTAGAAAATGAAAAGTAGAATTGTTGATAAAATTCCAAACATTAATTTGCAATACTTAATTTTCTGTTAGGAATTACAATAAAATTAAGCTCACCTTGTCACTCAATCTACTTTTGAGCCATTCAACCAATGTAAACATGAATAAAATGGTACCTCCTTCCAAATAATTGTCCAATACAATAGTGCCCGCAATTGTTTCAATCCCATTAAGCCCATTTAAATATATTATATACACCCATAGTAGAATTATTCATGCAGAGGAAAAAGCTTTCAAGCAGACCTAATCTTCTATAGGTTTTGTTAATGTATTTGTAACTTTGGAATGTATTCATCCGTATATCTTATGTATTGTACCCCGATGTTTATTCTGGGATGTGTTTGTAATGTACTTGAGTCATGCCATGCCTCAATGTTCCTATTGGGAGGTTCTGTAATGTAAACAAGTCATGTCAAGTCTTTGTGGGTAACCCTCCTATTGATAAAGGGTTAAAGTCCCCACAGTTTTGGGGCACCAGGGTTATTAGAATCTCCTAGAGAAGTAGGCCCAAGTAAGTTATTGTCAAGTCAGGAATTAGTATAAATAAAGAGTGAGCCTCTCTATTGATCACACACTCACTCACACTCAGTTGTAGCCTGTAGTTGAGGAAGAAGAAGACATTGGGGCTAGGAAGAAAGAGGCTACTGCTGTCGGGAGATCATCTTACTATTTTGGGGTTTTACTTTTGGTGTTGATTCTATCTCTGAGGAAGTTGCGGGGTTTTCTCCATTTATGGTTTCCCAAGGAAAAACACTGTGTTCATTGTCTCTTGTGTTTGATTGTTGTGCTTGTTATTCTCTCAGTTAAATATCCCAATATAATGCTATATTAATGTTAAAAATATAACATGGTATCAGAGCTAACCTGAGAATAAGACACTATGCAGCTGCAGAAACTAGGGCTTCCTACTTTGTGGATCTCTCTCCATAGATTTTCAGCAAAATAAGGTTGGATTAACTCTCCTCCCTAGGGCGCATCTTTCTGTCGAAGCAGAATCCAATTCTAATCTTTTTCAGTTTTGGACCCGACACTGCTGCCAGAAAATAGGGCTTTCCACAGAAGTGGAATTTTACAGAGAGCCTAGGCCTGGATTGATCTCCTCCTCAAAATCGAAGTTTAGAGATCAATATCAAAGCATTTGGCTGGACAGAACTCCAAAAAAGTCAAACCCTAATCTTCTCCTGAACCAACACTACAAAATTTTAGCTCCAGATTCAGATCCGACATCTTGACTTGGTAAGATCTAAATCTTTTGTATTTCCATTTGAGGTTCTCAGTTAAGATGTCTCATCATACCAAGCTTGATGAAAATATTGAGGGAGCTGATAACTTTCGAGCCTAGAAGTATAGGATCTCCCTGGTCCTGGAAGAAAATGAGTTGGACTCCTATATCAATGAGGAGGTTCCAGTTAAAGAGGGAGATGAGGCTAAGGCCTTACACAAGAAGAAGATGGTTATGGCAAAGAGGATTATTGCTGATTCAATCAAGGATCACCTCATACCACAGGTGTCCTCCCTAAAGACACCTAAAGTTATGTTTGATGCCCTAACCAAATTGTTTGAAGGGAAGAACATAAACCAGAAGATGACTCTAAGAAACCAACTGAAGAATGTAAAGATCCAGAATGCAGAGACCATCCCATATTACTTTACAAGGGTCTCTCAAATCAAGGAATAGCTGGAAGCAGTAGATGAAGAAGTGGAAAATGCAGAGATTGTAATGACCACCTTGAATGGTCTCCCTAGATCATGGGACTCCTTTATTCAAGGAATCTGTGCCAGAAAGAAGTCAGTCAAGTTCAACAGACTATGGGAAGAATGCTCTCAAGAAGAAGCTCGAATAGCATCTTGAGAAGAAAAGATGCGAAGTGAATATCAAGCTCTCATAGTTCACTCCAAGAAAAGCAGAAGAAGCTCTCATCACTCTAAAGGTAAGAAATTCCACTAGAAAGATAACACTAGAAAAGACTTATCTAAATTAAGATACTATACATGTGATGAAAGAGGACACTTTGCTAAAGACTATCCTAGAAACAAGATTAACTCCCATAAGAAGAAGGGAAACAAGAGAAGACATCATGCTCATGCTGCAGAGGATGATGAACCTTCCACAAAGAGATTCAAACAAGAAAGTGATGATTCTTCAAGTGATGAAGAATATGTGCTGATCTCCACTCTCACGGGAACTATCTCACATGGAAGCATTGATTGGCTTATGGACAGTGGTGCTTCCAAACATATGATGGGATTCAAAGAATCCTTTGTGAAACTATCTGAACATGACTCACCTCACAAGGTGAAACTTGGGGATGAATACCAGTATCCAATAAAAGGTAGTGGAGAATCCTCCTATAAGCTAGACTCTAGAAAGTCTATGAAGATGCAAGATGTAATGTTTGTACCAGGACTAAAGAAGAATCTCCTCTCTATATCTGCATTAGATGCAAAGGGCATGAAGGTTGCATTTGTAGATGGCCAAGTTCTCATGTGGCCAAAGGGAAAGACTTTTGATGATGCAATAGTGATTGGGGAACAAGAGGGAGGTCTATACAAATTGAAGGGCCATCTAGAACAAGCTTTAGTCCATGACATAGTAGAGCCAAATGACCTTTGGCATAGAAGGCTTGCACATGTGCACTACAGAGCACTACCACTTGCAAGAAAATCTGTTGAAGGTCTTCCAGAAATTCAGGAAAAACATAATGGAGTCTGCAAAGGATGTGCGAAAGGAAAGAACACAAAGAAGACATTTCCAAGTAGCGAGAGCAAGAAAAAAGGAATATTGGAAATCATTCACTCCAATGTATGCAGTCCAATGTCATCAAGATCATTAAGTGGGTATGTATACTATGTTTCTTTTATTGGTTATTTTTCTAGGAAGACATGGATTTACTTCATGAAGAACAAAGATGAAGTATTCAGCAAGTTCAAGGAATTCAAAGCCTTGATAGAGAACAAAACAGAGAAGAAGATCAAGACCTTTCGATCAGAAAATGGTGGAGAATTCACTTCAAATGAATTCAAAGCATTATGCAAAGATTCAGGGATTAAGAGGGAATTAACTACTCCATATAATCCACAACAAAATGGGGTTGCAGAAAGAAAGAATCGAATGATCATGGAAGATGCAAGAGCTATGCTTCATGATCAAGATCTTCCCATGTATCTATGGGCAGAAGCTTCTAGAACAGCAGTGTATGTATAGAACCATACTCCGCATAGAGTACTCGAGAACAAGACACCTAAAGAAGTCTTTTTTGGAAAGAAACCAGAAGTCATCCATCTCAGTCGAATATTTGGTTGTCGAGTGTACATACACATTCCAAAAGAAAAGAGGACAAAGTTAGATCCTTCAGGAAATAAGGGTATATTTGTGGGATACTCTGAAAGCTCGAAGGCTTACAGAATATACTTCCCAGGATTCAAGAAGATTGATATCAGCAGGAATGTAACATTTGATGAAGACTCAGCTTACAAAAAATACATAAAGAGACCTGCTGAAGAACCTAAAGAAACAGAAGCACCTAGAATTCATGACACAACCATGAACGAAGAATATCAAGAAGAAGATCGAGAATTTGAAGAACCTCAAGAACCTATAGATCCACCTCAGGAGAAGAATCCTCATAAGAGGAAACCTGCTTCCAAGTACAAGAAGCTATCTAAGGTGCGGAAATATATGGGGCTCTAGAAGAGAATCACAGAGAAAGAAAAAGGACAAGGTCTTGCTCCAGATATGTAGCATTATTATGTGATTTCATCGATAAAGAACCTTCTAATTATGAAGAAGCGACATAATGGAAAGAATGCAAGGATGTTATGATCGAAGAGTATCAATCGATCATGAAGAATGATGTTTGGGATGTTGTCCCAAGAACAAAAGGGAAGTCAGTTGTAACTTACAAATGGATCTACAAGATCAAGCATGCTACAGATGGTAGCATAGAAAAATATAAAGCAAGATTTGTTGCTCGTGGTTTCTCCCAGAAAGAAGGAATAGACTATGAAGAAACTTTTGCACCTGTAGCTAGATACACTTCCATTAGATCAGTACGTGCTCTGGTTGCAGTGATGAAATGGAAGATATGCCAGATGGATGTCAAGACTGCTTTCTTGAATGGTGTAGTGGAAAAGGAAGTGTATGTGGAATAGCCAGTCGGTTTTGAGACATATGATAGGGAGTCTCATGTGTGTAGACTGAAGAAATCCCTGTATGGTTTGAAATAGACACCCAAGACACAGTACGGTAGAACTGACATATTTCTATCCAGTTTGGGCTTTACCAAAATTAAAGCAGATTCCAACCTTTACTACAAGGTTAAATATGGCAACCCAATGATGCTCCTACTGTATGTAGATGATCTATTTGTAACAGGTATGGATGGGTTGATTGCTGATACGAAGAGGAAGCTTGCTGCTGAGTTCGAAATGAAGGACTTGGGTATGATGCATTATTTTCTAGGCATGGAGGTGTGGTGGAATGAAAATGGAATTTCCCTGGGACAAGGGAAATATACAATAGATATCCTAAAGAGGTTCGAGATGATGGACTGCAAGGCCATGACCACACCTATGGCATTGAACCTGAATCTATTGAGTGATGCTTCATCAAAAGCAGTTGATGCCACAATGTATTGTCAGATGATTGGGTCCTTGATGTACCTGACGAACACAAGACCAAATATCTGCTTTGCTATGAACGCCTTGAGCTAGTTCCTGACAGATCCGAGACATGTTCACTTCATTTCTACAAAGCATATTCTGAGGCACCTGAGGGGTACAATTGATTATGGGCTCAAGTATGAGGCAAATCAGAAGGTTAACCTAGAGGGTTATGTTGATTCATATTGGGCAGGTAGTGCCATCAATAGGAAGATCACTTCAGGGTGTTTCTTTAGTATGGGATTAGGTGTGATCTCTTGATTTAGCGGGAAGCAATCCTGTGTGGCACTGAGTACAGCTGAAGCAGAGTATGTCATAGCTTGTTTAGCTACTTGTGAGGTAGTATGGCTGAGGAAGCTACTGTTTGATTTATTTGATCTCCAGTTAGATGCTACTTGTATATATTGCGACAACCAGAGTTGTGTGAAGTTGTCAGAGAACCCGGTGTTCCATGACAAGTCGAAGCATATCAAGATCAAGTATCACTATATCAGGGATATGGTACAGAGAGAAGCAGTGAAGCTCTAGTATGTTGCGACAGACGAACAGATAGCTGATGTGTTGACAAAGCCATTAGCCAGAGTGAAGTTTGAATACTTCAGGGAGAAGCTTGGTGTTCTCCAGATCGAGGTTCTTTCCAAGGGGAAGTGATGAGTCCGTGAGCCATTATGACATGGTGAGAGGATTGGTTCCTTCCATGGTTAGATGTAAGGGTTGAGCCACTCTATCATGATGAGAGGATTGGTTCCTTCCATGTCAGATATGAGTGCTAAGCCATTCTGATGTGACTATAGGATTGGTTCCTACATGATCAAATATAAGGTCTATTGCCATTCTTGGAATGGAGGTGCTTGGTTAGTTACTAGGAATACTCAGTCTATGACTGAGGGCCATTCTGATATGACTGTCGGATGTGTTCCCACATGATCAGATATGAGTGCATGGCCATTCTGATGTGATTGAGGGATGTGTTCCCACTTGATCAGACATAAGGGCTGATGCCATTCTCTTGGAGAATGGAGGCACCTGGTCAGTTACCATGAACCCTCAATATGGGGTTGAGAGCCTTTATATCAAGGTTGCAGGATGTGTTCCCGTATGGTTGGATGTAAGTGCAGAGCCTTTCTAGCAAGTTTGCAGGATGTGTTCCTGCATGGATGTATGTAAGTGTAGAGCCTTTCTAGCAAGGTTGTAGGATGTGTTCCCGCATGGCTGGATGTAAGTGCAGAGCCCTTCTAGCAATGTTGCAGGATGCGTTCCTGCATGGCTAGATATAAGTGCTGAGCCTTTCAAATAGGGTTGTGGGATGTGTTCTCGCATGATTGGATGTGAGTACTGGGCCTTTCTGACAGGGTTGTGGGATGTGTTCCCACATGGTCAAATGTGAGTGTTGGGCATGCCTTTCTGACATGGTGTTGGATGTGTTCCTCTCATGGTCAAATGTAAGTGTTGGGCGGGCCATTTTGACTTAGTGTCAGATATGAGCACTGAAGAAGGCCTACAAGGAGGCTAGGCCTACAACTAGCATGAAAAAGGGTTGGATCTGTAGAACTTCCTGTGATGAGAAGAATCATGAGATAGCACTCGTGATGATGATCCAATGATGATGATCTAGCAGTGATGATCCAGATCCAGTGATGATCTAGATCCAGTGATGATATTCCAGTGATGATCCAGATCCAGTGATGATATTCTAGTGATGATCTAGATCCAGTGATGATATTCCAGTGAGGATCCAGATCAAGTGATGATCTAGATCCAAAGATGAAGATGACTTGAAGATGACGAGGACTCGATGATGATCCAGATGATACAGAGAAGAAGACTTGTGCTAATAAATTGTGTCGAGAGAATACCTTCCTAGTTAAGAGGGAGTGTTAATGTATTTGTAACTTCGGAATGTATTCATCCATATATCTTATGTATTGTACCCCGATGTTTATTCTGAGATGTGTCTGTAATGTACTTGATTAATGTCATGCCCCAATGTTCCTATTGGGAGATTCTATAATGTAAACAAGTCATGTCAAGTCTTTGTGGGTAACCCTCCTATTGATCAAGGGTTAAAGTCCCCGCAGTTCTGGGGCAATAGGGTTATTAGACTCTCCTAGAGAAGTCGGCCCTAGTAGGTTATTGTCAAGTTGGGAATTAGTATAAATAGAGAGTGAGCCTCTCTATTTATCACACACTCACTCACACTTAGTTGTAGTGCATAGCTGAGGAAGAAGAAGGCATTGGAGCTAGGAAGAAAGAGGCTATTGTTGTCTGGAAATCATCTTATTGTTTTGGGGTTTTACTTTTGGTGTTGATTCTATCTCTAAGGAATTTGCGGGGTTTTCTCCATTTACGGTTTCCCCAAGGAAAAACACTGTGTTCATTGTCTCTTGTGTTTGATTGTTGTACTTGTTATTCTCTCAGTTAAAGATCCTAATATAATGCTAGCTTAATGTTAAAAATCTAACAAGTTTTACATCAATTACCTAAAACAAGCATCTAGACTTTGATATCCAACATGAAATTACAGATGGCCACACAAATCTTTAGCAATATAGGTAGAATAAATACAAGTATGGCACCTAACGCCACCCATTGGAAAGGATGGTACATATAGTGGAACAAAAATATATGGCACGAAAAATCCCAAAGTTTAAAGTGTAAGGACTCAACCATTTTCTTGCAATTTTCAACTATCCAACCATAAGAAAACTTGCATCTAACCTTGATTTATTTAGTGTCTTAACTTTATAAAACCATAACATCATTCATTACATTTGGTGTTGCATGAAGTAATCTAAATTATCCACAAAGGGTAAAGCCACTTAAAACAAAACAAAAATTTCCCCATAGAATCAAGAAAGTTATCTAAAGAAGGTGTATTTTAAAAATGCCTTAGGATTTGTTCCAGGTTGAGTTAGGGAACCCACTGTAGACAATCCTATGTAGCTATTTTTAACATCTAACCCTCTCTAGTAAACCCAAACTTAATCCAACTTGAAATTGGGCAGTTTATAAATATCCACCTCTTGAATTCTGGTGGGATCATTGACAACTTTTAGTGATCCGGATTTATGAAGGAATGGAACAGAATACACAAATAACCATAAAAACAAAGATGCAATGAAAATAACACTTCATTTCATTAAAATCAAAGAATTGAAATTTGTTTACAGACGGGATGGAAATAAACTAGGTAAAGTGATGGTAGCTTATCTTTGAGAAGATATGTGGTGGCTACATGCCTCTAAACTCTATGTTACAATGAGGATTGAAGGCCTATATATTATTGATAAACAATGGAAAACCCTACACATCCAAAAACCTAACCCTAGGAGGTGAAACGCCAGAATATGGGCCCCGTTGGGTAACTTATTACATCAATTTCTTGGGGTCGTAACTTTGGCATACTATCTTCGTTTGACGAACATGATACATCGTTAGAAATATCTATTCAAGTACTACATCCATTATCAACAAAAATTAAGATTGAAAAAGATTCATATTTTCCCTACCATTTAGTGCCGAAAAAACGTCGTTTAGGGCCTCAAAATGGCTCCGGAAGTTTAGGATTCGAAAACCTGCCAAAAATAGTAAATTGTGCTACAATTAAGGAAACTGAAAAACTAAAATAAACAATGGTGGGGGTCCAAGTGGAATAGGAGGGTGGCCACCAATATCCTCCTAGATCATTTAGTCCTTGGAAACCAAGGAACAACCCAACCTAACCTTTTGATCCCTGCACTCTCTCTTTAGCGAACTTCAACTTTTGTACCAATAGTTCCCAGAGATCCCATAAAAAACTAACTTATCCCGTTCTCCAATTTCAGGGAACCCCCAACACTATACATCACTTGTTAATATTTAAATATTGACAATATCTGAACTCATACTTATGACTCAATTTATAACACAACCATGATAACCCAAGTTACACATGAAAGCAATATGTAACAAATAGATCTCTATAGCAATGGAGTATTTTAGAAAACTGTGATAATAGATTTTGAATCAACACCTGATCAACCCTAAAAGTAAGTTTGATCTTTCTGTTAGATCTATCTACACTATCAGATTTATTTAGAGCAACTACCAAAACCAGGACCATGATAGCCCAAGTTACACAAAAATATATATATAACAAACATATCTCTATATCAACATAGTATTTTAATAAACTACTGATAACAAAAAGAGAATAACAAATAATGAATAAAAACCTGATCAAGAAAATAGTAAGTCAAATATGTCAATTGGGTCTCACTCATGTGGTTGGGGAGGAGAAATGTTATTTTCTCCACCCATGTTCAAATCCCACTTATGACATGTTTCATTCTTTGTGAGCCAATTATTGTTGAGGTTGTAACCCGTGAGAGATATCT
Organism: Pseudotsuga menziesii; assembly: GCA_001517045.1. Lineage (NCBI taxonomy): Eukaryota > Viridiplantae > Streptophyta > Pinopsida > Pinales > Pinaceae > Pseudotsuga > Pseudotsuga menziesii. Next base: position 44,488 of record LPNX010166661.1, read on the forward strand.
TACCTTTGCTTACAGGCTAGAGGCTAGGGTGCTTCCTTACATGTTAAAAAAACATTAAGTCTGATCTAAATAAACAAGAATGTTATTCTCTATAATGCCAAATCTAACACACAATAACATATATCGATGACAATCATCAAAAGTAACAGATCTAAAAATTCACAATCGAGAGCATTGAAGTGTCAACTAATAGAATTACTATCAATCATTTGATGTGTTTCAGTTAGAAGCAGTGAGATAAATAAACATCACAAGAAATATTCAATGTAAAGTGGGAACCGTATTACCGAGACAATACTGACTTGAATATTTGAGTACTCGACTCTTAAAATGATTTTGTTGTTACACTATTGCAAACTATTGAACTATAATATCACCTCGTATATTAATCTCCTCACAAGATCATGACACAATAAGGTACAAAAATGAGACCTAAATATGAACCTAAGCTTCTATTTATATTTCAAGATTGCTTGACCTGGTCAATGTGATGATGGTTAAACACCATGGCATTTACTTATTTTTATCAAAACTATGACACGTATCCAAATAAATGGATTTTATTGCAATAAAAGAGGTATCTATATACCCAACAACACCATAATTTCAAAGTTCCTTAATAGATAAAACCTCTCTTGGAATGAATTTGTCTTGATTGATTCAATGTAATTGGAATTGAGTATATGTAAAAAGAAATCAATTGTTTTTAACTCGGGATAAAACATCCATATAGAAAAACATAATAAAAATGATCCAACATGATTATAGTGAAAATAAATAGCACAACTTTGTTTCCTCTTCGGCTCTACAGTGCTCGTCTTCATCCATGGCGAACATCGACCTATGCCACAACTTGTTTAATTCATCCTTGTTGGAACATATAATGAGATCTCTGCAAAAAGCATAGGATTATATAGGTAGTGAGTTCTTGTCACATTAATACTATAGTTCCAGTGCATGTGAGTGGTGCTAACATATAATTTTTTTGTGAATATCTCTCACAATTTTGGTATGACCTTGCCTTCAATTGGTAAAAACCCCATATTATCTATATCTCCATATCTTTAAAAATATATTTTCCAATAAAAAAATTCTATCAGCCAGGTTTCCAATCCTTGTAATGTTTCATGAATCCACATTTACCACTTTCAACTTCTTACACTCCAAGCCCCTTCTGGACCATTCTTAAATGTAAACTAAATATAATATAAGTGTTCAGTAAATTTCAAGAGAACATCAAATACTAAAGATAAGAAGGGAACACACAACATAAGCTAATCAAGATACATTGTTCAACAGTAACAGTGGAACTGACCTGGAAAATGAGACCCACAATGGTCATTCCCGTCTTGTGGAACAAAGGAGGTTGAACACCTTTGTTCATGATCATTTCATTTCTCCTACACAAATCAAAGCTGAAGCCACCTTTAGGAGGAAGTTCAATCGCAGTACTCACCATGGCTTCACGAATGGGAACAAAATCCCTATAAAAAATTCACGATCCACCATCAAAATAGTGAATTAATAGCATGCATGAAACCTGTGAAAAGTTTAATGATCCTAAAAAACATACAAGATTTAAAACCTATAAAATGAAGATTAAGTATACCCCACAAGATCTAGAAATTAGAGGGATTTCTTTGCAATTTGACACCTTTCAAACCCTAAATCGTGACAAAGGGGAAAGAGAAATCCATCACTTGGGTTTTATATTTTTGGTTGTCGTGGTGGAGAGATGAAAATGAAATGATTATGTGACCTGTCAATATTGTCCAAACACACAAGACACCTTTCCAAACATGCAAGACACATGTCAAACTGCCATGATCCAAACTGACGACACACGTGTCCTGATGCCATTTAACAAGGCGATGAGGAATCTGGGAGACTCTGTCTCCATTGTTTAATTCCTTCAGCGTAATTAATTAACTAGAATTTGCACCAAGAGGTGCGAATGAACGCCCAGAGGATTAACATATGGAAAGTGAGAAATAAGAATGACCATATCCAAGAAGACTAGTGAATAAATTTTGACATGAAAAGAATATTCATAGAAACTAAAACTAGCAATTGCCCCAAAATGTGCAATAGTGCGTTGATAGGTCAATGTTGGAGGGTTAACAGACCATAGTCCACATCAATTTTAACTTGTTATTGGTCTCTTTCGCCATTCTGTTGTTTTTATGTCTTGTCCGTCAAAATTTGGGGTGGCACCAGTACAATGCCGCCGTGAATACGTGAAGTTAAAGTTTTATCTGAAGGAACCTCTATGGTTTTGTTTTTATGAGCTATAATTGTCTTTCTGTCCTCCTTCTGTGTGCTATAATTTAAGGTTTTTATTTGTGAAGAAGCATTAGAATTCAGGGTTTTTCATTATGAAGAGGAATGAGGGCACTCTAAATTTTTTCTTGATAAATGGATGGGAGCACTTTGAAACTGATCTAATTTTTATTTCATCTTCTTGCATGAGAGTCATAAACGCGTTGGTGTTCAATATCGTAATGACATTTGTATTGGTGTATAGAGTGTATGACACGATGATTCACCCAAAGAAGGGAAGCGTGGGTGCCATTGCTCTGATATGCATTGGATTCATTGTGGGTGCCAACATATTGGCCAAGGGAGATTTCAACTACGCTTCCATGAACCCAACGGAAGCATTCAGGATATCACTAGTGAGTTGGACATGGGAGAACAACTTGATATCAAAAAACCAACATGAGATTCATCAAGGGCCTACAATAGAAAATTGCTTATCATTCACTTAGCGGTTTCTATAGAAATATTTTTTGGGGGGGAGATCCCTCGAGACCATGGGAATCGAACTATGGACATTAGGGACTAACTATTGCCATTACTACATAATAAATAATAAGGTAGCATGAAGAAGTAGGGAAGCTTTACCATGCAAATATATGGGGCTCATGCATGCAAGCTAAACCAAATTTGACATAAGAGACGTTTGCGGTTCGAATCTTGTAGAATTAGACTAAGATTGGATGGTCCCAGATTCTGAATTGGGGCATGATGTCCCACCCCAGCTTTCAAATTTGACTATCTTAGACATTACTATTGAAGAAAAGGAATCAACCCTTTCCACTGAACGATAGGAGCCTCCCCTTTGAGGAATTGGCTAATCAATATCTCTTTGAAGGTAGGTTGTTTTATTTAAACGACACATAGGATCATTGTTTCAATTGCTTGAAGATTTAGTTGGGATATCAAACATATGCACCACTAGACATCTATCATAAAGGCATTCAAGGCTATCACACAATTCCTTTCTCAATGGGACGCATAGTGTAATAGTTTCCTGGTGAGATGAATGCAAAGTGTACTATAACTAACCGGGGGAAAGGTTTTTTCTGTATAATCAGGTCCTATGCATTTTGTTGTTGGGATCGAAGGGTAAAAGAAGGAAGAAAATGAAAGCTTAAATTGAGGTAGTGTATATAATTGTTTGTAAATTATATGATCCTTTTAACTTTTTTGTTGCATGTGGAAATGATCAAAATAATATAGTGTTCCTAGTGTGTAGGTAATGTCTTTTATTATTTGTATCAGGATGTAATCTATCAATTTTTTTGTGTGTAAATTGAAAAGGCTAAGAAATTTATTTTGTGTATGTTGAATAATAGTGATGCATAATTTTCTAATACACCTTAAACAAGACAATGGAGCCACTCTTCCTCAATCTTACACCTTTTATGCTTGAAGGAGAAAGGAGTTTCTTCATCAATCTTCATAACAATGGAATTTATGGATGGTGTCTCTTAGTTTCTCTTTCAATAGGCAAAGGAACTTCTTTTAGCAATGATTGCTTCTTCTAGATTTTGATTCATGTATTCCTCTTGCTCCTATGTGTCTTATGGATTTCACTCCAGCACGTCATTGCAAGATTCCACTCTACCACATCATTCTAGATGTCATTGGTGGTAATGCTTTCCTTGGATATGGAAAGTGAGAAACAAGCATGACCATATCCAAGAAGAGTGGTCAAGAAATTTTGGCATGAAAAAACTAAACAAATTCTACGTGGGTAAAAGGATTAAAATATTAAAAATGTGAAAACACTCTAAAAATTAAAATTATAGGTAAAAGATTTATTTATAACTTGTATTGAAGAAACAAGTATTAAGCTACTCTTATATAGGAAGGTGTCATCACTAAAAGATGGACCTTGACTGCATAAGGAGCATGGCTAGTGAATCTTTAAAATTGGTTTAATGGGTAACTGAGTTGATAGGGTGATGGAGGTATAACAGTACAAATATTAGGTTGGTTTTAAAGATCAAACAGCAGGAAACGTATCATTGAAAAATACAGTAATAGGAAAGACTACGAGCATGAATTTATAAAGAATGAATCTGGTTCTGCAATAGGACATTTAAAGGTAATTGCACATCATTATAAGAATCTTGTAATGGATTATCAAGACCACACACAAGATAAAATCATAACTAGATACAATTCATGTATAAAAGCAAAGCAGGCTCATGATCATAATCATTTCAAAGCAGTCATTTCATATTAAGATATACAAAATGCATACAGTAGTCTGACTTCCAATACATCCTCATCCCTCTCGGCTGGAACCTCTACTTCTCCTCCTGTTACATCCTTGTTATACCAAAATCTTGTCACCATCATGTGATAAGACCCTTGACATACCTACTTGCCCTAAAATCCCAGCTTCTGGAGTGAAGACTAAATGGTTTCTTATCAGTCTATCATACAAATTCCAAGCTATGCTCATCCTCCCCTATCCAGGAGTGGTACCCCTGCTTGCACCACTTTTCATCGGTTGTCCACAAGCGGTGCCACCGCCTGTCACCCTTGGTCCATAGGAGGTTATTACCAGAACCGCTCTATCATAGAAGGAGAAGTGCGGTACCCTGGGTAAAAGGGGAAAAAGAGAAGCTTCTCGAGGCTTCTAGATGATAAGCCTTGAGATATCCCTTATCCCTACTATTGTGGGTTGGTTGAGCTCGAGATCCCTCATCCTAGGATCTTAGATGCCACCTCACCCACTAATTTCTCAACCATCTCTATCCATTAAAGCCCTATATATATGAGCTCATAGCCATGGTTGAGGGGAGAACATTGAAGGTATTGTTATGCTCTTGGACTGATTCTTGGCCCAAGATCATTTCAAGAGAGCATAGAGAGCTAAAGTCGGAGCTTTTGGGGATGAAGAGCTGGTTTCATGGAGATGCATGTCAACACTAAGGCTTGGTTGTAAACTTCTTCATATTTCTAATGCAATTTCATTTTATGTCCCATATATATTGTTGATGTTTGATTTCATATATATATTGCTATATTCCTTAGTCACTAGCATAGATTAGTAGATCATATTCTGGTTGCTTTGATTCATTTCGTGTTGAACTCTTTTACAGGTCCATAGGTGAACTATCAAAGCATTGAATTCCAGATATCTACAGCGTCTAGGGGGATTTATCAACCTCTGTGATCTATTTGTTCTGGATCTGAACCATTCAGACTAGCGGAACACCTTGCTGTCCAGAGGAGGTGAAATATTTCGATCAACAAATCTGGCGACTCTGCTGGGGAAAAGTTGTATTCAGTTGTTCTGATCGTCCTCAATCTGCAACTCTTGTCTGAATCCAGGCTCCATTTTCTTCAACTCTTTATAGTCAAATCTACTTTCTGATTTCTATTATTTGGGTTTGAAATTTCTAGATCTGTTCAGATCTGAGTCATTTCAGTTTTTTATGCTCTGTTACGATATTCAATTCAACAGTATTCACCTTGATCTAGTCTATTTTTTATATGATCCATTGTTCTCTTTTGTTTTGGCCATCTACAGGGAACCGTGGCAATGTTTTGTGCGAGGAGCGGTGCCACCGCCTGAACACAGTGGACAGTAAGCGATGTCACCGCCTATATCTTGTTAGCGGGGAGCGATGCTGCTTTGGAAATTCTCTTACAACACCTACGAAGCACGGTACCAGGTAAGCATTAGTCCAAAACCCTTTTTCCTCATTTTTCTTTGTAAAAATTTGGAATTTTGATTGCTTTCAGTTCTGTTATCAGGCTTGTGTTATTGAATCTGATGTGTGTGGATTGTTGCTTTGATGGTTTAAGATTGATTTTGAGTGGAATTTCAAAAATTTGTTTAGTCTTTTTTATTGTTCATCCGCTTCTTGCTCGTTGGTTGTGTTTAAAGAAGGATTTCTTGTTTTCTGAATGTTAGGGTGCTCATTGAACTCTCTTTTCATCACATATACTGAAACAAGAACATTATATTAGCTTCTAGATTTCATTTCTTGCTTGCATAGTAAACTTCTTTTTCTTCCCTTCAAAAGAGAAAAGTTTTTCTTAAGGTTAGAACATCATATTTGAGCATTCAATTTGGGTTTTCTGATTGGCTTCATAAGCTTTCAAGACCTTTACGATCTTTTGTCTCTCATGCATATAGGACTATCTCGATCAAAATAAAAAAAATGTTAGTTTTAAGTTAGATTTGCTTATGTTTTTAAGAAATTTGAAAAATTAGAGTGCATTGGCATATAGGTGTGCTTGGTGTTGTTCTTTTAGGAAAAGAGATTCTCACCCTTCCCATTTGCTTTTGAAAAGAAGAATTGAGTTTGTAGAAGTATTTGCTTGTCTTTGATTTGATGTTCATGACTGTTGATTGGAATGATTTTTTGGTTTTGAAACAAAAAGAAAAAACATTCTCTTCCCTCCTGTAAGTAGGCATATTGAACTGTAAAGTGAACATTTGCCCAAGCATACTGCATGGTTTTACTTTTTGGTCAGAACATCATGCATTCACCTAATCGTATAAGTTAAAATCAACGGTAGTTGTAGGTTAAAATTTACGTAGTAACTTGAGTGATAGGTTAGAGACGTGTTCAGGCATCGTAAAACGTAGGAGCTGTCATTATTTGTCAGCATTACATTCTGGAATTCGCGCGGTTCTTCCACGTACCGTCGGTATATTGAACAGCCTTTCATGTACCCTTGAGGTATATAGAAAGGTACTTCACGTACTCGATTGTATATCGAAAGGTCCCTTGTGTACAGTTATGCATTAGATAGCACTACTACCGATTTGAGCTCCCACGTACCTTGAGTATATCGAGAAACCCCACTAGGGTACCTTATCTATCTGAGAAAAGCCCTTTGGTCATCTTGTTTGGAGCCATACACCAAAAACAACATTCGGGGAGATTACTACGCACATACCCTCAAGGTATATTGTGAGTGGCACCGGCTTGACAATCCTAGTGAGAGACCTGACTTTTGAACTCCTCCTGTCATTTTAAGTCTGCTTGTTTTGACCTATAGTTTGAGTAGGGAAGTCTTTTGGTGTGTTTTTTTCTAGATTTTTAGACCCTAGGTTAGATAGGAACCTACACACTGGCTGAGTTAAGACAGTCCAGGAGAGTACGGGGCTTGCCACCCAATTTTACTTCTATTTTAGAAGGAAATCCAATGGAATCTATTGACCAAGGAGCTGCTACCACCTCCCAAGTGGGAGATCATGTGGTGGTAGAAAGTGGAGTACCATATTCTTCGCACTCACCTCCCTTGGTCCAACAACCTTCCCGTGAGGATTCATCGCTCCATCCTCCCACGGAAGATCATGTTGATGATACCCGTCCGGACTTTGGTCCTAATGCTCCTTATTGGGAGACACCTATCGGACAAGCCAATGCCTCATTTGGCACCCATGTAAGTTCTCCTGAAAGTGAAGAAGAACGTAGGAAATACGGTGCTGCTATCCTTCATGCACAGGAGGTAGAAAATCAGATTGACAATCTATTAGGCCCTTCACCAGTTCGTTCCACATTCCTTCCTGTGGGATATCATTCACTAGCCGATTATATGAGACCCATTGAACTGATTATAGATCATCCATTAACAACCCACAGCCCATGTCAAATTTCCACCCCTCTCACCTCTTATGTTATGTCTGATCCAAATTTACCTAGATCGTTTGCATCTGGGGCCCAAACTTCAATTCCTGTGTCTTCAATAACTTTGAATGCCGTGGGGCAACCCCCGACATGACCTACGTTATCTGATCTTGCCTCGGCACGACCTACATTATCTGATCCCAGAGTTGTACCTAGTTAAGAGTATACCTCTAACATAGAAACATCTACAGTTTTTGTCCCTCCCACCCACACTAATGTGGTAAATCCCCCATCTAGTTCAAGTCATCCCTTGGGGGCACAACATGTTTCCATTCAGTCTTCTAGTGGTTATGATTATCAAATACCTATAGGCAATCATCCATCTAATCCTACTGGAATTCCATTCCCTAGCAACACTTTTATGCCATGGGGGAAACCCAACTGGTCTTACATGCCAGCCATTGGAGGGATACCCATACATACTACGGGAGGTGTGGGAGGACCGCCTTATGGAGGTCCTTCCCCTCGGGGACCTAATGGTCCTGGAGGGCCTTGCGGTCCTCCTCATGGTCCTGGCGGTCCTAGTGGTCCTGGGGGACCTGATGGATTTCCTCCTTATGGCTCTGGAGGGTCTGGTGGCCCTCCACCTAGTGGTTCCGATGGCTCTGGAGGTTTTCCACCTCCTGGAGGTTCTGGAGGATCTGGTGGTTCGCCTCTTGGTGGTATTGGTGGTCCTGGTGGTCCCAGGGGCTCTGGCGGTCCTCCTCGTGGAGGCCCTGGTGGTTCTAGTGGTCCTAATTGCAGAAATCAACCCCCCATGGGCGGATTTCCCTGTAGTTCTTCCTCATAGCAACTTGTTTTTCAGTCAACTTATGGACCTTCTGGTAATTTCATGCCATATCAGTATTACCAATATGTGCAGCCCAATAGACAGTTACCTTTCCTTGCAACCTTGGACTTTCTTGATTTTTCCAAGTTGATTAATGATCCCATTCGACACAATCCCTTGTGGCATTCCATTCCGGTAAAGTTACCATCGGACATTCCAAAATTCGATGGGAAGCAGGATGAAGATCCACAGAACCATGTTATGACTTTTCATTTGTGGTGTTCCTCGAACTCCCTCATGGATGATTCCGTTTGGTTACGAATCTTTCAGCGAAATTTGACCGGTACGGCTGCGAAGTGGTATATTGAACTCCCACAACACTCGTTTGTGGATTTTGGCTCATTGGAAACTATATTTCTTACGCACTTTCAGCTCCCTATTCGTTATGAAATAGGAACTGATCTTTTAACTTCTTTGCGATAGAACACCTCCACCCACTTTTCTGATCATATTCATGAGTGGAGAAGGAGGAGAAGGCTTATTAAGGCCCCTATTCTAGATCAGTTGTTAGCTGATTGGTTCACTAAGTCTTTGTTGCCTCCTATTGCCTGATATGTGGCCATGAGCGGTGCCGTTACCGAAGAGTAGGCTATTAGTCAGGCTCAGCACCTAGACTTGGTTTATTCCCAGTCTGGGACTCTATATGACCTGATTCCTCAAGCTCCTCACCATAGCATTAACCCTGCCAAACCATTAGCAGAAGTACCTATTGACGGGATTGTTGGTTCAATCCAGTCCTCATCCATAGAAAAACCTACCAAGAAAACCCAACCTGCTACTCCTTCGACTCCCAAGGTTTCTTCCAAGGTCAATTCTATTCAAATTACTCAAACCTCGGGTAATAAAAAGAAAGGTAAAAATCAAAATAAAAAACCTGGAAACCAGCAGGAGGCCCCACAATCAACCCATAATGACAACAACATAGGGAAAAGGAAGGCCAAATACCCTTGTCTGTTATGTGGTGGTGACCACTTCTCCAAGGAGTGTCCCCGTCGGGACGAAATCTCCCAGTTTTTGAAGTCTAATCCCACCCTGCAGTACTTGCGGATCCTTTCCCCTCTCAATAACAGCTAGTATACCACATGTCGAACCAGGGTAACTCTAGTTCATCAGAGGAAATTCATATGATGTCCTTAGATACCATCCATCTGCAAAATCGAAGCCAGAATTATGATAAACTCGCAAATAAGCAAGAAGATCAATCTTCTTCAGGGAAAACTCCATCCACTAGTTCTCTGGAATCCTCGTCTACTGTTCCCTTGTCTATTGAGAAGCCTACTCTCGACATGATTTTGCGCCCACCAAAGAGTACTCTTTGGAAGGTTTTCTTTAATCCCAATGCCCGAGCTACTCAATTCTATAATGTGGTTGAAGATCTCGCTCAGGAACCTTGTTCGATGTCTACCCTAGAAGTACTCCAAAGTTTCCCTACATAACGCAAGAACTTGTTGACTGCATTAGGAGCTATGACCCAGATAACACTTACTTGATTCACTTCAATGTTGAGAACTATAAACCTAGATTACCACATAAACTTGCTTTTCATATCATTACGAAAGTAGTGGGAAAGAAAGTCTTTCGAACGGTACTAGATGAAGGAGCTTCGACCTCAGTGTTATCTCTGACTTGTTGGAAAGCTCTTGGCTCTCCCGAACTTGTTACATCACCTACGACCATCAAAGCCTTTGATGGAAGGGGATTCCAACCCCATGGCCTCATATTATCCCTCACAGTCGAGCTAGGGGGAAACATTGTTTCCATCCAAGTAGAAGTGGTAAATGCCCCTTCAGATTATAACCTCCTTTTAGGAAGGAATTGGTTCTATGCCATGAATGATGTTGCTTCAACAGTATTTCGAACGGTCCAATTCTCGCATCTCAGGAGAATTGTTACTATTGACCAGCTTGATTTATGTACGTCGGATGTTACTACCTCCATAGCTAATAACATCCCCATGTTAGGTCAGTCCCCTCCTCCTTACTAGTCGATTGGGGTAGGTATGTTGAAGGATTCATCCTTATGGGGATTTTTCCCTCTACTCTTTCTAGCATGGATACCGCGACAGTACATATGATCGCCTCATTTGATATTGAGCCCCAGGGCACAAATGTTGTTGATTCCACCTCATTCAGTCCACACGAAGCTATGTATGACACCATTCAAACTTGTTCTGATGATCACACTAATGACATTCATTTAGTGGCTTTGGATCCTTACCATTTACCATACTGGTTAAAACCCTCTCTTCTGGTTCTATACTATCTCTCCGTGACTTTTCCTTCTGACGAGTCCATTATAGAGATCATGAACATGAATGAGCCCATTTGGGAGGATCGCCATCATAGATCCATGTTCCTCCCCAATACCAGTTCGGGCAGCTATGATTTTGCATCCTTGTTTCCTACTTATATTGTCAATGTTCCGCAAAGTCCTATATTGTTGCAAGATACAGATTTTGAAGGAAACCTTTGCAACATTACTCAGACGAACCCAATTGAAAATTCAGCCAAGCCTGATGTTATTGAGCATGTTCATGTTGGGCAGAACTACTCCACAGATGAATATGAAGCATATAAGGCACTTTTTAAGGAATTCCATGATATTTTTGTCTTGTCCTATGAAGATATGTTAGGGATCGACTTTTCCATTGTGGTCCCCTAGATTAAAACTTATCCCATAACTAAACCTATCAGGCAGAAACTTAGGCAAGTCCATCCTAGGAAGGCCACAGCTATTAAAGCTGAGATTGAGAAGCTTCTAAAAGCTGGTTTTATTTATCCTGTAGCTCTAACGAAATGGCTATCGAACGTTGTCCCTGTCAATAAAAAGCAGGGCACCATTAGAGTCTGTATCGACTTTAGGGATTTAAATAAAGCTTGTCCTAAAGACAACTTTCCTACCCCGCACATCAATTAGATTATCGACAACTGTGCTGGAAGTGTCATCTTTTCATTTATGGATGGATTCCTTGGCTACAATCAAATTGAGATATTTCCCGTTGATCAGCATAAGATGGCATTCATTTTCCCATGGGGAACCTTTGCATATAAGAAGTTACCTTTCAGCTTGAAAAACATGGCGCCACATTCTAGCATGCGATGTCCTATGCATTTCACGACATTAAACATATTATTGAACTGTACCTTGATGACCTCCTTGCTCATTCACAGTGAGTGGAGGACCATCTCGGTCATCTTAGAGACATATTCCTGAGATGTTGTCATTATAATATATGGCTCAATCGACATAAATGTGTTTTTTGCGTTGATATGGGATGTCTGCTAGGTTTTATGGTATCCAAAGATGGCATCTAGATTGATCCTTTGAAGATTTCCACCATCATTAATCTACCAGCCCCAACCACCATCCTTGAACTCCAAATTTTGTAGGGGAAGGAAAACTTTCTCCGCCATTTCATGTGCAATTTCGCTGAGAAAACGCACAGTTATATGCGTCTCCTCAAGAAGAACACTCCATTCTTCTGGGATGACTAGGCCCAATGCACCTTTGATAGTCTTAAGCACACTCTGACTCATTCACCTGTGATACACCCCCCGGACTATTCAAAGGATTTTCTCTTGTATATTGCTGCCTCCGCTACTACCATCGCCATGGTCTTAGCGTAGGACAATCTCCACGGTCAGGAGCATGTGATTTATTACGCTAGTAAGAATCTTATTGATTCTGAAACCCGTTATTCACATGTGGACAAGCTAGCTTTGGCTATGGTCATTGCTGTGCAAAAATTTCATCACTACATTCTACTTCGCACTACCACCGTATTGGTAGACCAGAACCCGATGTACTACATTCTGACTCGTCAGGTACTCAGGGGAAAGTACTCTCGTTGGATCGTCATCCTTCAAGAGTTTGATCTTGAGTTTTCCAAGGCTACATCAAAGAAATCCTTGGTTTTTGTCGAGCTTATATGTGACCTTCCCTATGCTACCTTGGAATCTGAGCCCAGCGATTCATTTCCAAATGAATTCCTGTTCCTAATTAGCACTACTGATCCTTGGTATGGAGATTTGTTGATTTATCTCCAGACCCAGCATTTTTAGCCACATCTATCTCGCGATGATCGTCACCACATTCATCACCACGTGAAATACTACCTTATCCTGCATGATACCTTGTATATACGTGGGATTGACTCTATTCTCTGGCAATGCCTGACTCGTGCGGAGGCTGAACACGTGTTTAAATGAGTGCCACTCTGGAGCATGTGGTGGTCATTTATCTGGGATGGCTACAGCTCAGAAAATCCTTCGCGCTGGCTATTTCTAGCCTTCTGTCTTCAAAGACTGTCATGAGGCTATTAAGAAATGCCCACCATGTCAACATTTTCATCCTAAAAATCACACCCATCCTGCTTCGCTTCACCCCATCATTGCTGTTATCCTTTTTTCCAAATGGGGGATTAACTTCATGCATTGTAAACCTACCTCAGCCGAAGGGCATGGTTACATCATCGTAGCCTTGGATTATTATACAAAATGGGCTGAGGCCATGCCTACATATGCAGAAGATGGTAAGACTGCCGCTCTCTTCTTGTTCAATCATATCATAGCTAGATTTGGAGTTTCAGAGTCCATCGTCACTGATCACGGATCCCATTTCCGTAATCAAATGATGGAGAAATTGAGTGCCAAGCTAGATTTTCACCATGAAAACTCTATGCCGTATTATCCGCAAGCTAATGGTCAGGTAGAGGCCATTAACAAGGTTTTGAAAACTATGCTTTGTCGGATGGTTGGAGATCATAAATCCAATTGGCGTCTCATTCTTTTTTCCGCTCTTTGGGCTTATCGGACTTCCGTGAAAACAGCTACCAATTTCACGCCATTCCAGCTTGTCTATGGACTTGAAGCTGTCTTGCCTATCCAATGTCAGATTCCATCTTTACAACTTGCCATCGAACTTCTCCCAGACACTTCCGTAGAGGAAGCGAGATTTTTGTACTTGAATAACCTTGATTAGACTCGTAGAGATGCTTCCTTGGCTAATGAGGAACATAAGAAATGCGTCAAGGCGCAGTACGATAAATCTGTCCAGCCTCGTGTTTTCAACGAGGGTGACCTAGTTTTGACTTATGACCAGAGATATGACAAGCTAGGAAAGGGTAAGTTCGAGTGTATGTGGTATGGACCTTTTGTTATTTTGATGGTGTTATAGAAAAGAGCCTATGAGTTGGTATATTATGATGGAATCACTTTGGGGCAACCTCGCAATGGGTTGTACCTGAAAAGGTACTATGCCTAGGTCTTCTTGGATGGTATCTTGTATATATGTATATCGATTGACTTTCAGTGTGTTTTCAGTATTTTCAAGATGGTTTTGAGTTTTGGTGCCCGCATCTATTTATACCATGTTTTGGTCATGCAGATGGCTTTCTATGGCTTCGCTAATGGTGCTTGCCGCCACACCTTGAATCTAGCCTCAGCTGCTTGGGTTCTCTATTCCCCAGCTGAAGATTTGGTCAGTTCAGGAGTAGTTTTCTTAGGTCCCGCTACTAATAACATCGCCGAGTATGAAACAGTCATCGGTCTTCTGACTAAAGCTGCCTCCCAGGATGTCCGTGATCTAGTAGTTTTGATGGACTCTTAGCTCGTGGTTTATCATTTAAACCATGTCTACACCATTAGGAACCCAGTGCTCCTCTACCTCTTCCGGAGGGTGCCTTTGCTAGAAATATCATTTGGAACCATTACATATAGGCATATCCCTAGGGAACATAATGTAGTTGCTGATTCATTGGCTAATTACATCCTAGATTGGCATATTGCCTATTCATGAAGTTAATCAAACATGGTACATTGTAAATAAACATTTAAAGACACATAGAACTCATAGAAAAGGCATTCATCCATTTGAAACATATAAACATCATGTAAAAGTCTGTATATATATATATATATGAAAAATTTTACAAAAAATAGGTCCTGAGACCTCATCTTAAGCACGTAGGATTTCAGGCAAAATCATCATACAAAATCCTAAAGCTATCAGCTTTTAGTATACATGTCTCATCCACTAGTGGTGCTCGTGATAACACATCACTGCTCGAGCTACCCTGTGAAGTAGCCTGCTGAATCGGCCTGGTACCCCCGTTGTAGATCTCTGATATCTAGTCGGGAGGTCATCTATGTCAGCATCTGGGATGTCCAAATTCAACCTCTCAAGGTTCTCCTCTAGCTCCCCGGTGATATCATCACCCTATGGCACAAAGCGATCTCCGGCTTGCCTGTCTAATGGAGATGCTTCTCTAGGCCTCGCTACTCCAACATCTACATGAAGATAAACGGGTCTCGTCACTTATCATAAAAAATATAAAAACATTTTTCATATTTAGGGTTTCTTGTTTCTTACCAATGGTCTCCCCACTGCCCTCCAGGCGGGAGCAGTAGGTCAGGATCACTTGTAAAATATGTTCTTGCATAGGCATAGTCCTCGACCATGAGCATCTAATCCCATAGCCATCTGAAGAATGCGTCACCGAACTTCACTTTGCCCCTACCCGCTCCTGTGTGAGCCATGATCTGGACCCACCTCAGCATGCGGGGGTCCCATGCTCTTAGACTCTGAAAAGTCACCTGGGGCCTCATCTGGGGGACTCGCTCAAGGAAGAAACAAGCTAAGATGGAACCAAAGTGGAATTACTTCAGCTCTCCCTGCCGAAATTTAGTCAGCTGATCCTTGAAGATTGGAAGCAATGCTTCCACCTAGTTGAACACCGTAGGTGCCATTGCCTCTAGGGCATGCAACATATGTGCCCTGGAAGCCTGATGTACACCCTGGCTCCCTGCCACCCTCTGCATGGTGAACAGAACGATCCGTAGAGCCTTATTTGTCATTGCCCTGATGGGGATTTTCTTCCCCGATGTGCCTGTACCTGGTGCATAGTGTCAATATATGAGCTCTCTGGTGGTAATGTCCACGCCACGAGAACCTGTCAGTGAGATAGGGGCACCCTATCTCGATAGGCCAGTCAAGAAGTAGATGTCCTCTACCTCCACTGTAAGTATATGTGCCCCCACCTCGAAATACTGTTGTTCTGGATTCCACATTCTCAGTATGTGTTCCAGTAGTCTCTCATGGGACACCATGCTTGGTGTCTGGAAGAACTTTAGAAGTCCACAGTTCTGGAGTGCTGAAATACACACCAGATTCCTTTCAACAGTGGCATCCTCGTCATCATGTGTTCTTTCCTTCCATATCACCATATTTTGAAAGCCTAGACCTACCAAAACAATAATGCTATACATCAATATCATCCTTGAATCATTACAAATCAAAAGAATGAGCTAATTTTGTATATATCATTGGTTTAATTTCTCCACAGCCGGCACCTCCTATGTGCCGTTGGAGACATGTGGTGGCACCGCCTATCCTCCTTGATTTTGGCACGGTTCCTGGGTGGTACCACCTATCCCGCAAGGGGTAGCCGCAGTGCCCGCAAATAGGATTTTAGGGCTTACCAAATAGGCCTAAACCCCATCAAATCCCAAACTAAAAGCTATGAAATGAAAGAAGAAGTTCTTAGCTATTACCTGCAACTGACGAGACTGAAAACGGACGGTGGAATCTCCCGGTATTAGCTGTGGAAGATCTGGCTAAAAAATGCTCCAAGTGCTCTCTGCTAGAGGTAAATAGTGAAATGTTTGGTTTTTTACTATTTAATTTCCTTATATAGACATTTTTTGGGTTTGACTTAGTATAGTTTTGATATTACATCATGTTCTGGTCAAAATCTGTTTGTCGTAATCTCGTAATGTTGATTTTGGATGCATTTAACACTTGTTTATGAGTCGTCTGTAGGTTGACTTTAGTAAAAGCTTTGGAAAGTTTGTTTATGGCTTTTTCGTACTTTCATAAAATGGAAAAGGTCATTGAGCATTTATTACGACACTTTGTCATGCTCATTAAAATCTAGTATCAAAGTTTCGAGTCTAGTTCAAGTTTCTTTCCAGGCTCGTAAAATACAACATTATGTAAATAAACGTTATGGAGTCTTCTTTTCACATCTTCTTTCAGACTCCTTAAACATGAAAATATAGTCGAGTCCATTTCCGAATCTTTCCAGGCTTGTAAAAAGTGACATTGTGTATAGAAACTTCATGGAGTTCTCTTTAAACCCTTTTCAGACTCCCTAAATATGAAAAGATCATCGAGCGATCTTGTCTTCTTCACGCTTGTTAAAGTATTTGAAGAGTCGTCCGTCTGACGGTAGGTTATCTCTTTCTCAGTTTGGACAGTACTATTTACGAGAAAGGAACGCTCTAGCCAATCATGACTGGAAGAGTTATCTAAGGTATGATTTTATACTTTTTCGGGCCTTAGATACTAAATCATACGAAAAAGGACCCCCATGGAGTCTTCTTCGGCATTCGTTCAAACTCTCTAAACATGAACGATACCGAGTTTTCTTTCACTATACTCATTAAATTAAACATTGAGAGACCCATTTTGGGAACGAACCCATCCTCTCTCAAGTTCATAAAACATATGGGACTGGACTTGTCTTCTGACAATCTATATCGAGTGTTTGTTACCCTCTTTGAACTTGTAAAACCAAAAAGAGGCACTCATCAATCATGATGGGGAAAATGGGAAAGGGAATCATTTTGCAAATAATGGCAGTTGTTTGTTGTTACCTTTGAACATGGCACTTGTCTGCACAATCATGTCAGTCAATTGGGTGTTTAGCTGATCTCCGTGATGATCCACTTTCATGAGTCATGCCAATCCTTTGATTCTTTCAAAAGAATGCATTGTCCACTGTCGCATTGTGTATTTGTTCTGTCTAGTCATGCTGCCAAGTCATTTTGTCATGCCACCCGATGTTCAAAGGTAATTTGAAGAAGTATTACCTCTGTAGTATACACAACCTTTGTGTCAGTATCTTTGAGTCAATCATATTGTTACTACATTCACATCATTCCAGAACTATGTTCTGAGTTTTGTGTCGTCAGTGTGGGACTCAGCATGGCCCTCCTTCGACGAGACTATTCCTGTCGACATCAGCTCATTATCTGAGAAATAGTCTTAGAAACAATATTTAGTACCTTGAGTTATGTATGCCTTAATGACAGATTCTATCGCTCTCAACATAGGTTCACATCATTGACCTTTGATCGACAGAATCGACTGGGTGTTCGACTTCAGGACATCTGTTTGCACTCAGTAGATTGTACTAGAGTACCTTGGGAATCATTGACATTAATGGTGATCTCCCTTGCACTTTATAATGGTTCACATCATTGGCCGATAATCAAGTGGTTTCTACCATGTTCGACTTCAGATCATTGTAATCACATGGATAGAATCATACTTTGTGGAAGACGAGACGAAGACTTTAGGTATTTGTTTAAAAGCACTCATTGCTTTTTCCCTAGGTTGCGATGGAGTTTTGTATATCTAGCATGGATCCACATTTGTATGGTCATGGCTATGCTAAAATTTGCATCTGTATGACATAGATCTACATTGTATGTCTGGTAGCTATGTCCAAGTTTTAGTCCTCTATCACATGGATCTCCGCTGTATTCTAGTAGCCATGCTTGTTTATTCCACTCATGGATCTGCCTTGTATTGGTCTACAGCTATGAGTTTGGTTACTTGTGTCTATGAGTCAACATACTAATGTACTATAGATTCCTACTTGACTGCATGCTTCGATCGAGCCAACATTTTCATCTCCTGGCAACAACTTGTTCTCAAAGTTATCATTTATCGTATCACTCTAAGACTCATGCTTTGGGGGGCATCCTGTTATACCAAAATCTTGTCACCATCATGTGATAAGACCTTTGACATACCTACTTGCCTTGAAATCCCAGCTTCTGGAGTGAAGACTAAATGGTTTCTTATCAGTCTGTCATACAAATTCTAAGCACTGCTCATCCTCCCCTATTCAGGAACAGTACCCCTGCTCGCACCGCTTTTCATCAGTTGTCCACAAGCGGTGCCACCGCCTGTCACCCTTGGTCCATAGGCGGTTATTACCAGAACCACTCTATCATAGAAGGAGAAGCGCGGTACCCTGGGTAAAAGGGGAAAAAGAGAAGCTTCTCGAGGCTTCTAGATGATAAGCCTCGAAATATCCCTTATCCCTACTATTGTGGGTTGGTTGAGCTCGAGATCCCTCATCCTAGGATTTTAGAGGCCACCTCACCCACTAATTTCTCAACCATCTATATCCATTAAACCCTTATATATATGATCTCATAGCCATGGTTGAGGGGAGAACATTGAAGGTATTGTTATGCTCTTAGACTGATTCTTGGCCCAAGATCATTTGGAGAGAGCATAGAGAGCTAGAGTCAGAGCTTTTGGGGATGAAGAGCTGGTTTCATGGAGATGCATGTCAACACTAAGGCTTGGTTGTAAACTTCTTCATATTTATAATGCAAGTTTATTTTTTGTCCCATATATATTGTTGATGTTTGATTTAAGATATATATTGCTATATTCCTTAGTCACTAGCATAGATTAGTAGATCATATTCTGGTTGCTTTGATTCGTTTCGTGTTGAACTCTTTTACAAGTACACATGTGAACTATCAAATCCTTGTATTCCAGATATCTACAACGTCTAGTGGGAGTTATCAACCTCTGTGATCTATTTGTTCTGGATCTGAACCATTCGGACTAGCGGAACACCTTACTTTCTGCAGGAGGTGAAATATTCCGATCAACAATGATGGCTTTTATAAATTTACAATACATTACATTATGTAAAACATATCCAAAATAATGGATCGAATCCTCATCTAGAACAACAACAAGAATAGCTGTCGAAATTCGAAGAAAGTTGATCCTTCTAAACTGGGCTATGTTGCTGGGATTCCATTTCTCTGCCTAAAAAATAGACTTGAACCTCAATCCTTGTTCATAAAATTTGGAGAATATCACTAATGTTGATTTTGAGTTTTAAAATCCTAACACCTGTGCTATTTTTTCCTTGAAAAGATGGATTTGCTACTTGAAAACCTACTAAAATTACTATGCCACCTATACATTGGTTGTATTCATGCCTTGAAATTCTGGAAATGATCCTTTTGACTGGTAATCTGAAGTCGATCTTCTACCTAAATCACTAGAAATTTGGAAGGACTCTTTTTAACTGCCAGTTGATCCCTCATTCGCTGGTTCAATGTCTAAGAATATGGATTTGTTATTAATCTCTCAATTGCCACCTATTCACTAAAGGATTTCAATGCTGATTGAAAAATGACAAATGAACCATGCTGTCATATAAAACTGAATTTTTGAGCTTAGTGTCCAACCATGCTGAACATTCATGCCCAGTCCAAATGCCGATTCCAACTCTTGTATTCTTTCCTTGGCGTGTACATTTGAGATTACAAAAAAAATCAACACCAAAGCTGTAAGTTTATGACATCTATCTCCAACATTTATTATGGATGATCTCCATTAAAACTGGGCTTAGCTTAACACTTGCAAGCACTCAATTTTTGACACCTTGTAATTCTTATTTAGAGAGTTCTTTATCCACTAACATCCAACACTTTATATTATCATTTGCATATTTAAAATATATCCCATCCCGTGAGCACATGAAATATTTGTTGTATTTGACGCTGAACATCGGACTGCGGGCACTTTCATTTCACTGTGCATGAGAGTTTATCCCACATACACAACAAAATAGAATTTCAAACCCTTCATATTATCAAGTGCTACTTACACAAATCAACACGTGGTGCATGATATATCCTTGTTCCCTTATTTGATTCGGAGTTTAGTTTGGTTACGTGGAGCAAGCAATAATCCATGTCATATGACTATAACCCTTTTCAAACCTTAAACAAAAAACAAATATAAAACATTATTTTAAAACCATAAAGAATAATTTTAAAATAATATTATTTTATATTTATTTTTAATTTTTTAATATTTGGTTTTATGTAATAAAGATAAGGGTCACTAAACAATGTCAAATGAAATCAAAGAGCATAGGTTAATCTCACTTTCATCGATGGATAAGGATATAGGTAACAGTTCACCAACTAGGGATTTAAGAATTTACTTTGAAAATCTTAAGGCATGGAGAGATTGACCAAGCTGACAAAAATTCAAGGCTTTGACAAAAATGCTAGTGGGCATTTTGACAACAAGAACTGAGCTCCATCTTTACATGTGTGCTGCCGAAAACTAAAATTTTCATGGGACATATCTAGTACCAATATCTCGATCTGACTGGGGATGGCGTGCTCCCTGCGAGCTACCAAGAACAAGTAGACTTTGTGCCTTATATCCATTCCATTGGGCTGGAGTCTTCAAAAACTTGAAAATACATTGCTTATTAAATGTTGAAATTCAAACAACTCTGCAACTGAAACAATCCTTACACAACCATCTGATCACACTATACAAACCGAAACAAATGCTCAAAGATGAGCTTATTTATCCACACTACTATTCTAATCAACTGAACTCTGCTTGATCAAGTATAATCCCATTTCCAATGTAGACATGCAAAAATTTCATCAACCAACCAAAACTTGCTTCCAACTTTGAGCATATATACAATCAGAAATATTGAAAAGCATAACTCATACTCACTTCCATCCAACTCTGTCTCTAAAAAATTAATGATTGATGATTTATAGTTCACTATTGAATCTAAATAACTTGCAACATGATCATAAAAATTACCAAAAATGACCTCTTCTTGTTGCTTGTCTTCTGTGAATCCAAGCGGACTGATTTCTGAAAAGTATTGCTCGATTGATGAGGACTGGATGAACGGTTCTAGTAATTCTTTGTCACTTCCTTCCTCGACACTTGAACGATTACTTTCAAAGAGTAGATCATTGTTGAAAATATCAACAAACATTGATGTAGAAATATGTTGCTTTGAAATATCCTCAAGTACATCATAAAAATGTTCTTCATTGCAGGTTAATGTACAAGTCTGCAATTTTTTATCTGAGTATTCATCGAACACAGGCAGACCTTCATAAGAATCTGGGACAGTATTTACATTTGATGTAATATCAAATGAAACCACATCCTCTTTATCATCATTGTATTTATCATAAATTGGGGCATCCTGATCGATTTCTAAAGATGAATATTTCTGTTCTATGATGCTATCATCAACTTTAATATCAGAATTTTGAAAAATTTCTTGTTGTAAAACATAATTAGAGGAAGATAATAGATTTTATTCCTTCTTCATAGCATAACCACCCACTTCATCTTTACTACTGGAAGAATCTACTGCTAAACCATGGATATATAATGCATATCCCCTACAACAATGCTCAAAAAGACACTCAGCTGGGTAAATCCTCTTACAATATGAATAAAAGGCATCATGAAAATATTTCAAAGAGGAAATACTAAAAGCAGGAAGAGTTCTGTACCATTGTCTCGCACAACCATCTAATGAATACATAAACATTTTCATCAATACATCTTCATGATGTATACTCAACTGATCCATGTATTGATGAAATTTAATTACATGATGTGTTGGATTGTCCTCTTCCTTTTCTCTGAATCGCAGAAGAAAATCACCCCATTCGTCCATTATAGGTATTGTATTTGGAAAGCCAGGAACAACTGAGAAATTGAGCGGAGCGGATCTCTGTGCCAAAATAGTATCAAAACCCTTTGACATCTTGGAATTGTAAAATCGCCTCTGGATTCTTCAAACATGGAGTCGCTTGGTGAATAAATTTGCAGTCAAACTAGTGTCCTACTCCTGTCCACCATCAAGAGCTAGATCTTATCATTGTCGTTCTTTCCCAGGGAAGATATCTTCACTCCTCCGTCCTCGGCAACAGTGCCAGAAGATGTTATCACTAAAAGATGCACCTTGACTGCATAAGGAGCATGGATAGTGAATCTTTAAAATTGGTTTAATGGGTAACTGCATTGATAGAGTGATGGAGATATAACAGTACAAATATCAGGCTGGGTTTAAAGATCAAACAGTAGGAAATGTATCATTGAAAAATACAGTAATAGGAAAGACTACAAGCATGAATTTCTAAAGAATGAATCTGGTTTTGCAACAGTTTATTTAAAGGTAATTGCACATCATTATAAGAATTTTGTAATGGATTATCAAGACCACACACAAGATAAAATCATAACTAGATACAATTCATGTATAAAAGAAAAATAGGCTCATGATCTAATCATTTCAAAGCAGTCATTTCATATTAAGATATACAAAATGCATACAGCAGTTTGACTTCCAATACATCCTCAGCCCTCTCGGCTGGAACCCCTACTTCTCCTCCTGTTATATCATGCCTTTTATAAATTTACAATACATTACATAATGTAAGACATATCCAAAATAATGGATTGAATCCTCATCTAGAACAACAACAAGAATAGTTGTTGAAATTCGAAGATCTTGATCCTTCTAAACTGGGCTATGCTGCTGGGATTCCATTTCTCTGCCTAAAAAAATAGACTCGAACCTCAATCCTTGTTCATAAAATTTGGAGAATATCACTGATGTTGATTTTGAGTCTTAAAATCCTGACACCTGTTCTATTTTTTCCTTGAAAAGATGGATCTGCTAATTGAAAACCTGCTAAAATTACTCTGCCACCTGTACATTGGTTGTATTCATGCCTTGAAATTCTGGAAATGACTGGTAATCTGAAGTCAATCTTCTGCTTAAATCACTACAAATCTGGAAGGACTCTGTTTAACTGTTAGTTGATCCCTCATTCGCTGGTTCAACGCCTAAGAATATGGATTTGTTATTGATCTCTCAATTGCCACCTATTCACTGAAGGATTTCATTGCTGATTGAAAAATGACAAATGAACCATGCTGTCATATAAAACTGAATTTTTGAGCTTAGTTTCCAACCACGCTGAACATTCATGCCCAGTCCAAAAGCCGATTCCAACTCTTGTATTCTTTCCTTGGCGTGTACATTTGAGATTACAAAAAAAACGACGCCAATGCTGTAAGTTTACGACATCTATCTCCAACATTTATTATGGATGATTTCCATTGACACTGGGCTTAACACTTGCAAGCAATTTTTGACACCTCGTAATTCTCATTCTTTATCCATTGACATCCAACACTTTATATTATCATTTGCTTATTTAAAATATATCCCACCTAAATAGGTTCCCGTGAGCACATGAAATACATGTTATATTTGATACTGAACATCGGACCGCGGGCACTTTCATTTCACTGTGCATGAGAGTTTATCCCACATGCACAACAAAATAGAATTTCAAACCCTTCATATTACCGAGCGCTACTCACCTGGATCAACACCGGGTGCATGATATATCCTTGTCTTCTTATCTGATTCGGAGTTTAATTTGATGATTAAGCTTGGCAAACCCTTCTTTTTGTTCTAAACAATACAAAAGTCTCCTCCTCAAAAGAGAAAAGACATGAAGTCTTAATGGTTACGTGGAGCAATAACCCATGTCATATGATTATAACATTTTCAAACCTTAAACAAAAAACAAATATAAAACATTATTTCAAAACTATAAAAAATAATATTGTTTTATATTTATTTTTATTTTTAAAATAATATTATTTTATATTTTTTAATATTTGGTAAATTATGTAATAAAGATAAGGGCCTCTAAACAATGTCAAATGAAATCAAAGAGCATAGGTTAAGCTCACTTTCATCGATGGATAAGGATATTGGTAAATGTTCACCAACTAGGGATTTAAGAATTTACTTTGAAAATTTGAAGGCATGGAGAGACCGACCAAGCTGACAAAAACTCAAGGCTTTGAGAAAAATACTAGTGGGCATTTTGACAGCAAGAACTGGGGTCCATCTTTACATGTGTGCTGTCAAAAACTAAAATTTTCATGGGACAGATCTGGTACCAACATAAGGGTTGGTTATAAACCCATATAGTGACTTGTAGAAATATAAGAAACCAACTTGAAATGAGAAAAGAGCGACATTGTGACATTTTGTAATCAAGCTACATTTAAAATATACACCATATTATTGAAAAACAAAAGAGGAAACATAGCCCCCAAGCTCATAGCTAATAATCACCTTTTTATATAATTATTACAAAAAAAAGACCTTTATAACTATTTCATTCAAACAACAATATATTGATAAATGGAACACTACAATTAATACCACAAAAAAATGGAACACTGCAATTTCTCAAAAGATAGAGAATAGTCCAAAACACAATATATAACAATTTTATCGAACTTAACAATTTTGCAAAATATCATGAGATATCATAGCATATACAAGACATGTTTTTTTCTTTTGAAAAAGAGAGCTATTCCAACTGGGATTTACAATTAACATCACATTACAGTTTGGCATGGGATGTCATAGCATATTTTAGACATGTCTCTTTGCTTTTAAAAAAAGAGAGCAATGCTAACTGGGCTTTACAATGAACATCACATCACAGTTTGGCATGGCATGGCAGAAGCTAATCTCATAAAAAACAAGACTCCAATGTGTTGTTATAACTAATGCCATAACATGTTAGAATTTGATAGCTCGGTGGCACTCCTGCATCAGGTGCGTAGGTGCAGGGGTCATTAACTTGGAGTCTCATTTATATTCTTAAAGTGACTTTAGTAATGTGTCTGTATTAAAGTACCTTTTTGATGTGACTTTATGATTTAAAAGTGAGTCGCACTTTATTATGTTTTTAAAGTGACTTTAAGTCATAAAGTGTACTTTTAAATATTTAGGGTAATATGACTTTTCAAAAAGGAAAAATTTGTTGTAAAGTTCACTTAAGAGATTTAAGTGAGTGAGAGATTAGATCCCAGCCATAGATCTCTTGGCCAAGATCTAATCTCGTCCATTGAAGGTGAAAAGTCATGAGAATAACCCTAATAGGGTAAATAAAGTGCATGAGACTTCATTTTTGGCACATTATTCAATAGAGACTTCTTGAAGTGGCTTGATTTCCAAGAGAGGAGCTTGGTGAGAAGTGTGAGAAGCACATTTTGTAGGAGATTGCTGATGAGACTAAGAGGAGGGCTCGATTTTCAGGACAGCTGAGAGAGAGATTCACAGTTTGCACAGAAATCGAGGAGGAGTACAGGAGCATTAAATGCTGGCACAGAAATCGAGGAGGTGTATTGCTGCACAGAAATCGAGGAGGGTATGGCCTGCATTTAATGATGTACGGCTGCATTAATTTTTGCACAGAAATCGAGGAGGGTACGGCTGCATTAATTGCTGGACGACTGCATTTAATTTCTGTACGGCCTGGCATAGAAAACGAGGTGCTGTACGGCTACATTAAATGCTGTACAGTCTGGCACAGAAATTGAGGCTAAGTTGCTGCTAGTTTTGGCACATTTTTCGAGAAGAAAATAGCACGGAAACCAAGACAGATTTCTGGGTTGAGATAAGTTGATTTTTTTTTACTGTAAAAATTGATGTCTGATTTTTCCTGAAGCTCAATAAAAATTTCTCTTGCATGCTGGTTTTCCCCCAGGGGTTGAGGGGGTTTTTTCAGGGTCAAATTTGACCAAAATACTGTGTCTTAAATGTGTTTTACAGTCTGCTGATTTTTTATTTTTGAGTTAATTTTTCGGTGCAAAGTTTACTTAGTTACAGTATATCAGCTTACAGAGACATGAAATTTACATGCATGTGATGTGTGTTTGGTTTTATGAATGTTGAAGTCTGATATCAGAGTTCTACTAAGTGTTTGGGCTGAGTTGAGCTCAGATTTCAACATGGTATCAGAGCTGGGGCTCTGAGATTTCAGTAGACTGTTGGGTAGCAGAGAAGTGCTGATTTTTTTTTTGATGCTAGTGCATGTGAAGTAACAGCTGTCTGTTATTTTTTTTTTTGCTGAGAGTGAGCAGAGAAGTGCTGGTTCAGTACAACTGATATTTTTGGTCAAAGAAGGCAGAGTGTGCCTTTTTGGAAAAAGAGCAGAAGAGAATGATGGCTTGCATCCGGTATGAAGATAGGTTGGAAGGGATTTCCAACTACTTACAGTTGAAAGCATGGATGACAGCTGTTCTCAAGGAAAACAAGTTATGGGCCTTTGTTAGTACCACAGTGGCTCTTCCCACAGCTGATCCTATAGCCCTTGACATACATGAGGTGAAGGAGGCCAGAATGCAGAGACTGCTTTTGGATGGTGTTCGAGATCACCTCATCCCACATTTGGCAGAGAAA
The DNA here is from genome assembly GCA_001517045.1 of Pseudotsuga menziesii. Lineage (NCBI taxonomy): Eukaryota > Viridiplantae > Streptophyta > Pinopsida > Pinales > Pinaceae > Pseudotsuga > Pseudotsuga menziesii. The sequence goes on from LPNX010166661.1 coordinate 71,432, forward strand.
CTAACTGCTAAGGGGATGTGGGATACTTTAAAAAGTTTGTATGAGAACAAGAATGAAAATCGTAAAATGGCCCTAAAAGATAAGCTTCATGGCACTAAGATGGTGAGAGGTTAGAATGTAGCCTCTTAACTCACTAGACTCAGACAGATAAAAGATGAATTGAGTGCAGTTGGTGAGATGATTCCCGATCTTGAGCTAGTGCGGATAGCCTTGAAGGGATTCACTAAGGAGTGGGACGTGTTCGTGAAGTGTGTAGTTGGCAGAGAGAACTTTCCCTCTTGGGAAAGACTATGGGATGATTTTACTCAGGAGGAGATCTGAGAAGGGAAGACTGAGCAGGTTGCTGATGAAGAGAATGTGGCCCTTTCAGCTAAGGGTAAAAAGAAAAAGGGTGGCTCGAGCAGTGGAGCCAAAGACTTGAGCAAAGTAAAATGCTTTGCTTGCCAGAGTTATGGTCACTATGCTGGGCAGTGTCCCAACAAGAAGAAGAACAAGAAGAAAGAAGAGCATGAGAAAGCCTCTTCAGCTGAAGTGGGAGATTTTGTGAAGGAATTCGAGAGGGAATTCTCGCTCGTCTCAATTCTTTCAGACAGTCGTGTAGCAGAGAGTTGGGATACTGGAGCATGGTACATAGATAGCGGAGCAGCACGCCATATGACGGGGATACGAGCAGTGTTCCGAGAGTTGACAGATATTGATAGAGTTATACTGACTGAGGATGGGTATGCCGGCACCCATGCAGTAGAAGGAGTTGGAAAAGTCCTATTCCAACTTGAGTCTGGTGGTTATCTGGAGGTTGGCGATGTGTTGTTTGTTCCAGAGCTGAAGAGGAACTTGGTCTCAGTTTCAGCTTTGGAGGATGACGGATATGTGGTTCTTCATGTGAGTGGGCATGTTTATATATATTCGGTGAGTGGGGGCTTGGGTGCAGCGAGTCTGCTTGGCATCCGTGATGGCTGGATGTACCGAGTTTTGGGGCATCCAGTGGATGGTGAGCCTGGTGAGAGATCAGACTCAGTGGCTGTCAGTGTGGAGGATTCATCCAAATCTGTGAGGAAACAGAGTTGGTATGATATGGTTCTTCAGGATGAGCAGGAGAGTGAGGAGAACTCTCAGTTCAGAGTTGCTAGACGGAGACCTTCAGCAGTTGATCCAGTGTAGATATCTGATAGGCATTCAGATTCAGAGGGAGCTTCAGTTATTGGAGGGAGAGATCCAGGTGGAGTTGATGACAGTAGTACCTCCCTCGCTAAGAGGGAGTGTTAGAATTTGATAGCTCGGTGGCACTCCAGGTGCCTAGGTGCAGGGGTCATTAACTTGGAGTCTCATTTATATTCTTAAAGTGACTTTAGTAATGTGTTTTTATTAAAGTACCTTTTTGATGTGACTTTATGATTTAAAAGTGAGTCGCACTTTATTATGTTTTTAAAGTGACATTAAGTCATAAAGTGTACTTTTAAATATTTAGGGTAATATGACTTTTCAAAAAGGAAAAATTTGTTGTAAAGTTCACTTAGGAGATTTAGGTGAGTGAGAGATTAGATCCCAGCCATAGATCTCTTGGCCAAGATCTAATCTCGTCCATTGAAGGTGAAAAGTCATGAGAATAACCCTATAGGGTAAATAAAGTGCATGAGACTTCATTTTTGGCACATTATTCAAGAGAGACTTCTTGAAGTGGCTCGATTTCCAAGAGAGGAGCTTGGTGAGAAGTGTGAGAAGCACATTTTGCAAGAGATTGATGATGAGACTGAGAGGAGGGCTCAATTTTCAAGACAGCTGAGAGAGAGATTCACAGTTTGCACAGAAATCGAGGAGGAGTACAGGAGCATTAAATGCTAGCACAGAAATCGAGGAGGTGTATTGCTGCACAGAAATCGAGGAGGGTACGGCTGCATTAATTGTTGTACGACTGCATTTAATTTCTGTACGGCCTGGCACAGAAAACGAGGTGCTGTACGGCTGCATTAAATGTTGTACGCTCTAGCACAGAAATGGAGGCTAAGTTGCTGCTGGTTTTGGCACATTTTTCGAGAAGAAAATAGCACGAAAACCAAGATAGATTTCTGGGTTGAGATAAGTTGATTTTTTTTTACTGTAAAAATTGATGTCTGATTTTTCCTGAAGCTCAATAAAAATTTATCTTGCATGCTGGTTTTCCCCCAGGGGTTGAGGGGGTTTTTCCAGGGTCAAATTTGACCAAAATACTGTGTCTTAAATGTGTTTTACAGTCTGCTGATTTTTTATTTTTGAGTTAATTTTCCGCTGCAAAGTTTATTTAGTTACAGTATATCAGCTTACAGAGACATGAAATTTACATGCATGTGATATGTGTTTGGTTTTATGAATGTTGAAGACTGATATCAGAGTTCTACTAAGTGTTTGGGCTGAGTTGAGCTCAGATTTCAACATAACAACTATAACAAGGAAAAACATGTTTGATACGAATCAAAGTACAAAATCAACAATAATAAACCCGTGTAGGATTCAACAGAAAAAGATGGTGTTACAAACATTTCGGGCCAGCATAGTGAGCTCAAGTACATGAACATTGTATCCTCATCCTCCGAAATGGCACTGACCCTTTCCCTTTTCCAGATTGTAAAGTTATTTCTGAATCCTCTGCTTTGAGAAATTATTACATTTGACTTATAGATATATGTGCATAGTTGATTGGAGCAACTACACAAGAAACACATAATGATTAGATCAAATACATGTGACAAAACACATTCCAAATGTGAATATAACAATCATGGTCTTTAATAAGAATAACACCTTAACCTGAAAGGATTGTAGTTTTTCTTTGATACCTGCAAAGAAAGAAATCCTATTAAAATTGCAATCAAACATTAAAAGATGAAATGCAATACAAAATGCTTTAACATAGTCGATTATTAAAATTAATTAATTTGATTTTCCAAAAAAATAAATAATTTCTCTATGAACAATACATACCTTACTTCATTCTAATGGTTTGCTTATGAGTGCGATTTTGATTCTAGTCTCAAAAACCCACTAGGAGCGCATCTTCTTTAGGCCATACCATGGAACTGATCCATTAAAAAAATTATCTTAACATCATCATAAACATAAACATATTAAAACTAAAACTAAAGAAAATCGAACCAACACACTTTGGGTGCTAACCCACCATTAATTTGCGAACTATTTATTTGGAAAGGAAAGAAGAGTAATAAAGAGGTTATAACGACGAGTTGTTTATGAAGTTGTTGATTTTACATATTATTTATATGAAATGCTATGAGCACCTATGTGTGTTATATTATGACTTCAGTGGTCCGAATGAAGAACCATTTACATTTTCATACATACATTTTGCATCTATATTTTTGAATTACCTTTGCCTTTGGCCTGGGCGCCAAAACCCAAAGAATATAAAAACCAAGGCATGGAGTGACGATATCCCTGAATAAAAGGGAGAGGTTTTGGGACCGGATTGGGTACTAAGGTTCTGTCAGCATTCAAGCTTTTGGAATCCACAGTGAAATGAGATAAAACTAAATAATAGATAATTTTTAGAGTTTAGAAATTAAATTTAATTGGGCAAATTAAATTTATTGATAGTTGGACTTTGCTAACTTTTATTACACTTTGTTAGTTTTTACCTAAGCAAATAGTAAATTATGTCATATCCCCACCCATAACTGTCATGATGTATGTCAATTCTCTGAAGTCCAACTTTCTCTTTTTACTATTGTTGATATAGAGGAAAAATAAAATTTGAGAATTGTTCCATATGAATCCATGCAAATGGATGTGTGTATATGTTTTCCATGTTGATGAGTTGTTCTAGTCTTAATTGTGGGAGAAAACTCTATCGACAACGGTAAATTATGAACAACTTGCACAATTAAACTCTCAAATTGAAACTAAACATATAGCAATTCAAAGCAGCAAAAAATCCACTGTAAAGTATCTCCAAGACATTTTTTTTTGATTTTAAGATCATTAAAAGGATCATATAAATTAAGGGATTATAATTTAATGAATACTTTTAACAATTTCAAGGATAAAATTTCACATGAGTTTATAAGATTGCATTGAGGATTAAGGGCAGTTAGTAATTGTTGTTATATGTATAGAACATGGATATATTTTTTAATCAGAATCTCACGGAGCACGTTGTAGAATAGCACACCTTCTCATGAAGTCAAATATGAGATTGTAACTAACTTCATTATTTATTGATCATAAAAAACAAATAAATTAAGGCAAAAACATATTGATATATAAGTAGGATTTATATATGGAAATTCTGGAAACAATCAACAAAACTAGAGCTCATGTAAAAACATCATGAATCATTTCATTATGAAGAGCAGTGACTCGAATCAAGCACATCCAATTCATATATATATAATAATAATATATATATTTTTTAAGGTCACCGCCAAGCGAGACACCAATTGGTGTATGAGATCCCCTTGTTTGTGGGACAAGAGATCCCCTCTTCTTCATGGTGATTTAACTGAGTGTACATACCTCACCCCCCCCCCCCCCCCCCCCCCCTTGGATTTGAGCCTGTAGCCTCTTAAGAAAAACACATGCTCTTAGCCATTAGGCCCACTCATACTATATATAAATGTATCATGTTCTCTTATACCATTCTTAAACAATAAAAATATACAAATTCCATAGTTCAATTGTGAGACCAGTTCTTATAATTAATCCTACAACATGACTTCAACATACCATGTTTATATTCATTTTGTTCTTTCTGGTTATATTTAAATTGTCTTAATAGTACTATAATATTAATCTTTTAATCATAAGAGTAAAGGGTTGTCATTTCAAAATGGTTTTTTTATTATCTACTTACTATTTATCATTATTTTTATATAAAATGGTCTTCTTATCCATTTATTATTTTTATATAAAAGTTATTCTATTTTTAAAAGAAATATTATTTTTACTATATTCAAATTATTATATTTAAATTTTATTATGCTTTCATTCATACTTAAAATTTATTTATTTAAAAAAAATCTTATATTTAAGTAAAAATTATTATATTTAAAATTTATTATGCTTTTATCCATATTTATTTGATTAACTTAATATTTGTGTGTTAAGGATATTATTTGTGTGTTAAGGATATCGTGGTTAGTTGTGTTGGTAATAACTCCCGATTAATATTATTCCCTTACCAAAGCAAATATTTATACATTACAATGGCGGTTGAGAACCAGCCTTTTCACCTTCCTATCTATTCATATTCTTATTTATTATTTATTTACAATAATCCCGACGGATTATTCTAACAATCCCCCTCTTAATCCGAAGGGGTGTTCGTAAGTCCGAGCATGTTTCTAAATCTTTCAAACTTTTCTCGTCCAAGCGCTTTGGTGAAGATGTCTGCAATTTGATCATTTGTGGAACAATGCTGAAGATGGACTGCCTTGGCCTCTACATGATGTCAAATCAAATGATACTTTGTGTTGATGTGTTTGGTTCGATCATGGAATCTAGGATTCTTAGCCAGCTTGATTGCAGAAGTATTGTCGACCAACAATGGAGTGGAGCTCTTTTGTTTTTCTTGCAAATCTTCAAGTATCTTCCTGAGCCATACTATTTCTTTCGTTTCTTCAGCTGCAGCCACATATTCTGCTTCTGTTGTTGAATCTGCTGGAACTGACTGTTTGCGTGATCTCCATGAAACAGCTGCTGATCCAAGACTCATAGTGTATCCAGAAGTTGATACTATTGTCTCCTTATCGCCATCAAAATCTGAATCTGAGTACCCAATAAGTTTGAAGTCATCCACTTTAGAGTACTTGAGTCCAACGTCTTGAGTCCCCTTCA
>LPNX010166661.1:78900-101384 GCA_001517045.1 Pseudotsuga menziesii
GGCCTTGCTATCGAATCTCCACCAAGGATAGTAGGATTCTTTGCAACTCTGGAAGATAGAGAACGTTCTTCAACAAGAAATCAGGGAATCCAGGCATCTTCAGTCGAATGGTGCCCATTCCCTTTGGTTTAATACTTGACTTATCTGCAAAGTACACTATGCCATCTATTTTTTCATTCAGTTATTCAAAACAGTCTTTTCTAAATGTCATGTGTGATGTTGCACCAGTATCAAGCAGCCAACAATCTTTATAAGATGAAAGAGAAGTCATTTCATTAAATCCAAGATTACAATGTGCAACAATACAAGAATCAGAAGTTTTACTAGCATCTTGGTCATCTTTCTTCTGGTTGTGCTTGTCTTTGATGGAATCCCATGAAGCCCAACACTGATCTGATGTGTGCCCAGTCTTTCCACCACGCTTGCACTGCAAGTCTGATCTTTTGCTTCTTCCCTCTCTGCCTCTGAAATTTCTTCTTCCTTGTCCTCTTTCTTTGCCGAAATCTCCCTTGGAAGGGTCTTTGGATTGGTCTTTGCCAGCTAGGGCAGCACCAATACTAGATGCCAAAGAGTGCATCTTTACAACTGTTAGTGTAATTTACAATAATAAACTTGATATGACAAAGAGAAAAACAATAACCTTGCAGGTCTACAGTCTCTGCCAAGGTGATTTACAGAGGTGATGGTGAGGGAGAGGCACAGCTCTCACAAAATTAGAATTCTTTCAACACATCTCCATGTAATTTACTTTAGAGTGTTGTTTACATGGACAATTCAAATCTTCATATGAAAAAAATACAATGATACCTCAATCATAACTGTGACTTGCCATTGTGATTGTCTAAAAGATGTGGATCTGGTTCTGCAGCTTTTTTTCTTTTGGAGCAGCTGTAGCAACAGCTGCAAGCTTTCTTAGACCAAACCTAAATCCTTTTTGGGAATTCAATACGGTCAACCAGCTGCAACTTTTCTTCACAATATAATTTCTTTTATGCACCAACAATCTTTGCAATGATTTATAACAATCTCCTTAAAAATATAGTAAAACAACGAAATTTGCCCAAACTTTCCGGTTATACTGATTTTGTCTTCCTTCCAATTGACCATTGCAAGGGCATGGGCAAAGTTCAATTTTTTTTTTTTTTTTTTTTTTAACCGTCACTTGAGTTGATATAAGGTCATCATAGATATCATAAACTGAAAACAAACTGTTTATCACACCTATGAATAGTATAACATATCAAAGAATATGGAAACTAGTTTTTTTTCTTGCAAAATCCATATTAATGCCAGGAAAATGATAAAACCAGTACAGAGGCCCCGAAGAAACCAATTTTTAGCAATAAACAACACAATAAGAAGTGCACCAGCAAGGCAAGCAGCAGTCTGGAGTTTAGGGTTTCCTTCCTCCACGCAGTCTTCTCACTATATCGCAGCCTTAGAATTAATGATACAGGTCTCCAAAGATTTTGCTATAGCGTGTATATACTTGTATCTCCAACGCAGCCTTCAGGCAGGCAGCAGTCTCCATGCAGGCAGCAGGATGAAGCTTCAGCTCTCGACGGTACCAGTGCCAACAATGTAATCAACAGCTATCAAAAACTCGCAGTCTCTCAACAACAAAAGCCACAAACCACGAAATCGGAGCAGCCTCACAACAACAAAAGAACTCAACAGGCTCGTATATCTCCATAAGCAGTTTCTGGCTCAGTCACCTTGGCAAGTCACGTACATTCATCTCCACGAGCCGTTTTTGGCTCAGTCACCTTGGCAGGTCACGTACAGCATTCTCTTCACGCAGGCAGTAGCAAGCATATCACGGCTGCAGGCAGTCTCCACTCAGCTCGACTTCAATTTTCACCAGAATCACAGCCTTCAACGCATCATATACACCAGACAACTCTCATAATTCAGCAGGCAGGAAACTATCAACAAGATATATCGCTGTGGCTTGGAGTCAACTTTGAAAACAATAATACAGTCTTTTGACAACTTCTTTCTGGATTACCAGCGGTTCCTACGAAAAGAGGATAGAAATTTTGACAAAAGAATCTGCCAGTCCAAACGGAGCTCTCAACGTAGATAATGGAATTAGGTTTTATGAATCATGTCCAAACAGCTCAAAACGTAGAAAATGGAATTAGGTCGCAGCGCAGATTGCTCCACAATACAACGAGATTGGGCGAGCCATCTTTCCCAAGCCAATAGTTGAAGGACGCTACAAGAGGTTGATGACTGTCACATAGTCGTTGGAATTTGGAGACCACATTTTCTCTCTCTCACTCCTCAACACGAAACCCTAAAAAAAGGTGTGCTGGAATTTAATAAAATAAACTCAACCATACATACGGGATTGGATGGTGTGGGAACACACGGAGTAGTAAGATGACACAAGCAGCTTCAGGCTTAAGTTCCTGTTGATACAACTTCAACCAGACAATAGCAGCAAAATGAGAACGCTACTCACAGCAGAGTGAGACCAAGCCCATTCCTCAACGTAGCACACAAAACTCAATCGTGAAGGAGTAACGCATACAAAGATGAATGTAGGTAAGAATTTAGGGTTTTCCAGGGATATACTCACACTATATCGCAGCATAAATTAGGGTTAGGCTCTTCATTATACATCAAACATATGAGCAAAAAACGCAGGCAGGAGGAGTAACGCATGCAGGAAGGAGAGACTGGCAGGCAGCTCTGAAAGAGTAGACTGGCAGGCAGAATGGCAGCGTTCTGATAACACAGGGAGAATGGCAGGCATGCAATGCAGCCAGGAGTTATGGCAGGCAAATAGCCAGGCTCTGATACCACTTGTTGGTAATAACTCCCGATTAATATTATTCCCTTACCAAAGCAAATATTTATACATTACAATGGCGGTTGAGAACCAGCCTTTTCACCTTCCTATCTATTCATATTCCTATTTATTATTTATTTACAATAATCCCGACGGATTATTCTAACAAGTTGGATGGGTTAGACATATTTCATTCCATTTACTTGGATTCAGACGCATTTTGGCTTAATATACATTGTCTATATGTTTTGTCACAAATAATCACTTTTATTAACAATTTGTAATAATGTTTACATCAATTTTTTTTACACAATATTAGATCCTTGCAGATGGGTGCTTATGTGTAAATTGTTCTATTTATATAATACTTTACATTAATATATTACAATTATATTTATGGTACTTAAGTGGATTATTAGACTTTACATTAATGTATTATAGGAAAACATATTGTATTAATGGGTACTTAAGTGTATTGTTTACTTTTCAGAATCTAAATTGTCATTTTCTTATTGGTAAATGGTATTAATTTTTTGAACTTTACATTAATGTAGTTGATGAAATAAAAAATAGGTGTTTAAGTGGATTGATTACTTTTTGAAGTTTAAATTATTAGGTTTTATTTGTTTATGGCATAATCTTTATGTATCATTGATGATGGCCTTATAAATATGACTTAGACATCTTAGTTTCCTTTTTTTTAAAGAATCGTCTATTTGAATTTAATCTAAAGAAAACAAATTAACTACCTTTAGCATCCCTAAAACATAGGTAAGCAATATGATTCTTACTTATAGAGGTGAGAGGGTTGAGGCAGTCTCTTGATATGTATATTTGGTGGTCCTTTTATTTGAACCATGATTTAGCTTGACTCCAACAATAGAGGCTAGATTGGGAAATGGATATGCAACCATAGGGGATTCAGCTTGTTGACCAATATCTTATCATGTTCATTCATAAAGGGGAATTTTTAAATTGTCAACACTAAGGTCAATATATTGTACGTATTGTGGGATGAGGAATAGGGTGTGGGGGGTTTATAGGTAATGAGGGGATACAAAAATGGGTCTCTAGTAAAATTAGGGAATATATCGTAATAATATGGTTCTTTTAATTGGAAATATGTATTAGGGGGGGGGCTCAACAAAATGATTTTAGTAGTTATTTAACAATATCTAGTGAAATTAGGGGTATTATTTAATATCCCATGAATGAAAGCGATATGGCATAGTTTCACTATGTGTATGAAACTCTCACCATTCTTGAAAATCGATGTTTGAATTTTAGTTTTAGGACAATCAATCAAAGGTTCTATTTTTTCACTCATTGGGCACATATACTCTCTTGTATGGGTGTGAGGTTTGTGGACTATACCTTTGGGGACTAACAAAAACTCGATAGTGAAAGTGATTGTCACAATGGTATTCAAACATCTTCATTCCAATAGTTCAACGCTTCACGGTATCATTCTTGAATAATTTGACATAGGCCCCACTCATTTCTTCAATGATCTTTCATGTCGTGAGAATGATACATAGGCTCAGATGGATAGAAAAACAATAGAGCGATCTCGTTAGATATCTAAATCTTGCTCGTAAATGCTCATGGAGTAGCTAGAGAATGGAATTAATTCATGTTGGTATGCAAGAGCCTCTTCATTGCTTCACCTTATTCATTATGATAGTGACAAACCAAGCTTTGTATAAATTTTGATGTGATGGTCCTAATCCTTCCAATGGAGATATATACAATGGTATTCATATTGAGATTTATAGAAGATACCTTTGGTCCACATAATCTAATCGTAAAGAACCTCTTTCTCCCAAACTACAACACTACTCAAACTTCCATCTCCAGTGTAGTGACGGGACATTTAAGCCTTGGGGTACATTGGACTCTAATGGCCATGAGCGTCCCTCTCAACAAACTTAGAGTTTTCTTCCATTAGTGTTGCATCCAAACATACTATCATATTCCTTAGGAGCATCATATTTTTCACGTTTTCTCTTTAGATCCAAGACTAGGCACCACTTTATATTCAAATTCTTTCCTTACTATAAAAATTAAAGGATGGTTATTTTGTCTCATTAAATTTTTGCTTAATTTTCTCCAAACACTCACATCTTATGAGAACCAAGAATTTTTAACCCTCTTCTTCTAGGAACATCTTCATCAACAAATTACGAGAGGCCAATTCCCTAAATTGACATGTGTTCGATTGATTGTATCCCATATTCCAATCCCTTCAATACTAGTAGGAAGAGGCCACGTGGCTAGCCTCCAAGCAAACATGGTAGCCTTGTGAAGTGTGGTAGACCTAATGACTGCAAAGGCCTCATGTCCATCATGTATTTATTTGTATCCCTAAATGTTACAAGTACTTCCTATAGTGACATGTCTCAGTCAATAAACCTTTTTCTTCTTGAGCTTCTTCATTATTTTTTGTATTGTTAGATTAGTATTTTTTCCTTTTTCCTTTTTTTAATAAAAAATAGGCTTATTTTCTTTTTTTCCTTGCATTCTCACAAACCAATTATGATATTCAATGAATATTAAAATATAAATTAAATTTCTAGTTTATCAAGAGGCGATTCAGGACAAGTGATCACATTCTTGTAACATCATCAAATGTGCGCTCTACATGTTGTCACTCATGTAAGTCGTATTCGTCACGTGACTCTCACAATTCCAACTTGAAAAAGTAGTTTTCTATTTATTTTGAAATTGTTTTCTATTTCTTCTCTTAGTGCCAACAACACTCAAATTTGAACCCTTCTATGGCCTTCCAAAGGGTTCTATCCCTTCCTAAATGTGTAAAGTTCATTTCTTTAAAAAAAAATTTAAAATATGAATTTTACCCTTCCAATTAAGAAGGACATAATTTATATCAACATTTCAAAAGAATGGCAACATTTGAAATCACCCATCACTATAAATATCTCAAGATGTTGAAATTCCTCTGCTATAAAGTTCGACTCATCATTCAAAAAATTGGAAATATCATAAATTATAATCACTCATGTCACGCACTCACTGCTTAGCTGTGAAACATGACATGTGATGACTGATAACTACAAGGCACTAGCCATCGAGATGTGACTTTGACTCCTGAGTCACTTGGGACTGCAATCTAAGGTGCAACAATGTGTCAATGACTGTGGCTATAAAAATAGAGAACAAACTACTAGTCTTGAAACGAGTCCAAAACTGTGTGCCTAATACCTATGTGAACTTGGATACCAATGTCCAAACGGTTTTTGTCAAAATGAAATTCAAATGGTCGATTTGATGAGTCCTCCTCTACAATACATTATTTCTTGGATGAAGACCACAGACTCATGACAACTATAAGCATCACTCAATGTCACGAAACTATAAAATAATGGCATGCAACTAGGATCACAGATTGTGCAAAGGTCAATGCATGCATTGATATAGAGAGGTATCACTAGGCACATGATATGGAGAAACAACGAGTTAGAAAAAAAAATTGGATCAAAGCACCACAATGGTTATTTATAAAATTAAAAAAAAACTGGCTCAATAATAGTCTCCAATTTGATGGGTGGCGTGATCATGATGTAATCTCCCTCCCCCCTCCTTCTAGACATTTGTGGTTTCCCACAACATTTTTCCTCGATGCTTGACACCAAATACATATAAAAATTGATTGTACTTACATCCTCATTTCGTAGTCATAATTTGGAATTATTATGCATGCACATCCTCACCTTATAATATCAATTGGGACAAGGCATAGAGAAAACCCTAAAATATCAAATCTGTGAAGACACAAAGAGTAATATACAAGTATAAGTAGGTCTTGTATTAAATTTACCATATAAGTCTTTTTATCAACTAAGATTTGACACGTTGGATTGTTGTGATATTCTTATCACTCCTTACCAATGTGATTGCAAGGCATTCTTTGAAGGTGAAGTCCATAATTTTACGTCTTCTTCATCATTCTCATGTCTTTTGGTAAGACAATAAGGAGGGTAGTGGCCCGCATCAGCATGGAAAACAATGTTGACATAGAGGTAGATACATTTTAATTGTTTTCATTTAATAACTTAAATTTCCTACTCGTGACTATCGATTCGCTAATTCGTGGATTGGTACAAAACAAAACAAATTTTAGAGCCCTAAGCTCTTAATTACTCACACTTAGAACCTTGTCAAATCCAGCCATTAACAAACGTATTTTGTTGTTTTGGTTCAATTTAAACGGAAGATTGTTGAGACTCAAACATGCAGTGAGTTGCAAGACTCCAATTTACTTAGGTTTGGTTCTATTTCCCCTCCATCCCATACTTGTATGTTGTCATGAAAAGTGTTGAACAACAAAATTTGATGTCCCGACCCCAGTGATGCTAGCATTGCTCACTTGCTTGGTATGTAGGATTTTTTTAATGTTTTATGAGGTGTGTACTATTTTTTCTTAGGTTCCCAATGCCCATCACTCTTACATCTATCAGGCTTGGATGGTTTCCCTCTGTCTATTTTGAATTAAGTTTTTGGTTGGTTTTATATGTATTTTTTTGTTGTAGGCTTAATATAGCCTCGTTTTGATTAGTTTCTTCCTTTTGTACATAGTTAACAATAAGTGATTCTCTCATGTTTTTTTTTGTAAGACTATATCTAGTTGCAATGCTCACACTTATATGCATAAGATCATGCAGATGCCTCAATATGGTCATTGCATAGTGTAAGTAGTTTTTTTGTATAATGAAGTGTTGTCCAACTCTAGAAAATACAATAGAATAGTTGTTATGTTACTGAACTATAAAATTAATGTTACATACATGCAAAATTAATGTGTTCAAATTGGGTTTTATTGAAAATATATGGGTTTTTCATGTAAATATTAGGGGGTGTTGAATTTTTTAAGATTATAAAAATTTGGAAGGGCAATATTTGTTTTTTGCATTTTTTGGGGAGAAGGGGTTTAGTTAATTTATACTTTTGGGAGAAAGGGTTTAGTTAATTTATACTTTTCAAGTAAAGCACAATTATTTATATTTCCCTTCATCTTTAAAAGGCTCTAAGAATAAATGCCCTTCCAATTGAAATTCAGACCCACCCTTCAAATTTGATCATTGTACTGGTGAATCAATAATAATGAAATGTGTTGTTCGTGAAAAAGATAAAGGTATAACCCTTAATCATTCATTCCCATAAGAAGTGAGATAAAATCTAGACCATTTGCATCTTTGCTAGGACGACTATGATATTTCCAATGGAGAGATAGACAAGGGTATTCATATTGACATTTATATAACTTACCTTCGATCTAGACAAATTGAGCCCAAAGAGCCTCTTTCTCGCAAACTACAAGACTACTCAAACTTCCATCTCCATTGTAGTAATGGGATATTCAATCCTTGAGGTACACTGGACTCTAATGGCCTTGTAGCATGAGGGTCCCTCTCGCCAAAATTAGAGTTTTCTTCCTTCAATATCACATTCAAACATATTATCATATTCCTTAGGAGCATCATATTTGCCACACCTTTTAGACTTTAGATCCCAAGGCCAATGACCATTTTATATTCAATTGCTCTCCTTACTACAACCAAGCTAGATCCAAATCCTAGGCTCTATGAAGCACCGAGAGGGATCAAATCTTGCAAGGTGCAAACTTCTTCTTAGTTATTGCACTCAAGGAGCTCTCAGCTTTGGTGTGTCCTATATATAGCCATTGATTTGATTCAAATCAAAAGACACATCTTTTTATTTAAGGTCGACACATAATATTTTTTTTATTAATATTTAATATTATTTATAGCCGACATAATATTTATTATTATTATTTATTTTGTTAGGAACCAACGTTACAACATCTCCCCCATACATGCTTTTAAAACGATGTGAAAGGCCCTCCTGGAACCATGGGTTGTTTAGGAGGCTTGCACATGGGCTTAAAACCATTTGTAAGGCCCTCGTAAATCATGTACAATAAAACCATGGGTTGTTTAGGAGGCGTTGCACATGGTTTTAAAACCATTTGCAAGGCCCTCTTAAACCATGTACAATAAAACCATGGGTTGCTTAGGAGGCCTTGCACGTGGTTCATGTGCAAGGAAACATTTTTTTGCGAATAATTCAATTTTTTACTTTTTATTATTTTGTTAGGTAGGAACATTACATCTTCCCCATATTGTGTTTTTTTTTGTGACCCCCATTTTTTTAGCGGATAATTAATTTTTTTTAATTGTTTTGTTAGGTAAGAACATTACAACATCTCCTCCATATTAGGGTATTTTGGCCATAATTAAAATTTCCTCTCAGTGCAAAAATTAAAGGATGGTTATTGTGTCTCATCAAAGGTTCACTTAATTTTCTCCAAACACTCACTTCTTAAGAGGACTAAGACATGGACGAAAAATGTTTAGCATTCTTCTTCTAGGAAATGTTCAACCTTCATCAACAACTTAAAAGTAGCCAATTCTCTCAATAGACATAATAGACATGTACTTGATTGATTGTACCTCACAATCTCTCTAACGCTAGCAAACATGGTATCCTTGTAATGGGATGAAGTCATATCCATCATGTATTTCTTTGTAGCCTTAAATGTTACAAATACTTTCAGGAGTAACCTATCTTAGTAAAAAGACTTTTCTTATTAAGCTTCTTCATTGTTTACTAATATTATTTTTTTCTATGTAAAGATGTGTTGTTTTCTTTTTCACAAAATCTCGACTTATTATGATATTCGATGATTATTATTAAGATGTAAATTAAATTTCTGGTTATCAAGAGTCGACTCAAGACAAGTGATCATATTCTTGTTACATCATCCAAGATGCGCTCTACATTTTGTCATTCATGTGACCAGTATTGGTCACGTGACTCTCACAAGTTCCAACTTGAAAAAGTGCTTTTCTCTTTGATCTACGAGCCTTAGTGCTAGTGATTATGAGATGGGAGGTTCGTGAAAAGATAAAAGGTATATTAACCCCCTTAAATCATTCAGTCCTACACTTCAATGCCAAGTGGGTAATCAAAAATGAATTCACGTTTTAGTAAAGCGAAATTAATTAATAAACTACTGGTAGAAAGTTGCGAAGAAATAATGGTAACAAAGAAAGCTGATCTCAATCAGATAATATTCTAAAAAAATCAAATCAAATTAGAGCCTACCAAATTTGACGACCAGTAAGATTGTTAGTGAGCACATAATCCACGTCTCACACCTGCTTTTCAATCCCTTCATCAATCAAATGGCTGCCAGACACTCTGCATTAAATATTGTTTGCCATAGTTTTACTGCAATCGAATCAAAATGGCTGCCAGACACTCTGCATTAAATATTGTTTGCCATAGTTTTATTACAATCGAATCAAATCTTAGGTTCTAATGTATCTTTCACGGCATTTTATTCACAAAGTCGAAGCCACGAGGACCCCATGGCACTTTTGAGATTCTGCAGATAAGATCAGATCATTTCCCGGTATATGCATATATATATATATACCATCATATGCTCTGGATTACTTATGCAAAACGGGTTTGAGGCATTTCTGTGTTATATAGCTGTTATTACTGATATTATCTCCTGGAGATTTTGCAAGTGATACATTAAAGCACGAGTAGAATGGAGGCCCATGGAAGGAGAAGGCGTATGGTGGTGAATTTAGAGATCTTGGAAGCTACAAATGTTATAATTAAACCTGACTCGGCCAGAGACAGTCTGTTTGTTCGATATTATCTCTCGACTGGCAACGGCATTAAGGGGAACAAGATTGCAGTTAATTCAAGGGAAATAGCAGCAAGGCCAGACCCTCAGTGGAAACAAACCTTCTGCTTGGAGTGCGGAGGGATTATGAATGACAATAATGTCATTTCTGAATTGCAAAAACAGTTTGTTAGGTTTGAATTGAGGCAGAGGAGCAGCAAAGTTAAAATACTCGGAAATATGTTCAGATCGTCCAAAGTGGTGGGATCGGTTGAGATAGCATGGAAGGATTTGTTGGCATCTCCCGCGCTATCAATAAACAGGTGGTATCCCTTAATACCAGCTGCAACTATTAGTGGAGGATCGGAGCTGCCTGCACCCAGTTTGCACCTTGCAATCTCTCTAAAGTCGGTGGATTCGGTTTCACAGCAGGCTCCTCAAGAACATCAAGAAGCTATGAGTTGCAGGAATGAAATGAGAAGGATTGATGTGAATAGGCGCATTAGGCATCTAGAACGCGATGACTGTGGATGTGGAGGAAAGGTTTGCTGCCAAGGCCTCCACGACGACGGTATTTTTGCTCGTGTCGCGTGATGTGGTAGCCACAAAATCGTCGATGTAGCTTGGATGGATATCGTCTGTATATATGTTAATTCAAAACTGTATATATCATTTGTACTGTCCTCCTCCATTAAAGGGCACGGCCAGTACACAACAAATGGTGGAGGTCCAAAATCGGATGCTTCAATGAATATTATACTATTCTTTTTCAGAGTATTACTCGATGAATATATTATATTTGCGCACGCTTGTCTGATTCTTCTTTTATCTCCACATTTCTGTGATATCCAGCTCTATTCTGGTTTTATTACCCCAAAATCTATCCAACGGAGACAAGCATTTTTATTATTAATTAACTAGCATGTGCACCCTGAGTCATTTGCACCCAGAGGTGCAAAGGAAGGCTTAGAGGATTAACATCACATCACAGTTGAGCATGGCATGCAAAAACCATAGAAAACAAGACTCTGATGTGTTGTTATAAGTTATAATTGATGCCGTAACAACTATAAAAAGGGATTCAACAAAAAAAAATGGTGTTGCAAACATTTCAGGTCGGTATACGGAATTTAGGTACATGAACATTGTATTCTCATTCTCTGAAATGGCACTGATCTTTTTCCTTTTCGAGATTGTAAAGTTGTTTATGAATCCTATACTTTGAAAAATTGTTGCATATTATTTGTACATAGATGTGCATGTAGTTAATTGGAGCAACTTCACAAGAAACACATAATGATGAGATCAAACACATCTCACAAAAGACATTTCAAATGTGAATATAACAATCATGGTCTTTAATAAAATTAACATCTTAACCTGAAGGAATTGCAGTTAATCTTTGATCTCGCACAGAAAGAAATCCTATTAGAATTGCAATCAAACATCAAAAGATGAAATGCAATAGGAAATGTTGTAACATTGTTTGTTCTTGGAATCAAATAATTTGATTTTACAAAAAAAACTGAGTAATTACTCTCATAATGAAAAAATGAGTTAACATAAACCTAATAGGAGAGACATATCTATGCAAATACAAGCTCAATATAGGCATGTTACTGAATGAAAATTATGAAACATGCTCCCACAAATTGAATTAAAAACAAACTGCTACAACTAAATTGGAATAAACGTTTGCATCTACAAAAGACTAACATGAAGTAAATAACATATATTCTTTAGAGTTTAGAAATTTAATTTAATTTGGTAAATGCTAACCACTTATTCAAAATGTGTTGTAGGAGTGAACCGTCAGTATCAAGGATTTGCAACCTCTCCTTATGAATAGCGCCCAAGACATCACCGTTAATTCTCCGCACATGTATTACCTGTTCACTTTGGCAAAAACGATTGTATGAGTTTTCTATTCTTGGAAAATGAGGATCAATTAAAGAATTGAACAAAACATTACACATAAAATTCTAGCTGTGACTTACATATCATTATGCCAAGATGAAGCTTGTAAAGCAATCAAAATTTAATCTCCTAGACTCAAATAAAGAATATGCAAATTTCCCCTAATGTCAATGTACTATTTTTCAATGTGATCGTCAAATAGAAATCATTCCTTTCTAAATTGGATAAGTTTTCTGCAATAGAAGCGCAATAATGTTATAGGAAAATAACAATGAAATAGGAACATACTATGAAGCACTTGAAATAGGTCCATTCTTCACTAGATTTGCAACAATTTGATCTTTATCAATAAAAAAAATTGGAAAATCCACTGAGCAATACCAAAAATTAACATGCTATTGATCCACCCAACAATTGGCATGTCATCGACCTTGACAAGTTCAACATCGACTTTGACAAATCCGAATCTTGATACAACCTCAAAAGGTTCTGCATCTTGACATGCATCGTCGACTCTAGCACCTCGACACAACTACGACGGATTGTCTCTCTGTCTTCGAGCCATCTGTAGTGGTTGAAATTCCACACTGTTCTAACTTCTTTGTAACTGAACATAACGGGTAGTCACCCAAGCACCTTAGCATCCTATATAAGCATGTACACTATTGTAAAATACAAGCAAGTAATAAAGAAGTAATCAAACAGTAGAGATTGGTTCGAATTCTTGCATCTTGTTTGTGTGTTTACTTTGTGTCTATGTAGTGTATTTCCTACTTTTCTTATTCTTAATATGCATCCTCCATAATAGTTCTCGATTCATTCAATCAAACTCTTTCCCTCTGAGGTGCGCCTGGGAACCCAGATCATTGGTGTTATAGCATATTCAGAGCTTAAGTTGTGTAGACACTTCTATTGAAGTTACCTAACTTATGCATGTTTATACACGCTTAGAAACTCAACAAATCAAGAAGACACTACCTTCGAGTTCAAAGAAGATGGCTAGAGAAACAAACAATAGACATGCAACTTACAAGACATAGAAACTCATAGAAAAATCACTCGCTCAATAGGGAAGCGAAATGTTCTCACGGTTCAACAAGATTCTCATGTGATTTTCTTTGACAGTCAGAGGATCCTCGATGAGACTACACTCTGAAAAAATCAGCTCATTCATGGTGCAAATGAATTTGGACATACCGAATCTTGAAGGGAAGATTGGCGCGGAATCCATAGACAATTCAATACAACAACTAGAACCCTATTACTATGTGAATCAACTTTCAAAAGTTAAAAAATCACTTTTGCATCCTTAAATATGTCAACCTCTGTGCACTGGTGGTGGGAGAATCTATCGACAAAGATGGAGCGAGAAGGAGACCCCATAGACACATAGGATAAACTTTTCGAGTACATCCGCAAGAAGTTATACCCTCCCAAGTACATTGAACAATGGTATAAGAAGTGGAAACAACCCAGTAAATGTAAAGACCAGTCCGTGCAGAGTTACACATATGAGTTCTATCGACTCATGGCTAGACTAGGTGTCCAAGAAGAAGAGAAATCGCTTGTCTTGAAGTACGTTAGCATATTATCCCTATACATTTACCAAGAGATGGAGTTTCTGACTGTCAGTACAATTGTAGATGCATTCCACTACGCTACCAAGCTTGAAGCTAAGAAAAAATGAAAAGCATGTTTCAAAACCAAGACAACAGGTCCAACATCCGACAAGAAGTCACCAACCGACTTTGACAAGTCAAGGAACCCTTCTAAGTTGACTCCGCCAAATCCAGACTTTCACAAGAAGCACTCTTTGAAAGACAAAAGGGAACATAACAAGAAGACTCATGCCGAGAAATGGTGTGATTATCACAATACATCATGGCATGATATGTCAGAATGCAAAGCTCAAAAGAAATTTTTGGCAAAGTTGTCGACATATGACTTGTTCGATAAAATCCTGGTAGAATCAAATCCAGAAGCATCGACCCTTTTGACATCGACATCGACCACTCCGATAGCCTCAACCATCGTCGACGAGGAGGAATGCGAACTCTTGTTCCATACATAGATATGGGTTCAAAACAATCTATTACCTCCGATTATGGATAATGGTAGCGAGAAGAACTTCATTTATGAATATCTTGACATAAAAAGAAAATTTATAGAAACTAAAAAAATTCAAGGTTGATAAAAGGCTTGAAAACAAAATGTGAAAACACTCTAAACATTAAAATTATAGGTAAAAGATTTATTTATAAGTTTAAATGAAGGAGCAAGTATTAAGCTACACTTATATAGGAAGGATTGGTTATAAAACTAGACAACGACTTGCAGAAAGATAATCAATAAAATTGAAATGGGAAGGGAGCGAAATTATGGAATTTCGTAATCAAGCTACATCTAAAACCCGCACCATAGTATTTGAAAACTAAAGAGGAAACATATCCCCCAAGCTCATAGCTAATAATCACATTTTTATATAATTATTACAAAAAAGACCTTTATAACTATTTTATTCAAATAACAGTATATTAATAAAAGGAACACTGCCGCATTAATACCACAACAAAATGGAACACTACAATTTCTCAAAAAATAGAGAATAGTCCAAGTCACTATATATAACAAGTTGATTGAACTTGACACTTTTACAAAACAACAAGTATGAGATATCATAGCATATACAAGACATGTCTCTTTGCTTTTCAAAAAGAGATCTATGCCAACTAGGATTTACAATTAACATCACATTACAGTTAGCCATGGGATGTCATAGCATATTTTAGACATGTCTCTTTGCTTTTCAAAAAGAGAGCAATGGCAACTGGGCTTTGCAATGAACATCACATCACAGTTTAGCATGGAATGGCATAAACTAATCTCATAAAAAACAAGACTCCAATGTGTTGTTATAACTAATGTTGCAACGACTATAAAAAAGAAAAACATGTTTGATACAAATCAAAGTACAAAATGAACAATAATAATCCCATGTAGTATTCAAGAGAAAAAATGGTGCTACAAACATTTCAAGCCATCATAGGGAGTCTAGGTACATGAGCATTGTATCCTCATCCTCCTAAATGGCACCGGCCCTTTCCTTTTTCCAGATTGTAAAGTTGTTTTAGAATCCTCTTCTTTGAGAAATTGTTGCATTTGCCTTGCAAATAGATGTGCATAGCTGATTGGAGCAACTGTACAAGAAACACATAAGGATTAGATCAAACACATATGACAAAATACATTTCAAATATTATATAGAGAAACGTTGGTGAAAGTTTGAGGTATATATAGAGAAAACACATATTATATAGAGAAATGTTGGTGAAAGTTTGAGGTATATATTAACTCTGGGAGGGACATTTGTACTGAATGTAATTGAATACTGCACAATCTCTCGTAAAGATGGAAGCCAATATACAGTTACTTCATAATGTTCCATAGCTCCCAAGTGGTGGAAACAAAATGAGAATTCATTGGTGTACAAACGCATGTTATTTGCATTGGTTAGGGTCTTAATTGAAAGCATTGAGAGTATGTAAGAGGAATGAACGTGGAAGAATCATAAGAGATATTGTACGTAAGCAGTTAATGTGAAGCATATCTTTCTTTTACTACTGGATACTACATTTATGCATCTTCATAAAGGAGTTCAATCAATACCCACCTTCAACACTTTTCAATTCCATTTATACAATATCTAAGCCACCCTTAAATGTTTATTTATTCGTGGCATGGGATACTCAGGATCTGTTATCAGTTTCCAATAAACTACAAACTACTTTTAGTTAATACATGCGTAAGGTATAATGCTTTGCATGTATGAGAGTTACTCTTATATGGCCTCCATAAATTGCAATCAAGGTTTTATTCATAGTTTGTCTTTGCCAACTTTTATTGCACCTTGTCGATTTTTACCTATATTATCTATTAAGGAATAATAAATTATGTCATATTACCACCCATACATGTCATGTTGTACATCAATTCTTCAAATTCCAAATAGAAGTGGAAGCCATAACAACCCTTAAACAATGCATTGGTGGTTACCTTCAGGTAATAACATACCTCGAGTCAACAACAACAAACATGGCATCCTCTCTAGAAGGTCTTGGTTGTCACTTAGATGCCATATTAGAACTTATAAAATCTGAGGCCATGTTTGGCAGTGTATTTATTTTCCTTTTGGTCGTAAAAAATATTAGAAAAAATAACAATCTAAATCCCGCTGTTTGCTTGTTCGGAATAAAAATCTAGTATTTGGTCACAAAAAACAAACTGAGGACAATGGGAAAATTTTACTTACCTTGATCTTTTGATGCTCCAACTTAGCATAAAGAATTTCCTCCTCCACCGTAGTGAGATCAATATAGACGACATATTATTGTTTATTAATTGTTACTTCACAAGAAAAGAAATATATCAAAGCCCACAGTGGGGAGGATAACCAAGTGAAAAAATAATATACCTATAAGTGTCGAGCGTACCACTAGGCATGAGTGAAGGGCCTTTGCGAGATCCCTCCTCACCTCTGGAGACCGCAATTCCCAATTAGAGAAAACCCTTCTAGGATACCTACTTGGCCTTCCACTCGGTGTTCTCATACCACTCGTTTCACCAGTCTACGATGCAGTAGTCGGGCTCCATGCACGTAGAGAGACCTATCCTCGAAAATAAAGTAACATTAGTCAAGGAATATGAAATTCCTTAAGTCTGTGGAGATAATACCATGATTTACAGTTGAAATCATTTTCTTTATATAGACAATGATGAACCTTCCATTTCTATTTAAGTTGGCAGAATCGAATTCCTTTTTCCCTCATGTTCCATAAATTACACGAAACTTTCTTCGAACTTCCTCACTTCTATTCATTGAGTTGGTTTATAGAAACAATTGCATCGTATCTCCACCATTTTGTCTTCAAAACCTACATCCCAAGATAAATCCATTATATTAAAAAACTAAATGAAAATTAAAATAAGCTAAAACTAAACTAAAATCGAAAAACAAGGAACTTCGTGATCCATTGGGAAACACAATGTCACTTGCATTTATGTTCGGGGAGATATATCAAATCTTCATGTCAAACCTGCAACCAAAGCAAACTAAAATTTAATAAATAAAAATATATCAAAACAAAAAAAACCGCCTAGATGAATAATAAAATATTTAATTTCATTATCAAACTACAATTAATTGTTTTAACATTAAAAACTATTTCCATAGATACTTTTCCTTTTAAGGATTATCAAGTTCTTTAACCCAAATCTTCCCATTCCTTACCCTAGGGTGAATCCACGGACCTAGGCAATGCTTTTTGGCAAGCGCATTTCGGCAAACACAGAAAAACGCACCTCGGTCGAGGGCTTGTTAAACCCTCGACCGAGGTCTTAATATCTCGACCAAGGTTTTATCAAGCCCTCAACCGAGGTTTTGTTCAGCCCTCGACCGAGGTATTTCTTAACCCTCAGTCGAGGTATTAAAACCTCGTACAAGGGTTAAGAAATACCTCGGTCGAGGTATATACCTCGACCGAGGTGCCTGTGTCAAAAAAATTATAAAAATTAAGCAGTCCAGCTTCATTATCTTACTGCTCCTCTGAGATAAACCCTCCAATTGTACCTGCCGAGACTTAAGGAAGAATAAAACAATGTGAATTATGTTTCCATTTTGGGTAGTAGGGTTTTTCTTTTTTTTTCAACTCTCTTTTTTAATCAATTTAACCTTCCCATTGTACTGCCGAGGCTTCGACTTATGGAGAAATATAACTATGTCAATTATATTTCCATTTTAGTAGTATTTTGGTTTTCCACTAATTTTTTTAATCAGTTTTTGATGGGCCAAGTGTTTTCGGATTTGACTGGTTAACTGTTCAATACTCGGTGCTCAGTGGCATGCGGAAATCTGCCTTCTTACCAGCTTGTGATTTGACTTTATCATTTTCATTTGTGATTTCAATTCATACCATTTTACTTAATTAAAAATGATGAAACTTTTCTCAGTATTAGTGAATAATAACCATGAAAAAACAAAGCTTTGGTTTCAGTTTCATATAAATCGCATTAAACTGTGGTCTGGAATATGGTAGGACTTTGAATCAACATGATGAAGCTGAGTGTAATTTGGACTTAATTATGTATTTGGTTTTTCAATATTAAGAACAAAATTTTATCTTTTTCATATAAAAATATTTATTAAACTTCATAAAATTATTGATTAAAATTAATTTTTAAATTATATATATAATTTATGCACAGTACTCTGATCACTGACTCACATCATTCATTGAAAAAATTAAAATAATACTTAACTCCCTATTGTTTCCCTGATGGATTGTAGGTAAAGGAATGTATTATGTCACATGGACTCTACAATATATCAATCTATTTATGTTTAACATCGGATTTATTATTTTGGCTGGACAAGCTTTGAAGGTATGTTGGGCGATATTTTTTCTTATGTTTATTTATGTTATATTATTTTATAAAGTTATATTAAATATATAAATACCATAAAAAATAAAAAATTATAATGTAATTTTGATTAATATTACTAAAAAAATTAGATTAACAATTTTATATTTAAATAAGAGAATATAAATTAGATAGAAGATCCTTGTTATTCTGAAATCAATAACTGTTGAACTATATACTTGTTAAGGATGGTTAAGAATTACAGGGATACATGTTTTTAATTGTTAAGCCAATTAAATTATTAAAATTTTAGCATGAATGTTTTTACAGTATATCAACATTGTGATTGATCTTCTGAATTTTACAAGGTGTCAAAGTTTAAAGAAAATAAACTAGTTTAGAGTGGACACTTCACCCATCTTCAAGATCTAAATAAACCCATCTCAAGATCTAAATGAAATCGGTGTAATTCTAAAAATGGATAGACAAAAAAAGTTGATTATGTTTAAATTTTAATACATTACAAAATTCAAAAAAATCAAGCACAATAACAACTAGAATTCAAAGTTGTTGATGACCTATATATTAAAAAAAAATATCAAATTTATAGATTAATTTCAACTTCTCATTAGTTTCATGGTGATGGGCGCTTAAATATGCTTTTTACCCAAGTTTTTTGGCAATACATTGTTACATATGCTTGTCCACCTTTTTCCCAGGCAATATATATCACGTACAACAATGAAAGCCCGTTGAAGCTACCATATTGTACTGCAATGGCAGGATTGGCATGTTTTATTTTTGCATTCAATATTCCTCATTTGTCAGCTCTAAAGTTTTGGCTGGCTATTTCAGCATTCCTAAGTCTGATCTACATCATAGTTTCTATTGTCTTATCTATAAAAGACGGTATTGTTATGTCCATTTTATTTACCATGACTTGTATTGCATGCTCATATTTTAGAATTCATTCAACACATCATTCAGTGTTAGGATATATCTCTTTTTATAATTTGTTAATGAATGTGAATTGTATGCAATGTTGTTGGTTAGCTGTTATTAAATTATATTGAATATGCAGGATATAGTAATCCAAGGAGAGATTATGGAATTCCTGGATCAATGACCTCCCAAATTTTTACTTCTATTGGTGCCGTAGCAAGTCTTTGTTTTACATGTAATACAGGCATGCTTCCTGAAATACAGGTATTTACTTCGTGTGCTCCTTAATTTTGGTTCAAGTTTTTTTATGTTTTTTTCTTCTTTTCAATATGAGCACAAAATATTTTATCATTCAACCAGAGGAATATAGAAGTTTTAATCATTATGTAAAACCTAAATATATCTCACATTTTTAGGGAAATGAGATTGCAAGACCATTGGCATTAATAAATGTAGGAGGGCGCAACTGAGCGATAAGGCAAATGTCCAGAAAACATCTAGGGAAAAGTAATTTATATAAAGCCTATTATCAATCATATATTCACATTTAGTGATACTGATGACGCTCTTGGAAATTAATTTCAATACTCTTTTTTCAATTTTAAGAACAAAGGATTACATCATTTACAACCTATGTTGCAGAATATATATGATTTACAAACATCATAAATATGGACAAACTTGTCTACTATCTATCTCAACCTATGTTGCAGCATATATATGATTTACAAACATACTAAATATGGACAAAATTGTATGCTCTCTATCTCAGTTAGGCTTAACAAAATGATTCACAAAACGCTTTATTAATTTAGTTTTTTCTTCTTCTTTGAAATCCAAACATTGTATTGGTCTATCCTTCTAATATTCTTTAAACTATTTCTTCTTCTTGAAATCCGAACTTAGTGCTTAACGTTTTTTTCGAGTCTTTGAACTATTTATATTTTATGAACTGTATATTCAATGCTCAAATAACATTTACTGTCTCTTTTCTTTGCTTTGTTTTTGTTTGTTGTTTGGCAGCCTTGACACTTCATTCAACGGTTCTCCTTTAACTTTTGTTGTCATATTCTTACTGTCCATATCTGTTCAAATACAAACATTAAAATGGTTTATATAAAATATTTCTTTTACAAATACAAACTTTAAAATGGTTATATAAAATACATGTCTTTTTCACATTATATTGTTCCATTTGTCTTGGAACATGTGCTGCTGTACATGCAACTTTCGTAGTTGCATTCTCTTCATCACTACCTTATCTGATCTATGTGTTCATAGATTAGCATGGATTATCCTATTTATTAACTACCACATAATCGTATTTACTTTGAATCGATTATGCACTTCTATTATGAAATTTTTATTTTTTTCCTTTTTACATGTTTCAATGAAGATGCAAAGTTACATTGCCTTAGATTGAATCTTAGTATGTTCTTTTGGTTCTTTTAGGGTTATAGGGATGTACATAAAGACAAAGTAGAAAAGTTTGCATACTGCATTTTCTGGCCATTCCAAGACGAAATACTTTTGTAAAGCAAACATTTTTTTTCTTTCAGAAATCAGTCAAATAAATAAATGGTGACTGTTTCCAATTTTTATAACTTTAACTCTCATATTGATTCTGGCAGGCTACAGTAAGACGTCCCTATGTAAAGAATATTCAGAAAGCACTCTTCTTACAATTCACTGCTGGGGTTGTGCCGTACTATACTCTTACCTTTGTGGGATACTGGGCATACGGTTCATCAACCTCATCATATCTTCTTAACAACGTGCATGGCCCCAGCCCCCAAGTGGGTTAAAACTCTGGCAAATGCTGCTGCTTTTCTTCAGAATGTGATAACAGTACATGTACTCAGCTAACCCTTACCCTGTTAACTTTGTAATGAAAAAGAAATGTTCAGAACGCTTTTAAGAGACTTAATGGCTACTTTGGTTGTAGATATTTGCAAGCCCTGTGTACGAATGCTTGGATACGAAATTCGGAAGGAAAAATGAAAGTATATATTCAGTATGCAATTGGTCAGTGAGGCTTGTCGGTAGAGGGGCTTAACTGGGATTTTCCACATTTGTGGCAGCATTGCTCCCATTTTTGGGGGATTTTATGAATTTGACAGGTGCAGTGAGCTTGATTCCATTGACATTTGTGTTGGCAAACCATATGTACATTAAGGTGAAAGGATCGGATCTGAGTGCATTACAAAGGTCATGGTATTGGGTGAATGTATGGGTTTTCGTCTTCTTGGTAGCAGGAGCATCCGTATCCGCTTTCTCCCAAATTGCTGTCGACTCCAAAACATATCATGTCTTTGCCGATCTCTGATCAGATGATATTAATCTTCTGTCCCTTGATCTCTAATATTCATCAAATCTTTTACTATTCGTTGATCTCTAATACCGGGTTAAAATTCTGTTTACATTCAATTCTTCTTAAGGGCTTTTGCTCCAAAGGAGTTTACATGACTAGGACCTCGACCGAGCTCATACCTTGGTCTAGGTATTAACAAGACCACGACTGAGGGTTTGTTAAACCCTCGGTCGAGGGCTTTACAAACCCTCGGTCGAGGGCTTTACAAACCCTCGGTCGAGGTCTTGTTAATACCTCGACCGAGGTATTTAAATACCTCAGTCGAGGGCTTAAAAAAACAGACTTAGCCCACATTCAAACAAATGAAAAATTTCCTGTGCCTTGCAGAGGTGTAAACCCTGCCATTCCTAGCACATAAC